>JAGFBZ010002306.1:0-159421 GCA_018398805.1 Hirundichthys speculiger | reverse complement strand
CTGCACCTCAGGGGGGTCAGTCATTGTCGTAGTTGTCTCTGCAGCCTGATGGAGTGGGAAACAAACGTTTCGCCAGAAGACCGTGTGGAAGTGAAACAGCTCTCGGCAGCCGAAGGACACGAGGCAGAAGCAGAATCTGGGGAAGTCGGACTGACGGGTTCCTATTATGCTGCCCTTTGTATCCAGACAGAAGACCCTGTCACGCTTCCATTCAGCGTCAACGCTACTTTATCTTCATAGAAACTATTCAACAACAACAACAAAACAAAAAAACCCTCTCAAGATAATCAGGGGTTCAGCAAGCACCTGAATCCCTGATTCAGCAAGCACCTGCAATCCCTGATTCAGCAGCAGCACCTGGTAGCAGTTCCCCGTACGTCTTATTACCCGTACACTTGGAGTGCATCGTTAGTAATCCATGCAAATAAAACATTAAAACATCTACAGCTAAACATGTATGTTAAAAAAAAAAAAAAAAAAAAAAAAAAGCTGTTGTTGCATTTCAGAAGGCCGTGCATTTGTCTCCATCTAGTGGTGAAATATTCACACTGGGTCACAGGTTAAAGCTGAGAGGAGTTGAGAGGGTCCTGTGGAGTCGGTATGAGGGGATCCTGGACCAGAAGCCCTGCAGCCTCTGGGTCTCTGAGGGGATTGTAGATCCAGTCTGAACGACCAGTCCATGGCCAGTAATACAACAAAAGGAAGCTGCTATAATTAACTTCTTTACCCTGGTGCCTGTCGAGAGAAAGCATCGATTTCATACCTGCGGTGTTGTCTGATAAAACCAGCATCTACATAAGTTAAAGACCAGACCTGTGCAGTGATTTTGACTGTCTTTACATTTATGATACGTTCATCTTTCAGAGCACTGCCTCTCTCAAAAGTCTCTGGAATTGCTGCTGGGTTGGGCAACGGCAGAAATCTCCAAGTTGCTCTACCCCGTCATCAGTTATGAAATTATTTTCCGCCGTGTGAGAAAAATGGCTTTGTGGCATGACGGCGGGTGGAAAAAGCGTGAACCTGACGGGTCTCTTGCTCAGTACGTGACTCAAGAGTCCTGGTTTCCTGCTCCAAAGCAGCAGTTAAAGGGCACAATCGGGGCTGGAAGCAGCTTTTGCAGAGTTCGGATGTAGCAAACACATTACTGACATGACTGCTGACGGGAATAAAACGGCTGCTTCTGCCTTGAGAACATAATCGTGCTCAGGACTTGCTGACAAGAAGGAATAATTGCAGCAACTTTTTTCTTTTGAGCAGGGAGGACATGCAGCAAAGGCTCCCAGGCCGGGAGTTGAATAGTTGCAACAATTGAAACTAATTCCCAAATGACTCTCTTTTTCATTTTTCTCTTTAAAGGCGACTGCTGTTTTCATCGTCTTCTTTGGGATTCCATTCTGCTCCTGTCTATTACTGCCATGTGTAATACCACCTAGTAACAATAAAATGCATCCAACTTTATTTGCCACCAGTAAATAGAAAAGCTGCTCTTGAATTTTCTACAGAGGCACAATTTCGAATGTGATCTCAAATTTGCTTTACAATTAGTTCACACTGAGTGAATCATCGTAGTAAAATTGATCTATTGCATGTTCACCAATTTAACCGAAAGTAAAAACACTGCTGACCATCTTGTTCTAATTCCACCTACCAGCCTAAACCGTGTCAAAGACTCACGCAGGGCAACAGCACCCCCTGGTGGCTGTGGTCTCCCCAAGAAAGGAAAACGTGCCCGGCTGCAGAGCCTGAACTGCTCCAGGAGCATCACAGAGTCGGTGGGAGACTGCAGCTGTGGTTGCAGAGCTCACGGACCCAACTTCTTTAACCAGAACCACCGAACGCAGCAGAACACCCTTCCCATTCAACCAGGTCACTCCATGATCCCAACATGATCCCAACATGATCCCAGGATCCTACAGATACTGCACCACACACAACACCCGAGTCCTGGTTTGAGATGTTCTACGATATGTTGGGTGGGGTAAGTGAAAAATAAAAGAAATATGAGCAGTTTAACCCTTTAGGCGCCGGTGTTTTTTCAAGAAAATATACAATTTTGATATCAAGATTTCCAAAGGCTCTAACTTGAAAGCAGTTTGAGATAAAGGTATACTGTCAATGAGAAAATTGTTCAGTATGACTCAAAGTCTGAGATGGGAGTGAAATTATTCATATAATTTACATATTATGATGTAACAAGGTGGCGGCCATATTGGAAAATGTTCAATTTTGATATCAAGGTTTCAAAAGGCTATAACTTTAAAGTGGTTTGAGATAAAGGCATACTGTAAATGAGAAATATCTTCAGTATGAACCAAAATTTGGAATGGAAGTAGATTTGTCATCTAATTTGATTATTGTGACATCACCTGCTCAAACCTGCCCAGTAGTCCTCATTTGCACAATGAAAGCTTTCATTTCAGGGACAATCACATCATAAAGTCATTAATCTGGAGTTTGGTTTCAATATTTCCCTTTCAAAGAACTGGTGGCCTTTTCTATTTGTTTGATTGGTGATGAAGCTCCAGAACTGATCATTTGGAAAAAGGATGAAATCAATGGGCTCAGAATTTGTCAGATCGTCTCCACAAAAACAAACAGGCTCATCAAAATGTAGGCTCCACTTTCAATACTCTTCCTCTTCTCTCAAGAACTCTCAGCCGCCATCCATCATCATCATCATCATCATCATCATCATCATCATCATCATCATCATCAGCATGATTTCTGGTGCGCCATTAGCAGTGTGCTTTTTTCCCGCGTTGCCAGGACAACCGCGGTTGTTTTCATCCTTGCTACATTTTTCCATATTTGCGGTGTTATGAGCCCCCCCTGACACCTCGACCTTCTTGGCGATCGCAGAATGCTTCCACCCCGACCACGCTGAGGTTAAGCATCTGATATACAATGTTCTGATTGTGGACTATGGCGCGCTGACTCGCCATCACTACTAATGTCAGTTTCTGCTTCACTGGATAACTGAATGTCTTTCTCCTCTGAATCGGAGTTAGCCAGAACCTGACAAAGTACTTGGTGGACGCTAAACTAGCCTCTGTGCTAAAAACACTCTTTCGCTCTGTTCTGCTCTCGTCATGCTCAGCATTTCTACCTCTGCTGCGCCGCGCGTCTCTGTGCTGGAGGGTGTTTTTACAAACTCATTTTACGCTAAAACTTTGAATAGCGCCACCACCGAAAATGGTTCTCAGATTACAGGCACACATGTTGGCCATCTCCTGGTTAAAAGTAGTAACAAGATTCTGCATCACATTTATAGATACAGCCCGTTTTATTCAGCAATGTTGCTTGTCGCAATATTGCGACTTTGGCGCTTAAAGGGTTAAAATTGTAGATGACCTCAAAAAAAACAAAAAACAAACAAAAAAAATCTTGCTTTCTTTGCCTTCGTCTTTATTTCTCTGTGTTGCGACTCTTCACTTCACTGCCAATGACAACCGATCAGTGGTCTAAAATGAAGAAAGGTGTCTCAGAACCAGAATCTTCATCATTAACTCACTATTGTGGTCGGCTATACTGCAGGAGTGTAGATGTGCAGCTTCAGTGTGAAAACTAGAGTGCATCTTTTTCTTCTTCAGGTATGAAGCTTTGATATAAATGCTGAAAACGATGTACGGGATTTACTGCCAATTCCCTCTTTGTTCTGCACACAGGCACGCAGGCAGGGAGGAAGCTGCAGGAGAAACGCTGCTGGGGCCTTTAGATCCTCCGAAGATAGAAGAAGAAAGAAAAAAAAAAATCTCCTTCATTACTTTTCCTACAGCTTTAAAAACCTCACTATTACAGCGCCGAACGTCTGCCACAGGAGGAGTTCTTGTTCAGGAGTTTCTAAGGTAGAGACGCAGTAAAGTTTCCTCCTTCCCAGCTGGGATGAAAGCAGTTTGTGGCAGTTGGCGGAGACTCCCGTTGACGTGTCTCGCCCCCACCAGAGCTCCACTGAACACATGTCCCAGAGCTCAAAGTCCTGGGGGGGTTATCTTTACTTCTGCTGCTCACATTTTCAACCTGCTGGGGTTTAGCTGCTCCTTCTTCTCCCCATCCATCCATCCATCCATCCTTTCTCCGGTCTCCACCCTGCTGTGCTCCTTCCTTCACCTGGTTCTTGCTTTCCTGCCTTTTCTCTCTCCTGCTACTTTAAAGTTTTCTGCCGATGTTCGACGCTCCTGCTGGATACTGTTGCCCCTCATTTCTATGTAAAAGTCTCCACAAATCTTTCTTTCTCTCATTACTAACTCCCAGCTCCCCATAATTTATCCATTTCTGACTGTCTCCTGCATTTCTGTCTTCTCTTTTTTCTGATTTAATGTTTCTTGTCCCTGGACATCTGCAATCTGCAGGCCCAAATCAGTCAAATAAGATCAAGGGCCAATTCCAATTCCTCCCTTAACCCTCAGTCTCAACCCTCGCCCTTAACCCTCAGTCCTTGGTCCTCCCAAGTAAGTGTAAGGGCTATCTCGTGACTTAGAAATGGGACACCCCTTGAGTGCAGTTACGTCTTCAGACTGTGGGGGGCGGCCTTACGCCAAAGCTACGTACAGCCTGTCAAGAAAACGACAACGAAGAAGACGTAGAAGAAGAATAAGATAATATAAATATATATAACAAAGACGGTAAGATAGTTTCGTAACATTTATATCTTTATTAACTACGAAAATACTTACATTTGGAGCTATCTTTTTTAGGTGCCACCCTTTTCGAAGACATCTAGGCAAAAATACGCAATGCCTTCTGGGTAGCCCTTCCTTCCAAGGGTGGTGCCGGAGAATCTCGGTATTGAGACTTGTCCCTCATCTTGACTTTTAAGAATCGGGACAGCACTTGCACTTAGCGGGAGCGCGCATTTTTGAGATTGAGGGTTATTTTCATGACTTGTTTATAAACAATTGTGGTGTATTTAAAAAATTGGTTATACTAGATCAGTGATTCCCAAAGTGTGGCTTTCGGCCTCCTGGTGGGTCGTCGTGGTACTGCAGGTGGGCTGTGAGAAGTCATTAAAATTAAACAAATATGTTTTAAATCCTCGAACTTTTTCAAATGTTTTTAATTACTGTAAAATATTCATGACATGATTAAAAAAAAACATAAAAAAGTAACAAAACAAACCATTTAAGTGTTAGTCTAATGTCCTCTTAACTTAATATGACAAGTGTCACCTTATTTGTTGACCCCTTACATTAATGTCAGAACATAGCTTCTAGTCCTGTATGTTGATCACAGTCGTGATTAAAGGTTTCGGTGGGCCGTGGAGATTTTTCCCATTTCAAATTGGGCCTTGGTATTCTGAAGTTTGGGAATGGCTGCTCTATCAAATTTCAAAGGCTGATCTGGATCTGATCCAAAACGCAGATTTTATCGGAATCTGTAAATCGCTATATGGGGGAATTGTTGCGCTTGGCGGAGGTCTGCGCTCTCCAAGTCCTTTTCTAGTTTCTAATTTGATGTTTCTTGTCCTTGCACATCTGCAATCTACAGGCCAGAATCAGATCAAGATCAAATAAGATCAAGTATTTTCATGACTTGTCTATCATGATGTTTTTAAAAATTGGTTGTACTGGATTAATCATGTCAGACTGACATATTATTTACACCTTAATCCAGTTACATAAGAGGTAAAACTACCATGTATAGAAAAAATTATTGTGAAATGTAAAATTTAGCAGGGAGGGTGAGCGCGCTGTTGCGAGTCACATTCTCATTAGCGGTCGAGGACTCCCAAAGGTCAACCTGACAGTCTCCCCTGGCTGATAAACTCTCAAGGATCTTCCAAATATCTTTAACCTTTCCCTTCCTCTGGCCACAGTTCCACCCTAACTAAATTCAGCCATCATCATCCCGCTGCCGCAGAAGCACAGCCTCGAGGACTTCCAGCTCGTCTCCCTCACGCTAGCAATCACGCAACACATCAAAGTTGGCCTCCCTCCCACTTTTGAACCCCATCAGTTCACTTTAAGTCCAAATGGGTCCTTGAAAAATGTCATTACTATAGCCCTGCACACCCCACTGATCCACTTGGGACGCCGAGGAAGCTGTGTAAGGATGTGCTTCACAGATTACAGCTCAGTAAACTGTGAAATTCAGCCCTCCACCTCCCCTCCTACCTCACGCTTAAGGTGTGCGGCGAGCCCATCTCTCTGCTTGTTATATATTGATGACCGTACTGAAACCTGTGCCAATAACATCATCATCAAGTCGGCAGAGGGTATTCTGACTCATCTAAGCAGTCGATAAGTCAGGCTACAGGGACGAGGTCTGGAAGCTGACGGCGTAGTGCTCAGTAAACAACCTTTAAAAAAAAACCACTGGCTTCAGAAAGTGGAGAACAGTCAGAATAAGTCAGGGCTGTTCAGATAAAGCTACCGGTGGCCTTTCACCGCTCTTTGATCAAAAGAGCGCTGGCGCAACGTATGTCAGTGCGGTACGCAGGTTGTTTAGCAGATAAGGGGAAGACTCTTCAGAGAGCGACGACCGCCGTCTCCCTGGAAGACGGCGCCAGTTCTCGCTACATCCGCAGCACCGCGAGGGTTTTTTCTCATCTCGGCTGCTACCTGTTTCATCTGTTGCCCCCCCCCCCCCCCCCCCCCCCCCCCCCCCCCCCCCCCGAAGGCACCGCAGGAACTTTGAAGCGTTGGCTTTCAGGCTCAGAGAAAACCTCCCTCCCGAGGCCGTTCAAACGCTGAACCACAAGCAGTGAGTCACGTGCAAAATAATTTGCCTTCAATTTGCTTCATTTGCTCTTGTCGTAAATTATCACACATAGAAATCTTGCCTGATTCACTGGACGACCATGGATCAGTGGGCGGAGTAGGTCAACCACTAACTGGAAGGGTAGTAGCGCTAGTGTGTTCGTTAGCAACATGCTACGCCCCCACGCTGCCCTCTGGCATGTTCATCAGGGCACGGTTGTGGAAACAAAAGCACTGGACACAACATACTTTACATGCAGCACTTATATAATAAGAACTGTTGTCTGAAGCAGTGATTCCCAAAGTGTGGGCCGCGGCCCCCTGGTGGGCCGTCGCAGTACTGCAGGTGGGCCGTGACAGGTCATTAAAATTAAACAAATATATTTTAAATCCTCGATATTTTTAAAATATTTTTTTTATTACTGTAAAATATTAATGACATGATTAAAAACATTAAGACTTGACAAAACAAATCAGTTAAGTGTACACTGAGACATAACGACTTATAACTCAATCATATTTATTATCTTATCACTGGGAAGTCTCAGTTAAAAATGGAACATGTTGATATTAGTACGGTGCTCTCTGAAGAGCATTTACAAAGATACAGCTGATGTTAGTCTTTTTTTAAAAATGGAAACTCCCTCTGCTGACCTAATTGAAGCGAAACAAACTGAACAAAAAGGGACATATTGTTTAAAAAAGAAAGAGAAAAAAAGTGATGGGCAAGTTTCCCGGAATTTGATCCTTCATATCATCGCTTTTCTATTTGGAAGCTGGAGATTCAGAGCTCCTAACACCAGTAAAACATCATCCTTTAAAGCAGTGATTTCCAAAGTGTGGGCCGCGGCCCCCTGGTGGGCCGTCACGGTACTGCAGGTGGGCCGTGAGAGGTCATTAAAATTAAACAAATATGTTTAAATCCTCGATCTTTTTAAAATATGTTTTTATTACTGTAAAATATTAACGACATGATTTAAAAACATTTAGAAGTAACAAAAGAAACCAGTTAAGTGTTATTCTACTGTCATCTTAACTTAATATGACAAGTGTCACCTTATTTGTTGACCCCTTACATTAATATCAGAACATGGTTCCTAGTCCTGTATGTTGATTACAGTTGTGATTAAAGGTTTCGGTGGGCCGCGGAGATTTTTCTCATTTCAAATTGGGCCTTGGTGTTCTGAAGTTTGGGAATGGCTGGTCTAAAGCACTTTGTAGAACCTAGAGAAGGTTAACAGTGAATTGTTTAGGTGCTCATCATTTACCGTTCACTGCAATGTAAAGGCAGAGACGACTTTCTATCCTGTGTTTTTCTTTTGTTTCAACGCAGCGCTTTAAGTGGAATATGACATTAGTCATGAAACATACTCCCCACTGTTTTCCAGAGCCCAAGGGGGTGTTGTCAGCTGAAGATATTTATGCTTCGATGGTATGAGACGTGGGTCATTATGAAATATCAGAAACTGCTGAGATACTGGGATTGTCACACACAACCATCTCCGGAGTTCACAGAGGAAAAAAAGAGAAAATATCCAGTCGGTGGCGGTTGATGTCGAAGAGAACGTCAAGGAGGCTGGTTTGAGATGACGGGAAGGCAACGGTAAACTCAAATGACCCCTGGTTACAGCCAAGCATGCAAGGTCGAACCCTGAAGCAGATGGGCTACAACAGCAGAGGACCACACAATGTACCATTTCTGTCTGTTCAGAATGACTGAGGCTGCCTTTCACGCACCAGAAACAGAAGACAGCAGAAGACTGGAAGAACATTGCCTGGTCTGATGAGTCTCGATTTCAGCTGCAACGTTCAGATGGCAGATTCAGAAGACCACAAAGGCTCCAACCTGCTTTGTGTCAACGGTGCAGGCTGGTGGTGGTGATCTCATGGTATGGGGGGATATTTTCTTGTCACACTTCGGTACCGGCTGAGTTTAAACCCCACAGCCGACCAGAGTGTTGCTGCTGACCATGTCCATCCCTTTATAGTCTGGTGGAATTGGACACAACCTTGTTTTGAGGTATAACAGATGGTTTTATTGTTGATTATGGTAGACAAGACCTTCAATAAGATATTTCAACCGGGTGCAGTGACTGCACCCCTGGGCAAAATTTTTTATAGGCATATTTCAAAATGGCCAACTTCGGTCTCGAGAAATATCTTTAAATGGCTATATCTCACCTTCTAATTGACATAGAGACTTGATTTTTGTGGCTATATATATGTTTTTGGGGTATAAGAATACAATTACACACTTATATTTCATCAATTTTATGCCCGTAATTATATTTCCGCATAATGTGCCATTTTTATAGGCTAAAATCCTCAAAATCGCATGTATTAAGTATAATAAGAAAATTTTCCAGTCACAAAGTTCTATAATTTGAAGAACAGATACTTCTTTTAAGTCAAACAGGAACAGTATACTTACAACTATAACATACTTGAATAATCCATGTCTAGATAATACTTGCAGGACTGTTTTCAAACATGAAAACTACGCGGTCCTGTATGTACACCGCAGCAACATACATCATAAATCATGCAATAAACACCCTAGATCACATGTCACACACATAATGTATTTCATTATCTTGTCTGTCTATAGGTGAATGAAACAGTGTTTCTCATTACTTGCTTGCAACTAGAATTTGAAGAATTCACAAGAAAACAGTTTACCATATGTACTACAGAACAAAATGGGCAAATGACAAAAACATACATTGCCAGTGCAAGCTGAATTTTTTTCAGCATAACTAAAATTATCTATATCAGACTAGTTCATAAAGCACCTCCACAATTTCAGACATAGCTAAGCAGGCACTGCTATGCTCAGTGCTTAATTGTCATCTCCATCAGATTCCTCATTATCTTCCTCGTCCTGGTGCACTGAATTTACTGGCACTGTCTGAGAATTTCTGCGAGAACTTGTTGCATGGCAGTCACAGAATTCTGAGCATGAGGTGTGAGCCTCTGTGCAGCATCCACATTTGGTGGCAGACCAACTGGCTCCAAGTGGTTGACTTGGGAACTCTTCATCCATCCATACCTCAGTGGACTGAGGGCAGGTGGATCTGGTTCCAGTGCACCTCTCCATATGGCAGCTTGCAAGTGTGCTCTTAGCACATGTTGCTTGAATGTTTCAGTGGTTGGGAGAAGCACTCTCAATTCCGGGACAGAGGTCAGCTTGTGATTGCCCATCTTGGTCACCCAGGTCAGGTATCGCAGAGACGTCATGTTCGTTTCCTTCGGATGACCTTAGCATGATGCCATAAAGGCAATGCATTGCAGCAGAACGCTGTCATCGCTCTCAGTTGTGAAACCGAGTTTGTTCAGGGGTTTCTTTCCAGATTTGAGAACTTTCAGCACAGTTCCTTTACCAGTGTTCCACAGTGATGAGCCAGTGTCACAACCAGACAACACATGTGCTGGCAAGAGGTCGTTTATGGTGTCCCCATGCTTCTCTACTGTTGCTTTGATGTCAGCACATTTGCGGCCTGAGCTTGTTCCCACCATGATGATATTGCAGGTCAACTTCTTTTCCCTGAAAAAGTGTAGAAGCATGACGAAGACATCAGTGTCATCAGCAAGCACCCTGATGCTGTCACGACCTGTCCCAGCCAGATGGACCACCTGCTGGACAATGATCACATCAGCTTCTTCGTGTGTCGTACGAAGGTCCTGACGCTCCTCTACTTGTTCATTACTGATCTGGATGGGTGTAGGTTCTGAAGAGGTTACCACCAAGACATTTCCATTCTGTGGTAGTTGCTCCCTGTGCTCTCTTTAGGTAGGCCCAGATAAGGTTGATCAACTGTACTTTGTTCTTCGTGACTGTGAGACACACCCTCTGAGGTGGAAGTGGTGTGACTAGTGTTAGCTGATGAACCCGACTTGCATGTTTCCCAGCTCTTGATGTCCTGGTGATTTCCTTGATGCTGTTGTCATTATACCTGTCGAAGATCAGGTATGTGTCTGCGACTCTGAGGTGACTTGAGACGTACTCTACCAGGTTCTTGATGAAATCCTGGACAACACCATGTGCTGGCCAGCGGACGACCCACAGTGTAGCACACCCATCAAGAACTATGGCATCAGCAGGAACAGTACGACGGTCGGTCAGCTCAACTTGCAGTTTGGTCTTCAGGGTAGACTTTGCTTTTGTTATTCGCATATCCCCTGACTTGTCAAACATTGACGGCGGTGCATCAGCCAGCTCATAGCTCAGCACACATCTTTCATGTTGATGTCTCTGACCTTCTGGAGACACAGCATACGAGAGTAGATCAGTGATGGATCATACACAGGAACATCCCCAACTTTGACTCTCTTCTTTTGCTCTGCCATGGTGACTGTAGGCTTGCTTAGGGGTTTGTTGAAACTCTGAGGCCAGCCATCCTCGTAGCTCTTCATCAGCTGCTTGCCTAAATTGACAGAGTTGTCCACATTAACGGATGGTGATGCTACCCTTCCTGTGACTATGTTGACAAGGCTGTCGGGTTGGTGACTCTCTGGATTCAAGGGATCAATAGAAGTTGCTAGCTTGTCTCTGATCTTGATTCTGTCTGCGGCATCAGTGAGTATTCTCGATGTTCCTTCTTCCTTGTGGGTTGTGACAGTAACCTGCTCATCGGGATCAGACAGGGACATCACATCTTTCCTCATGGGATGGGGGGGTGGAGGGGGGTGAGAGAGAGAGAGACAGTGTGTGTGTGTGTGTGTGTGTGACTGCCCTGCACTGCCCTGCATAGAACCTGACGAAGTTGACAAAAGGGCATGTATTTTCCCGCCAAAACATGTATTGTTCACTGCAGCTAGCTGGTTTTTCCTCAGTTGCTAGCTGTCTCAATAACCTCACTAAAATGCCTAAATTCAATCCACTACTGTTTAAAAACATTATCATAACAGAGAGAAGGTGTTGACATGTTCCAGCTGTTACCATAGGAATATCAACATTATTTGTCTAAAATATCAAAAAATGTAAAACATACCAGAGTATGTGTGGTAGCGTTGCATTCAGAACAGGTAGGGAGAGAAAAGGGGGCCCTCAGGGATATAGCTGACCATTCTATTTCCTGATTTAGTGAGGATTGTAAAAAAAATCTGACGGAGTTGACAGAATCTGAGGACAGAACTTTGATAGGCAGGATTTTAGGGAAAATATTGTTTGAAGTTCACTTTATGTATTGTTTTATATATTTAAGACCACTCTTTGTTATTTCATATATATGTTTGCACACTCAAAGAGTTTTTTAAAGGTTTTTTTGGTGGGTCAATACTGTGACCTCTTGCTGAGGACAGGTATATTAACATGGACCTCTTAACTACAGACCATACATTTAAACAAATTCACACAGAAAAAGTGTAAAATGCATTATAAAAAGAACATAGGTATACACAGTTTCTTTAGATTTAACTTTGTAAGTATGTAAACCATGATGAATTTCTTGATTTTCAAAATAAATTAGACTGTTCTATGTAGGCCATATTTTGTCCCAACTCTCAAGAATCAGTGATATGTGAAGCACATACAGCCTCAATCATGCAAAGCATTTTCAACAAACATGCAACATTTTGGTTATTTTTGCATGCATGTAAATTGAATAAGCATCAAAAATCTGTCTGCAATAAACATAGAATTAGTCAAATCTTATGTGGAATGGAAATGTAACAGATTTCATGACAAAAATTAGTAATACTAAGTTTCTGTCAAAAAATCTCAGAAACGACGCGCTGAACTCATACCTTTTGGGCAGTTTGGACCCTGTTTATACCTGAAAAGCTAAAAAAAATTCTATGTCGTGTAAAATGGATCATTCTACTGCCTCTCTGCACCAGAAAAACATATCTTTCAACACAAAAAACAGGTTTCCATGTCAATTTGAGGATGAGATACAGCAATTTCAAGATCCGTCATTTTGCTAATTTTTGGCGATGGTCGACATTTTCAATTTTCGCTATAAAAAATTTTGCCCAGGGGTGCAGTCACTGCACCCGGCTGAAATATGCTTAGGAAGGTCTAATCTACCATGCAAAACAATAAAACATCTGTTATACCTCAATGCAAGCTTCCCTGAAAATTCCCATTTTTCCAGCGGTATAATGCACCATGTCACAAAGCTCAAACCATCTCAGGCCGGTTTCTTAAAGACGACAAAGAACTCACTGTACTCCAATGACCTCCACAGTCACCAGATGTCACTCCAACAGACCAACCTTTGGGTGTGGTGCAAAGGAGAACCGCATCACAGATGTGCAGTAGGCAAATCTGCCGCAACTGCAAGATGTTGTCATGTCAGCATCGTTGGATCTCGTTGAATCTGTGCCAAAAGGGGGTCCGGGGCAGTTGATAGACTTTTCTGCATTTGAAGGTAGGACCTCACAAACACAAGTGTGAATTACAGTGATCCCTTATTTTTCGCGGTTAATGGGGACCGGCACCCGGTCCAAAGTCAAAATCTGCGAACAGGAGCCAGAGCCCCCCGAGCCTCAATAATGTGTTTAAAATATGTAGAAGTAGCGAGTCACTGCAGCGAAACAAGACAAAGGCTCAACTGTGGTCTTTCTGTTACCTTCACATCCTCTGGTCTCTGAACCGTAGTAAAGAAACCGCTGGTATTGTGCTATTTTTGGCTCGTAATTAGCGGCTAACACGCTAACAACAACAAAAGAAAAAGTCCGGTTTTCTCTGCATGGAACGAGCACTTTATTCTGGTACTGCAGGAACTTGTAACATCACACAGGTTGTATTGTTGGGCTCCTGTCGGTTAACAGAGAATGTAAATCTATACACGCTGGGCTGCTGTTGATGCTCACTACACTTTTCATCTAACCCCGTTTTCGTTCTGCCGTCCCATGACACACACACTACATTACCCATAAGGCACACCATTACCCATAAGGCCACCTTCTTAAAGGGGCCAGGCTGGCTCACAACAATTCTTCGCTGTGAGAGAACGCCCACAACATCCTGTGATGTTTCCTTGATTTTTTTCTTGATTCTTTTATTATATTATATATTTCTGAAAAATCCGCAAATAACTAAAACCGCGGTACTTAAAGCGCGAATTGGCGAGGGATCACTGTAGTCCCGTTTTATCATCTTTTTTCAGCCTTGGTGGATGTATAATCGAAGATGGTGATAATTTTTTTTTTTTTTTTTAATTGAAAATGAATAAAAATGGGAAAGAAGATGACCTGCAGGGAAGCAAACCAGGACTTGAACCTGGGCCAGATGTGATGAGCCTCCATCCAGATGAGCTCTCCAGAGACAGCGTTTGTTGATTTTCTTTAGATCAGAAGCATCAGGCACGACTACTTTTTCATGTTCCGTTCACAAAACACATCAACAATCGCCTCGTTCGTTTCCATCACAGCTTTTTTTAATATTTCAATATTTCAAAATGTTGGTAAAACGCAGCTGCAACGTGCTCGTGTTTCCACGAAGCCACGTTCCGTCAGACGACCCCTCGTGATGGAGACTTCAAAGTCTTTCTCAATGATAAAACGCCTCAGAGTTGGCGTCAAGGCTCCAGTCTAATAAATCCCAGCATGCATAGCGATATAACGAACGTCTCAATCCCCTTCAATAAAAACACCCTACAGGTGGAGCTGGGATTTTTAAGAGCAGGCAGGAGACATCAGAAGGCGTGTGAGAGACGAGCGCTCCTTAAACAAACCTATAAATAAGTCATTGGAATAAATAAACCATCCAGAAGGATGAGAGTGAGCTCAGAAGTCAAATCACCTCATCCAGCGGCACAGATAAGATTTTTAAACTGGGGGGGACTGAAATGTTATTAGAATTGTGAGTTTTCTAACTGAATTAATACTCACCTTACATCATCAACTTGTTTTTTGTCTGGTATGTTAATGACGCTCCAAAACTTAATGTCTTCTGCATGTTTTATTTAAACATTTGCTGATCTCAGCAGGATAAAGAATCTCATTACAGAAACTTTAACTGTAACTTCTAACAAAAAGGGAATGTCCAAAAATGTATTACAAATTAAAATTGAAATGATTCACTCTTGTGCCTTCATCATTTCAGCTAACAATTATTGCTTATTAAATTACCATTATAAAAATAACAACATTAAAAGATAAACACCTACAGAAGGCTGTTATTTTACATTTAACCTACATCAGGTCAGTCCAAATGACTCGCTACTCAACATTTAAAAAACAAGTATTTTTCACACCTGGAAAAACAGGCTAAGGATATCTTTTAGTTTTTGAAATAAACACTCCTCCCTCTTCTCTGGTTTAATGTGGCAGAAAGATCTGCAGCTCAGTCATTAGACAGTTGTTTACGATCACCATGGTTACCACTACAGGCAAAGACACCAGCACCCCTTAGGACCCCGGGATCGAAATGGTGCATTACAGTTACACTGGAAATCAGAACTTGGACCTCTGAACAACATAAACCTAAGAACTGAGCGTTTCCCAGTTTAAAAACTGGTACGTCATGGAAGATGGAATATGAAAAACAACAACAACAAAAACAAAAAACTAACAGTTAATGAAATGAAACGAAAACCCCTGGTTGACGTTAAATTTCAATGCTTTTCCTACTTCAAACTTCAAATTTACGAGTACAGCTGAATGCACCATTAGTCGTAGAGGGAACAGCGATGCTATCAAATGGATCAGCTGTACCGGATCACTTTCTGGATCCAGGAACTTTTAAAAGGATTCTTTAAAGGGCGACCTGCTTCGTGGAGGTCTGCTGGATCCAGTAAAACACGGACTGGATCCAGCAGAAAACTGGACCTGGATCCAGTAAAACATGGACTGGATCCAACAGAAAACTGGACCTGGATCCAGTAAACCATGGGCTGGATCCAGCAGAAAACTGGAACTGGATCCAGTAAAACATGACTGGATCCAGCAGAAAACTGGACTGGATGACCTGGATCCAGAAAACTTCACTGGATCCTGGAACAGCAGAAAACTGGACCTGGATCCAGTAAAACATGGACTGGATCCAGCAGAAAACTGGACCTGGATCCAGTAAAACATGGACTGGATCCAACAGAAAACTGGACCTGGATCCAGTAAAACATGCACTGGATCCAGCAGAAAAAAACTGGACCTGGATCCAGAAAACTGGACTGGATCCAGCAGAAAACTGGACCTGGATCCAGTAAAACATGGACTGGATCCAGCAGAAAACTGGACCTGGATCCAGTAAAAAATAGACTGGATCCAGCAGAAAACTGTATCTGGATGCAGTAGAAAACTGGACCTGGATCCAGAAGAAAACTGGTCCTGGATCCTGCAGAAAACTGGACCTGGATCCAGTAAAACATGGACTGGATCCAGCAGAATACTGGACCTGGATCCAGTAAAACATGGACTGAATCCAGCAGAAAATTGGACCTGGATCCAGTAAAACATGGACTGGATCCAGCAGAAAACTGGACCTGGATCCAGTAAAACATGCACTGGATCCAGGAGAAAACTGGACCTGGATCCAGTAAAACATGGACTGGATCCAGCAGAAAACTGGACCTGGATCCAGTAAAACATGCACTGGACCCAGCAGAAAACTGGACCTGGAACCAGTAAAACATGGACTGGATCCAGCAGAAAACTGGACCTGGATCCAGCAGAAAACTGTATCTGCATCCAGTAGAAAACTGGTTCTAGAAAACAAAACAAAATAACCAAAAAACTAACAGTTAATGAAATAAAACAAAAACCCCTGGTTGATGCTAAATTTCAATGCTTTTCCGACTTCTAACTTCAAATTTATGAGTACAGCTGAATGCACCATTAGTCGTAGCGGGAACAGTGATGCTATCAAATGGAACAGCTGTATCGGATCACTTTCTGGACCCAGGTACTTTTAAAAGGATTCTTTAAAGGGCGAAGAAAATTGGACCTGGATCCAGTAGAAAACTGGAACTGGATCCGGTAAAACATGGACTGGATCCAGAAAAAACTGGACCTGGATCCAGTAAAACATGGACTGGATCCAGCAGAAAACTGGACCTGGATCCAGTAAAACATGGACTGGATCCAGCAGAAAACTGGATCCAGTAAAAATGGACTGGATCCAGAAAACTGGACCTGGATCCAGTAAAACATGGACTGGATCCAGCAGAAAACTGGACCTGGATCCAGTAAAACATGGACTGGATCCAGCAGAAAACTGGACCTGGATCCAGTAAAACATGGACTGGATCCAGCAGAAAACTGGACCTGGATCCAGTTAAAAACTGGACTGGATCCAGCAGAAAACTGGACCTGGATCCAGTAAAAATGGACTGGATCAGAAAAACTGGACCTGGATCCAGTTAAAACATGGACTGGATCCAGCAGAAAACTGGACCTGTATCCAGTAAAATATGGACTGGATTGTGAAGAAAACTGGACCTGGATCCAGTAAAACATGGACTGGATCCAGCAGAAAACTAGACCTGGATACAGTAGGAAACTGGTCCTGGATCCAGCAGAAAACTGGACATGGATCCAGTAAAACATGGACTGGATCCAGCAGAAAACTAGACCTGGATCCAGTAAAATATGGACTGGAATGTGAAGAAAACTGGACCTGGATCCAGAAGAAAACTGGTCCTGGATCCCCCAGAAAACTGGACCTGGATCCAGTAAAACATGTACTGGATCCAGTAAAACATGGACTGGATCCAGCAGAAAACTGGACCTGGATCCAGTAAAATATGGACTGGATTGTGAAGAAAACTGGACCTGGATCCAGTAATACATGTACTGGATCCAGTAAAACATGGACTGGATCCAGCAGAAAACTGGACCTGGATCCAGTAAATCATGGGCTGGATCCAGCAGAAAACTGGACCTGGATCCACCAAATCATGGACTGGATCCAGCAGAAAACTGGACCTGCATCCAGCAAATCATGGACTGGATCCAGCAGAAAACTGGACCTGGACCCAGCAGAAAACTGGAACTGGATCCAGCAGAAAACTGGACCTGGATCCAGCAGAAAACTGGACCTGGACCCAGCAGAAAACTGGAACTGGATCCAGCAGAAAACTGTATCTGCATCCAGTAGAAAACTGGTCCTGGAAAACAAAACAAAACAAAAAAACCAAAAAACTAACAGTTAATGAAATGAAAGGAAAACCCCTGAGTTGATGCTAAATTTCAACGCTTTTCCGACTTCAAACTTCAAATTTACAAGTACAGCTGAACGCACCATTAGTCGTAGCGGGAAAAGCGATGCTATCAAATGGAACAGCTGTGCCGGATCACTTTCTGGATCCAGAACTTTTAAAAACTTTAAAGGGCGACCGCAGAGGTCTGGCTCCAGAGCTTTTCTAGACGTTTGGTGCCTCCACAAAACGGACTGGATCCAGGGGGGGTGGGGGGGGGGGGGCAGATGGGGATCAATATGAATCTGGGGGGGGGGCATGTCCAACGAGTCACTTTATGAGACAAAAGTTGTGTTTTTTCCTCCTACCATATGTTCTTCCAGAGAGTAACGCTGATAGACGTCCAGAAACCACATTAGATCATCACTGTTTTTCTTTTTTTACTGTTACTTCTTTTATAAAGAAACACAACCAAATTCCGACCTTGAAAAAAACGTGTCTTTTATTCTGATCTTTCTCTGAGTGTTGAAGGTCACATGGAGTCGTTTTCTAAAGTTCACTCGCGTCGTGTCAAACATGCTCCCCCGGCTGTTTGTCACACTGTTTCTTTCTTTTTTCTTTCCCAGCACTTTACTGCCAAAAAAAACATCAGCCTTGTCTGTGGAATTTAATCTAAAAATCACATATAAGCGGGGATAAGCTTTGCCGGGATGTTTTAACTGAAACAGCAAATCTTATTTTCTAGACTGCATGTAAAAGTAGGCCCTGGAGTCTAACCTCCATTGTTAATATTCCTTACCTCTCACAGCAAGGCGAGGCTCAAGTGCAGCGATTGGGAGAGGTGTTCACGGCTGAATGGGTAATCTTTAAGCACACTTAAAAAAAAAAAAAAAAAAAAAAAAAAGCCCCTTTCTCCTCCATTTGAACCTAATCTCGCATTCTCAGTTTCATCCAAATATTTGAGTATTAAGACCTTTCATGGCACTGTTGCACATTTGCAATTCATCAGCTTTGCAGTTATAGTTCCATTCACTCAGCGTTCTCTCTTCCTCACTTCTGTGTTGAAGATATCGACCAACTCAAACAACATTAACGGAAGCAAAACACAAACGATCAGGAGGACGACTGGCGCGTTAATCATACGGTATCATGCAGGAAGAAAATCGACCCTTATTTTAGAGCACTTTCGCAAAACGTGAGAGGAATTATTGATGCTCAACACAAAAGTCAAAACTATTTGCTTCAAAACAACCTATTTATTGTTTATTATTAGTGTTTTTGCACATTTAAAAAAAAAATCGTGATATATTGCCAAATCGATTTTTTTAACCTTAACCTTCTTTTTTGGGGGGGAACTTCATAAGTCATAACCCTAAATTAAGTCAGAGAGGGAAATCTTGACCCACACTGGAGGAATAATGATTCATCTAACGTCTTTGCACATTCGTGCGCTCGTGCATGAAGACAAACACCCGCAGAGTGGCACATTTCAATCCACGCAGCGCCTGCCCGTGCACACAGCTACGGCTGAAACCGTCAGATGCAGCGGCTGCAGCACTTTTTTTTATCAGAAAACAGAAACGCAGCAGTTTTACACGTACAATACCTACTGTCTGAACGGATTTTAGGAGACGGTACGGAGTAACCTCCACGACTCACTAATCACATTTTTCGGTAGATTGATTCCCACCTGGGCGGGATGCCAACCTCCAATTGTTCTTGGCGGTCAGACGAGTTAATGAGAGGCAAAATGTCAAGCACTTTGGTTAAAAACTTTGCATAGAAGCAGTCAGTTATGAACACCCGACTCCAAAAAGAGAGAAAAAATACATTGGCAGCACATAAAGGATTGAATATTTTACAGCGACGAGATAAAAAGTCACCTTGAGATACAGCTCAGCGGGGTCACAATCATTTGGTGAGCCTTTTTTAGGAGGTAGAACTGTAAATGTAAAAGCCCAAACCAGAAGACGTTGGGAAAAACACAGATTCTTACATCTACTTTGCCCTTTAATCTATTTAGTCTTATTTGATTTATTTGATCTTTTTTTTCTTCCGTACAGAGTGCTTTTAACACTTTCTCACAACATTTAAAACATTTTCTGGCAGTTGCAGCTTTGTCTCTCTAATGTTCTGCAGGCAGCCAACAGCATGGGGTATGTTTGAATTATTATTATTATTTTTTTTAATTTTGGAAAGCATTGTAGGCTTGAAAATAAATGACAAACTGATGAAAATAACCACAACATGTCTGCAGAGGTGCAGAAGTTAAATTAAATGGAAGAATCATTGTTCGTTGGAAAGTTAACGCGTTATTATTGCTTTATCTCAATTTATTACAGCGACATGTATTTTATGGTGCGTTAACGCTCACATGTTTTTGTTTTGAAAAGTCTGCTGCAGAACTGGAAGAGAATTGGCAGGTAAACATGTGAAAAGCGGTAAAAATACATGAACTTTACAGTTCAGGTAGCAACTCAGGTAGCAATATTAACAATTCTGTCTGAAAAAAAAATTCAGGGACTGCAGCAAAAACTTTTGCGTCATTCCTCCATGTTCCATCAGATCTGCTCCATGTGTTCACTGTCCTGCTGTTTACTGGTTACTTCAGTGCGGCTCCATCTAGTGGCGCAGATGTGTAATGACAGCAGAAAGTCCAGTCCTCAACTATAAAAACAAATTCAGTTCCGTGGTCTGTTTTTTCATTTCGTATTTTTGATCCAAGTCTAAAGTTGAAATATAAACAGGCATTCTTTTTGGTTTTTTTTTTGTTAGATTAAAAAAAAAGTCACTATACAATATAAAATGTCACTTTTAATTTTTTGAATTTTTGATTGGTAAAGTTACTGAACTTTAACATGGACATTTTCATTTTAAAGTTCTCCCAGACGGAGGATTCAACAGAAACAAGGTTATTTGTAACAACTGACAAGTTGAACTCCCCGTTAAAAGTTTCTGCTGTTACCTCAGAAATTACCTGTTTTAATGTTCCCCATACACAAATCTGATATATGGCCATATATTTAAATAACATATATAATATCGGTGTCCATATATGTCTTTCACATATGTGAACATATATTGGTACATATTTGGAACATATATTTTAAAATATTACAAAAATGGCCCCTTTTTATATGGAAAATATATGTGGCACATTATGTATGGCATATCAGCACATATATTTTTCAAACATATATGTCACATATATTAGTTATAGCATCAATGTTGGTATATGAAATAGCAATATATTGCTCATTATATGTATTTGACTTGTATATAAAAAAAATAAGCCATTTTCCATACATAAGTAATATATGTCATATCTTTATATTGCAAAGATGGCTACTGTCATATATGATATATTCAAATATGACCCATATATTTCTCCGAGATGTCTGTGCATATATGATACTGACATCAAATTAGATATTACTCTCAAAATAAGACCAGTTATACATGTCAGTTTAAAAGGATTATTTATTTGTTTTTGCCTTTTTTCAACCTACACCCTATTTTTCCATCTACTTTTATCTAAATGAGTGGTGGGATTTGCAATATTTGCAATTGCTCCTGTACGAAAGGAGGAGCAATTGCAAATATTGCAAATCCCACCACTCATTAGATAAAAGTAGATGGAAAAAAATAGGGTGTAGGTTTGAAAACAAAAAACAAAGAATCTCTTTAAATTTTAAGGACATTTAAAACCATAAAAGATACACTGTAGAAATGCATAGCTTTCTTAAAACATTTATTTTTTTTTGTTACAAACACAACATCACATCCCTGAGTGCAGCAATGATTGAATCTTGAACTATCAAATATTTGAATGAGTGAACATTTGAAAGAACTCTGAGCTTGATTTGAACTTGAACTGAAATTTCAAATTTATCAAAATGTTTCAAGCACTCTCCTCGCTCCTCCTCCTCTTTGCCAAATATGCCCTTATCTCAGCCAATTTACAATTCACTGCTGTTCCAATGGCTCCCCGAGTGGTTGCTGGATGCCGGTCCATCACTGCATCTGATGAAATGCAGAGGAAGTATGTCATACACTAAACAGGGTTAAGTTTAAAGCTTCACAACAAAGAACACAAACCAGGGCTTAAAGGGGAAAATTCCTGTGCCTGAAACCTTTTAGAGGCTGACAGCAGGTATGGGGGACAGTGGGGTGCACTTTGAGAGTATCAATCTAGTATCAAATCAAGAAGCTAGTGACCAGGGCCAGCCTAATATTTGGGTCCCTAAACTTGAAGTCTAAGCCTATATGGCTGCAACTGAATATCCTCGCGCCTGAATTCAGGGACTATGCCTGAGAACTTTAAGCTTCAGTTACTCAGGCTAGGGACATTTTTATCCAAGATATTGCCTCCTACTGACAATCACCTCTAGATGGCACTGTTTGCACCTAACTTCCTGCATGAGAAGTGTGCGAAAGACTTTAGAAATAGGACTGTGCTGTATGGGCAAACAGTAGCCATGCTCACCAAAGATTGCCTTCATTTTGACATCATCTAAGGCCTGGTGTGCCTCTCCTTTCCCACCGACCTTGGCTTCGCCACCTGAGGGAATGTAAGGAGAGTTGTGAAAGGAGAATTTGCCGTCTTCTATTCCACATCCATTACCACCATAAATACATAGTAACGTCTCATCAGAAATAATCATGTTCACATTGAAAGTAGACCCACTCGCACCTCACGGGAGTAATACTATCACTCACTTGCAGCAGATCACTGAATAAAACCACGTGTTCTTTACTTCCTCCATTGAGGAACTAGGTTTTATTACACAGTTCTAATGGTGCAGTTTTCGAGTTATTAGTCAAACACCGTCTGTTACCAAGGAAACAGATATAACGCTAGCTAAAAGTTTCTTATTTTGAGAGTGTATCGCTTCACAATATGAATATATTGTGATTAAATCTTTTATTTTGTTGGTAATCTGTTGAATAATCACAATATTACATGAGAGGGTGTACTTTAACATGATTTGAGCACTTCAGTGATGCCAACGGACCACATCACTGTCATGCTCAAATCATGTTAAGGCACACCCTCTTGTGTAATATTGCTTAAGTGACCTGCTGCAGGCAAGTCATATTACTTAACCCGACAGAACCATACAGACGTTGTGTGTTGAATCTGATGCCAGATATATGCTGTAACTCTTACTAACCTCTTAAATTACTTGTGGCGAGTATTTCTATGTCAAACACTCCAAGCAGGAGAATCCTGGCCATCGCTGTACCTGTGTTTGCCTGCATGGCCGAGCGGTAAACATTTTTGGGGGCCCTAACTCCAGACCCCGGATAAATTTCCACCTGCAAAGGATCAGAGAAAAAACAGATTTCAAAGCACAACAGTTTAGGACAGGTAAGTCTCAATACTTGCAGGGATACTTTGGTTTTTTTTTTCCAACCTGGACCCTATTTTCCCATCTACTTCTATCTAAATGAGTGTTGAGATTTTCAATATTTTCAATCGCTTCGGTATGAAGTGAGGGACTGCAGCTCCAAAATTGTTTCAATGTATTACAATGTTGCCCCATTTAATTACATTGAAACAAGCTTTGGATCTGCATTGGTGATTTCAAGCAAAACAGAAACTCACACATTGAGGTGATAGTGGGGTCTCACTGGCTGGTGCCGGTGCTGGTCTTGCAGTCATCTGTTGGACCTGCTGGCTTATCTTTGGAAGCTCTGAATCAAGGGGGAAACAAACAAAAAGGTAAGATGAAAGAAAAATTTTGTCTGATCAAAAATTTCATCATATTGACCTTATAGTCATGGGTTTTCAAATGTAGTCCTAGACCTGCTATGTTGGGTACCACCAACATGGGAGTTTAATTCTGTTTAATTCACACCTGTGTTGCTACCCAACATGGCAAGTGTATGACTACATTGCCAGCTGCAAAGCATGAATTGTTATGATCATACCACTGAAAACAAAATTCTTGAGCTCCTGCAGCTCATGCCGAAGAAGCTGTAGCTCTTCTGTAGTCCTATCTTTCTCTGACCCCTGACGGTGGGATAGGGAGGCCGCGATCGATCTGCTGGTTTGGAGTTGTTTTGCTGCAGCTTTATCCTAATGATGTATGATGAAAGACAATCACCCACTCAAGGTCTATCAACCTTTATCCTACACTCATTCACAGCCTAACAACATGCTAGCAATTGTCCGCATAAAGTTACTCAGGTTTTGGATCAACATAAGAAAAAATGTTGACCTGAGGGAGGGTGGGGTTGTCAACACACACAGCCCTAAACATCTTATTAATTTTTTGAATTTTCAGTGCACCCAGCCTCCTCTCACCACATTACTTACACACATACAGAATAACAACAGTCTGTGGGAAATAAGATCCAGGTAGTAGAAAAAAAAAAAAAAAGAATATTAGCCTTACATTTGCTTCATTTTAGCTCACCTTGTTGCGGGGTAACCAGTGCAAACCTTGGTTGGTGCATCTTTGGTTGGATGGTCATCTAAAAAACGTCTTGGGGATGCGCTGGCGTTTTGAAGGACGATCGTCTTCCTCGTTGTCCTCACTGATGAATTCATCAGAGTCTTCCATAACGGATGGATTATACGCACTCAGCGTTGATTCCTTGTCTGCAGTTTAAAACAAAATTAAGTTAATCGTGACCAATGGAGTAACATTATCCTAGGTACATTAATTTTGGCTAGCTAGCTAACTTTAGGCATTTAGTCCAGTTTGACGTAAGTTAGCTAGCTGCGTTAGCTAGCTAGTTAACGTTAGCTAAGGCGAACAGAAAGCTGTCCGAAAAATGGTCTTGTCTACGTTATGTTACGCATGTATTTTTCATTGTGAATTGGGGACACGACTGAAAGTACTAGCTAGCGTTAAGTAACATTAGCTACGTTATATTCTAGCTAACATTAACGTCACCCACCTGCAATTTTTAGTACTTTCGCCATGTAAGTAGGGAAAGCCGCCTTTTGGTGCCCTTCCCGTGCCCCATTCCACAGCGAACTCATCCCCGCGGGTGATTTCTCCATCTAGGAATTTGGTTTCATCAAAATTACGAATCTTCTTTGTGTTAACAACACTTCGTTTACCGTTATCACTACCGCCACACCACTGAACCAGGGCATACATAGCTACCGGTAAAAATGACGTTCAAGATGACAAACCGTTAAAATTTGAGAATGTGGCTGATTGTTATGCGCGAGGACCCCGCCCTCGCGCACAGCGATGGCGTGTGCCAGGGCTGACGTCAAAATCCGGAAGAGTAAGTGAATGGGATTTTTGCATTGCGTTTTGGATTATGTCAGAAAAATAAGCTCTGTGGCTAACACAAGTTTATGGTAATTACAGGTTTTTTTTCATAGAGATAATCTTAAGACTTAAGACATGAACACCTTTTATACCATATTTGAAGCTTAAATGCGATCGCCAGAAAGTAAAAAGCTAACATTAGCCTTTCACGGACTAATGATGCGTTCGAGTTGCACTCGAAACTCGGAAAGATCCGACCTCCGAATTGGAAGAGTGATACATTTTTTAAAATATATATATCTAAACTACATGTTTGCACATTTATTCTAGCATATATGCGATCAAAAAATATATCTAGTCACCACAAATTTTAACAATTATTTTGGAATATATGTCATAAACAAATATCTAGACTGAATGTTTGAGCATTTATTCTGAAATATGTGTTCTAAACAAATATCTAGACTACATATTTGCACATTTATTCTGACATATATGTAAAGAACAAATATCTAAACTACATATTCCAACAATTATTTTGGAATATATGTCAAATACAAATATCTAGACCACTTACTTTACCATATATTTTAAAATATATTTCAAAAGCAAATACCTGTTCTACATGTTTGCACATGTATTTTAGAATATAAGTTTAAATCAAATATTGCAATTACATATATGTACATATATCATAAATTATTTTGGCAAATATGTCACCTATATGTACATATATGGCCATATATCAGATTTGGATTGTGCTGAGCCACAATCATTTTGTTGGATTTTGTTTGTAGACTTTTTTTTTTTTTTAATTTTCTATAAAAACAGGATGACATTAATGCCCTGGCAGTAGCAATAAACTTTATTTTATTTTACATTTTTTAAGATGAGATTTACACTAAATATGTGTTACTGACAAGTGCTGATGTTAAAAGTGATGTTGAACAACAAATGGTATGACACTTTAGTTCATATGGCAGCAGAACATTTAAATAAAAGTGCATTTTACACTACTTTTGAATTCATTATTTGATTTTGCGTATACAATGCGATTAATCGTGATTAATCAGGGAAATAATGCGATTAATCGCGATAAAAATTTTTAATTGTTGCCCAGCCCTAGTTTTAATAAAATTGAACTCTTCACAAAAGCGGCAGACTAAATAATGGAAATGTGTTAATAATATTCGATTACATTGAAACCTTTCACCCTGATCACACAGATTCATTTCAAAACGTAGCACGAACCCTTGTAGTGAATCACACCTGTTTGTGCTGAAAAAGGACTGGGAAAAATAAAAATAAGAACTTCAAAAGAAACTTAATCTGTTATGTAGACGTAGTCTGGCGTAGATCCCGTCAGTCCGCCACACCAGCATCTCCTTTCACATCTGCTTCCACCGTTTTTGTTTAAACTGAGATGCGAAGGCGTCTTCTGATGTGCAGAATCAATCACCCAAAGAGCCGTCAAACAAGCTTTTTTTCTTTTCTTTTTTTTCTTTCATCGGCCTTCAGCCCGTTCCAGGAGAGCCTGGCAGATCTCTGATTTCAGAAATCGCGGGTAACAGTCATTTTCCATCAGAGCGTATATCGGCGTCTGCGCCGTGTCGAAACAATTTGGCGCCGGTTGAGAGACATTTTCTCTGATTTCTTTTCTCGTCGCACAGTCAATGTTTATCTGTGTTCAGAGAGCAGCAAACCTTATTTCACTCTTGAGTGCTATCTGTTTGGATGTATTTTCACGTTATAAGGTTCTGGGAAAGGAGACTACAAACATTAAAGTAAAAAAAAAAAAAAAAGAAACAGAAGGGAAGAAGTAAAGCTGATTTAAGCTACACAGGTCATGACTCATGTCTCACTGTAGAAAAGCTGTACCTGTCTTGTTGCATCAACCTGGAAATCCTTTTAGCAGCAGCCACCATCTGTGTTTGACTGGAAATGGTTTTGTAGTCCTGGCAGGCCGGCCAAAATAAGAGATTCTTCTCACTGTACTCCATCCTCAAGAAGTCTATTTACTCAAGAAGAAGCTCCTAAAGAGCCCAGAAGAAAAAAAAATCTCTCCTTTAGGATAAATGTTGAACAACTCAATTTTTTGCCAGTCTAATTCTGTTATATACCAATGTGACATCAATCAATCAATGTGATTTGAGGGGTGGAGACGGACCCAGATGCAGGTGACTAGTGTTCAGGACAAGTCCTTTAAGAGTTTAAATAAAGGTGCTACCAGCAATGATGGGACATCCCTCAAAATACGATAAATACGAGTCTCTGGTACGATAATCCTACATGTCCCACCTGGCAATGCTGATCCCAAGGGCCAACCAGACTGAAGCTCATCCAGGATGTACCTTTGCTAATCTCCCATGATAATCAATCAATCAATCAATGTTTATTTGTAGAGCCCTTTACAACACACAGGGTGACCAAAGTGCTTTTCATTAAAATCCACATTAAAACAAAACAATTTAAAATCGACATAACAATACCATTAAAATTAAATATGTGTATTAAAAGCCAGTCTAAATAAATAGGTTTTAAGTCTGGATTTAAAAACCCCAAAAGTCAGTGATGTTGCCCATTTCTGGGGGCAGCTTATTCAGAGTCTGGGTCCAGCAACCGAGAAGACCCGGTCACCCCAGAGTTTAGTCCTGGTTCTGGGGACTTCCAGCAATACCTGGTCTGAGGACCGTAGGCCTCTAGTGGAGTTTTGAACACGCACTTGTTCACATAAATAAAGAGGGGCAAGGCCATTGAGGGCTTTAAAAACAAAGATAAACATTTTAAAATAAATTCTAAAAGAAACAGGAAGCCAGTGAAGGGCAAATAAAACCGGGGTGATGTGTTCCTGACGTCAAGTATTAGTTAAAAAGCGTGCAGCGGGATTCTGAACAAGCTGAAGACGGCTAAGTGAAGACTTGGAGACAATGTCCGTGGCCTAACATTCTAGTTGGACCCTTAAGTGCGCTGCACCACTGAAAAAAACGAGCGCGAACATATGAAGCAGTGCAAAAATTACCACAACGACGAACGATCTTACACTGTCAAGGTAAGACTTCTGGTAAAGAAATGTTGTTTGCTAACTTTATGAAATATAATAGCATCCTGCCAGAACACCAGGTGTTAATGTCAGCTTAAGTTGATTGTATGGTTCTAGCTAAGATTTCAAACTTTTTTGCCACGGGTTTAATGTGCCCCTCTATCAAAACCCCTGACCCCAGCCAGGCCCCCTCAGTGAAATTGGTCTAGAACTGCCCCTGCTGACAGGGCAGCCGTCCCTCGATGCTGAAGCACCCTTGTGATCCCTCATTCATCTACTGAGAACCAAGTCATCCATTTCATTTACTCGCCGTCTCCATGATTCCACACAACTGTTCACAGTCGGTGAGCTTGTTTCTCCTTCCAGACAAGAAGAATTGCCAGTACTCGCTGATAGAGGGAATAAACACATCATAGCAAGCTGAAAAGAGTTCCTAAGGCTCTTTCTCTCCATTGTTTCCTTCACTTATGATCCAAGGTTTCTGATTTTTGATCGCGTCTTCTTCCTCCAGGTTTTGCTCAGCAACAACTTTTCTTTTTTATCAGTTATGAGCTACTTTGCCTTTGCAGCACTTACTGAAAAGACTGCAGCTCAGAAAGTGCTCCTTCGGCATATTTTCCTCAAGAAGGCTGCGTTGGTGTTGACTCAGTGCTGATTGGATTGACAACTCACGGCCCTCCCGGTGTCTCTGAGCTCCAGACTTTTCTCTCCATTTGCGTGCACCATCGTGATATGTGCAAAGAGTTTTAGGCAGGAAAATAGCAACCTCCTTCCATGATTCTTCTTATTTTTGCTGTAGTTATCTTATTCTTATTGCTACTTATTGGCGGTTGGCAAGCAGTGAAAAGGCTGCATCAGTGCCGTGGGGTGGTATGGAGTTAGTCGGGTCCTACCGGGGTTGATGCTGTAATTGAGACACAACTGAAGAAGAGGTTGGCCCTGTGACAGTTCCACCCTCCTGGTTTATTACCCAGATACCTGCTAATGGAAAGCCACGTCCTCAGAGCTGAGCTGCACCTTTTTATCAGCTCCTCACACCTGTTACCTTCCTTACGGGCGTATTGCTTGAGCAATGATTCCAGCGCAGTTGTTAAATACTCACTACATCTGTCGGGAGCAGAACCGGGTAAGAACGCGAGCGCCGGCGTCGGCAATGCAAATTACCGCTCCCCTGGCAGGGGTTGTTCTCAACCACGGCTCGCTTCGAGTCTGAGCCTTCAGTCACGACAGACCGGAGCGAAGCTGCCACATGAGCGGCTCATCTTTCACCGCGGTCGCCCCCCATTTGTCACACGTGCCGTTGCATTTCGTCAAAGGTAAAATGAAGTAATGAGGCTACAAGACAACACTTATCTCCATGGAGGACAGTTAATCTTCACGCAGGAGGCAGCGGGCTAAAATATTACCATTGAGCCGGATCTATTTCCGTGAAGTAATGAGAGAAGAAAGACGGCAGGAGGAGGCTGAGCAGGAACTTATCTGCCCCTTCTGTCATTTTCAGACGGAGGAAATACGGTCAGGTGACGGCCGCGAGTGAGCGTCGGATGGAATCGTCCCATCTACACTGGCGGCTCAGATTACGCCTCTTATCACCGCCAGCGTGAGCCTCCTCAATTATGTCTCCAGATGGGTTCGATGAACTCGGGGGGGAAGAATACAGCCTTGATCGTCTCAGGATGACTTGCCGGTGCCGAGCAGCGGAGAGCTGAGAGGGCAGGACGGGAGGATGAAAGGGCACGTGTAGATTTACTTTTAGACTCCAGAAGACGCTCCATTGACTCCCCCCATGCCGCGACTTCACTGCTGGAAGCTTTGCAGGCAAAAACATGTCATGAATATGTAATGAAAGGACCCCTAAATTCTAGATTTAGTTTTGATGACCGACTGAAACGCCCACATGCGCTCATGTTTTAGTCAAACATGCCGTATACTTCACGTAACGATGCCACACACACCGTACCGCATGTACATTTCTCCTTAGTATGAAGTAAAAGGGAAAGAAAGGAAATAAAGGCAATGTCATTTGTAGTATTTTGAGACCTCCTGGACAAATTTTGGTTTGTAATATGCTGACTGCCATTTGTAATTTTATTTTATTTTTTCTGTCATTGCTGTGACTGATCACAGTAGTTGCATAGTGCATTATGGGAAACAGTCTGTGAGGTCGGCCTAGTCTGCTCTAAATTTGTCAGAAACAGTTTGAGTCTGATGCAGCAGCTCGTTCTTTGTTTTGTATGGAGCCCTGTTTGGGTCATAATTCAAAGAATAAATTAGTCTTTTATTATGAAATACAGACATTTATTATTATTAAATATTTTCCATTATTATGAAAAAAATTTAATTATTATGAAATATATTTTTTATTATTTTTTAATCTTAGTTTAATGCATAATAGTTTATTTCAGAATAGCTTTTATATCTAAGAATGAGTTTTTACATAATAATGACATTTTGCCAGTGGGCGGGACCAGTGGTTGACCTGCACGCTCATTGGCTGATCCTTCCCCATTCTACGCTCTGACATCGACTAGTTTTGGCCGTGAGGTCCCGTTAGCAGCGGGCCGTGGCGTCATCAAGGTGCGCTCCTAGTCCGATTGTAGCTATGGCAGCTTGGACTGAGCTACAGGAAACCTTGACCAGGTTAGCAGACAATATCGAGCAAACTGGAAGGGTTTATTTAAAAGTGTTTCAAATTAGTGTGCACAGTAGGTGGTAAGAAAACTGAAATAAAATAACAAGTGAGGCTTTTCATACGGCTCAGAAGCTGTGGTTTCTAACCTCTATATGGACTTTAAGCTTTTCTGCGTATCTGCTACGTGCACCATAAACCATGTGTGCACATATTCAAGGAGTGGACAGGGAGAAAAAAAAAGACAGATGCATAAATGTGCCTTCTTATTATATTAAAGTGATTATTCATTAGTGTTTTATCTCCAAATTTTGCTAATTTAACTGATACAGATCATTTTGAGGGAATTCATTGAAACACTGAGGGCCTCCTCGTCTGATCCTTGTCTCTTAATTGGATACCAGATATCAGATTGGTTAATGGTTGAGACGCTGCGTAAAACGGAGATTAAAAATAGAATTTGCAAATCTCCTTTTTGGTTTATCCTAAACACCATCCATCCATTAGCTCCTGCTTGAAACTGAATGGAAAACTCCAGTTTTCAGGGAAAACTAATTTCTGCCGCTTGTATCCGCCATCTCGTTCTTTCGGTCTCTACCCACAGTTCATGACTACAGGTGAGGGTTGGAACAAAGATCGACCGGTAAACAGAGAGCCTTGCCTTTTGGCTCAGCTCTCTCTTCACCACAATGGACCGGTACAGAGTCCCCACCACAGCAGACGCAGATCTTTATTGGGTTATCAAGAAGACACAATACATATTCAAATGGAAAGAATACATTTCACCCGTTTTTCCCCTTTTAGAACACCAATACCCCCCTCCACCACCAACTAGAGTCGTGTCTACATAATACAGTCAGATGATGGTGAATAACAATGATTATGAGCAAGTACAACTATCCCCCTGCCCGAAGAGAGACAGGAGGGGTGAAAAGTAACCAAACCAACAGAAAATAAAATAAAAATAAATGTATAAAATAAAAAAAATAAAATAAAAAATAATATAAAATAAAAAGGGACGTTTAGAGGAGAGGTCCAAAATGTTTGGAAAGAAAAACACAAGTTAACTGTAACAACGTGTATATGTCATGCCTGGATCTTGGCCACCATATCATCAAGTCAAAGACTATTTCAGAATCTTAACTGGATATACACCAGTTTATGCTCATGTGCATACATATTTACACACAAACACTACATCATCCTATCAGCACCACCCATCTCACTCATCAATCATCTAAAGAGGGAATAGAATCGAAGGAAAGAATGGGATTCCAAGTTTTATAAAATTCGTCTGAGATCCACTAATACTGTACTTGATTTGTTCTAAATGTAGGAATGACATTAGATCCTTTTACCAAGAATTAGGAGGGGGGTGGGGGGGACTCTTATCCTTCCAGTGAAGCAAGATACGTCTGCAGGCTACCAGAGATGCCAAAGCAATAGAGTCGTTTTCCCTGTTGGTGAAGTGTGTGAAATTTTCAGGCACACCAAAGATAGATGTTAAGGTGCTCCAAAGTACCTGCTCGTTTAGAGCTTTAGAGAAGATATTATAGAAAGAGGACCAGAATGGGCTCAGTCTTGGACAGGAAGAATACATGTGTGTATGACTGGTTGACGACAGAGAGCACCTGTCACATGTATCACTTGTATTAAAAAGTTTTTATTTTGTGGATCCTTTTATTGAAGTTAATGATAATAATACTTCAGAACTTTCTATGAACAAATCACATAACTTTTTCTGTTGTGTTTTATGTGATCTCTTAAACTTTTAAATATTTGATTGATGTTGAATTTGGGTTTTGCTGGTCCAAACTATATTTAGAATTTTTTCAGATAAAATGTGAACTCATGCAAATTTTATAGTGGATATCTGTAATATCTGCAAATTCCCATGTTCCCTCCAGGACCCTAGTGAGGGTATAGAGCTGGTCCAGGGTTCCACGACCAGGTCTGAACCCACATGGTTCCTCCTGGATCTGAGATTTGACAGTTGATTGGACTCTCTCCTCCAGGGACAAGGGAGGCTGAGGAGTGTGATTCCCCTATAACTGGAACACACCCCCTTCACACCCCCTTCTTGAAAAGGGGAACCACCACCCCGGTTTGCCAATCCAGAGGTACTGCCCCCGATTTCCACGTGACGCTGCAGAGACACGTCAAACAAGACAGTCCAACAAGATCCAGAGTCTTTAGGACCTTAGGGAGGATCTCGTCCAACCCGGAGCTCTGCCACCGTGCAGCTTCTTAACTACCTCGGCTATCTCAGCTCCAGCAACGGACGAATCCACCTCAAAGTCCACAGGCTCAGCATCCTCTATGCAAAACGTGTTGGTGGGATTGAGAAGATCCTCGAAGTATTCTTTCCACCAGCCGACGACATCTCCAGTTGAGGTCAGCAGCACCCCACCCCACTATACACAGTGTTGGTGAAGCACTGCTTTCCCCGCCTGAGCAGTCTGACGGTTCGCCAGAATCTCTGTAGAACCGATCTAAAGTCTTTTTCCATGGCCTCACCGAACTCCTCCCACACCCGAGTTTTTGCCTCAGAGACTGCCAAGGCTGCAGCCTGCTTGGCCTGCCGATACCTGTCTGCTGAGTCCCAAAAGCTAACCAAGCCCGGTAGGACTCCTTCTTCAGTCGGTCTCTCTCACCCGAGGTGTCCACCACCGAGTTCGAGGATTGCCGCCACCCAGGCACCTACGACGTTACGGCCACAGCTCCAATCCGAAACACCACTATGGACCAAGTGGAGTCACTGAAGCTGTAAATCTGATCGCAGCGCGTCAACGGCGAGCTGTATTTTCTGTAAAAATCCTCTCAGAAATTGCGCGCTGATTCCTCTGGGAAGATGGAGTTGTGGCAGCAGAAGAGGATCAGAAAAGAACAAGTCAGAGCAGCGAGTAACAGACATGAACAAACTGCAGGTTAACGTGCTGTAAAGTAGATGGAATAAGTTTGAGTTACAGCATTTCTGCTGACAGACTCACTCTGATGTCATCTGATGTGCTTCTGCAAAGATCATGACAGTCTAAGTTCAGTCTGTGCGTATTTCAGAAAAAGTCATTTTAAATCCATAAATTATTTTGTTAAAGGAGATATAGTTTGACTATTTTTCAAAAGCAGAAGCAAGTTCTTGAGATCTTAAGTGTCGGTGACATGGGACATGCAAAGGCTAATTTATAACCATTACGCCTACGTAATGGTAGTAAATCAGGAAAAACTGGTTCAGAACTGCACCCAGAACCCCTTATTTAAAATGGGGAGCTAAAGCTTTGTGCGACCGTCTTCCAAGGTACAGCGTGATGGTACAGTTTGGTAGATGGTCCAGCATCCCCCCTGGATCCAGTCATGAAGGTTGCACCAGCCGACTGAGGATAGAGACGGTCCTGGCGCTCTGGCAGACGCCTGGTTGTGTTTCAGTCTGGCGCTGGTGAAAATGATTTCGTGGCTTACTTTTCACGGAGGAACCCAATACGTCCTCGACGGATGAGGACATACTGCTGTCGTGAAGACGTAACGCTTACTTGAGGAAGATGAAAAATGAAATCAGCTTAGCTCAAATTGCACAATTCTTTTTTCTTCCTTTTTTTTTCATAACAGTCAGCACAGCTTTTTAAAGTAAAATATCTCATTGGAGACTGAAACTGCAGTGTTTAGCAAACGGGGCCTGACTCATCACCCCGTAAGCCACAAAATGCAGATTTTTACAGGGCAAAGAGGCACAAATCTGATTTTGGTATATGAACATAATCAGATTTTAATTCCTCCCCCTACATGACCCATATCTGATTCTCTTCTCAACAACACAAACAAACAAACAAAAAAACACATGGAATTTCATCTTTTCAGATTAGATCGTGGCCACTTCAATATCTGGTTCTAAATCAGACACAAATCAAAAAATTAATTCAACTTCTGTCTGAACTGACTTTGACGTCACCCCTAGTTGATACTCGTCATCATCGACCCAACAGTTCTCCCTTCAGATTCGTGAAAATACCTACACATGGAAAGATGTCTTACTTGCACTGCCTGAGCTTCTATTCTTCGATTAATTAAAATTATACTACCCATATTCTTCTGCTTTTTTTCATGCCAATTTTATGTGTATACATATATATATATGTATAACATTATTATACTGTTCTGCCCCCACTGCATGTAATTGGCATACAGCTTTGCAGAAGGAAAACTCCTCAACAAGATGCCAGGTCTCTCTATCTTTGATGTATCCTTCTTATTGTTGACAGAGTGAAAAAAGAAATGCTCTCTGTGCATTAACAAGCCAGGATGGACGAGGATTACTTCACAAAAAGAGCGTCAGCCATGCGAATCACTGTCCACACTCAGCATGTGCTTGCAATCTTCCTCTAACAATGAACACAGAAGCTAACGTGCAACAGCGCCACTACTGGCTGGGAAGTATAACTGCCGGCACATATACTACTGTCTTTCTAATAATATTTTAATAATTACTCTGTCTAACAGTTTAAGTGTTAGTTAATTGCAGTGCTTACTTCTCATTACTTTGTTTATTTTCTGGTTGTATCTTTTATTTGTTGCATATCTAGATTTTCTTTTTGTTTCTGTAAATTGATCTGCTGCTGTAACATCATAATTTCCCTTGCAGGGTGAATAACATATCTTTCTATCTATCTATCTGTCTATCTATCTATCGATTGAAAAGTATCTCTCCCTGTTCTTTTTATCTGGTGCCTAAATGACAAGTCTAGAAGCAAAGATCAATCAAGAATTTAATACAATCATGAATATAAAGAATTATTATGCCATGCAGAATATTTTAATCGGCCGATGGTACACCTCTTGACACCACGGAAGATGTCAGGAAATGCACCCCGATCTCAAAATGTCCTGAGTTTTTATAGTCACAGAAAAGGCGTATCCTCTCGCACTCTTGAGTTTTATAGTCCTTTGTCTTCGAAGTCCAGATGGTCCAGTCTCACAGTCCTTGTTAATCAACAACTGTTGTTCCGGGAATTTCAAACTGTTGGTGGGGGTCGGAGGATGTTGCAGTAATTAAATCGTAAACCTGAGCTGAGAAACTCACAGCATTCTTTCCTGCCAATATAACAAGGTAAAAATCTACATAGTTAATCCTAAATCCTAACACTATCTATCTATCTATCCATCCATCCATCCATCCATCCATCCATAACTGGGAGAGGAGCGTGGGGAATAGAGGACAGCAGTGATGGCGAGTCAGTGGAGGGTTAACCAGCATAACTAACTAACTAACTATCTTCAAACTCTCGTTCTCATCATGATGCTCTGAAACACGTGCACAGGAACCACTGCACACATCCGTTCATTCCACTCTTTATGCCCAACTCATTCACGACTTCTACAGTGTGAGACTTCGTGTTCTCTTGTGGGTAAAATCAGGGCACTGAGGCGTTTCCACTGGGGTCTGATATAAAACACATTTATTATGAACAGCCACTAAGGGGGAAAAAAAAGAAAAATAGAGCTGAGAGCTGAGGCCTGTGATGTGAAAGCAGTTTAACAGTTTTCCTAACCTTTCAATTCCTGAACCTAACCAGGTGGTTGAGGTGCCTGAAAGTGAACAGCTCAGAAGAGGAAAGTGAGATTTTATTCTAAAAAAAATGAGGAGGACAAGAATGGAATTTAATGGTTATTATTAATTCTACCATCTTTCCCTAAAATTAGCTTTTTTTTCCTTCTTTTAACTCTACTTCTCTCAGTGTTTCATGAAATTCCCCGCTACTGTAATCTGCATTGTTATTTTTGTGTCCATGCGACTGAAAATAGAGAAAATCTTCTCCCAGGACACGAATGAATAGATTCTCATCGGCTCCAGAAACAGACTGTGTTGTGACATGCTGTGTTTGTGCTTTAAGTTACTTCCTGATGATCAAAATATGTCGTTTAGAGGTTCACACAAGACAAGCGCACAATGAACATTTGCTGTTGCACACAGGACACAGGCCTCTAGATAAATGTGAAAATGCACATAAATGTATGGATATATTATTACTTTTTTCAGCTCTTTATAAGTAAAGTGAAACTGTAGGAACATTTATTTATATATTTATATTAGGGCTGGGCAGCTATTAAAAGTTTTAATCGCGATTAATCGCATTATTACCCTGATTAATCACAATTAATCGCATTGTATACGGAAAATCAAAAATGAATTCAAAAGTAGTGTAAAATGCACTTTTATTTTAATGTTCTGCTGCCATATGAACTAAAGTGTCATAACATTTGTTGTTCAAACACTTTTAATATCAGCACTTGTCATTAACACAAATTTAGTGTAAATCTCATCTTAAAAAATGTAAAATAAAATAAAGCTTATGGCCACTGCCAGGGCATTAATGTCATCCTCTTTTTATAAAAAAAAAAAAAAAAAAGTCTACAAACAAAATCCAACAAAATGATTGTGGCTCAGCACAATAAGAACATTAAAACATTAATTTCTGAGGTAACAGCAGAAACTTTTAACGGGGAGTTCAAGTTGTCAGTTGTAACAAATAACCTTGTTTCTGTTGAATCCTCCGTCTGGGAGAACTTTAAAATGAAAATGTCCATGTTAAAGTTCTGTAACTTTACCAATCTGTGTATCAATCATTCTTTCCATTTTCAATTGTCAATCAAAAATGAAAAAAATTAAAAAGTGACATTTTATTACGTTTTTCGTTTTTTAATCTAACACAACAAAACAAAACAAAAAAAAGCCTGTCTTTTTTATATTTCAATTTTAGACTTGGATCAAAAATTCGAAATTAAAAAACGGGTCACAGGACTGAATTTGTTTTATAATGGAGGACTGGACTTTCTGTTGTCATTACACATCTGTGCCACTAGATGGAGCCGCACTGCAGTAACCAGCTAGAGAACAGCAGGACAGTGAACACATGGAGCAGATCTGATGGAACATGGAGGAATGACACCAAAGTTTTGTTGCAGCCCAGAATTTTAGTTTTATTAGACAGAATTGTTAATATTGCTACTTGAGTTGCTACCCGAACTGTAAAGTTCACAGATTTTTACCGTTCTCCGTGTCTGTTTTATCTTTTCCTGATTTCCTGCCAATTGTCTTCCGGTTCCGCAGCAGCCAGTAACAAACTTTTCAAAACAAAAGCATGTGAGCAACATGTGTTAACGCGCGATAAAATTAAATGTCGGCATTAATAAATTCATTAGTTAACGTGATAACGCGTTAATTTGCCCAGCCCTAATTTATATGGATGAAGAGTCTGCTGGTCGACTTTTCAGCTCATCTACCCCAATACAGTTTTCTTTAAATGAATAAATAAATAAATAAGTAAAGTTGGTACTGAATGAAAAACGCCCGAAACATCAGTCAGTCTTGAAAGCTTTGGTTGAGCGGCACTTGTAAGCGCATTAACAGCCAGTCTCTCAGTAAACATGAGGGATCAAAGACATCCTCTCCACTAATGCAGACACTTGCCTTTTTTTGTTGTTTTTTTTTCTGTTTTGTTTTTTTGATTGCATCATAAAGCACAAAGCGCAGTTCGCTCAAAGAACTCCAACTCGTCCTCCTTTTTCATGTCTTCTCAGACAGCGGGGAGAGAAAAAGCTGCAGGCGTCACTCAGAAACGGAGCGACGCAGCGGGGAAACCGCGCCGATCACAAACTGCGAGACGGGGAGAGCGTTATCTCAAAAACACAACCGCGGTTTTATTTCAGCAGTGAGCTTTCTGGCCCGGTACGAACGGACAGAAGCGTTCAACGCAGACTAATGAGGAGGAGGAGCCCGGAGGAGAAGCAGGATGTGTCCAACCTGCACGATGCCGCATGGCGGGAGCGCAGAAAGTCTTCCGGCGTGAAGCCGGTGTCGTAAAATTTCTTCCTACCCATAATATCTTCCTACCAGAGTTGACTGCGCATGCGTGTAGCAGCAACTTCAGAAGGCCGTAATATTCTGCTGCCTGACCGTTATTGTGGAAGAGAAAAGGTTAGTTTCTTGTATTTTTAATACTTTTTATGGACAGTATTTAATGCAAATATATTTGAGGGACAAATAAAATGCTCCGAATGCCTAACATTTAATACTTTGTATGGACAGTATTTAATGCAAATACGTTTGAGGGACAAATCAAATGCTCCGAATGCCTAACATTTAATACTTTGTTTGCACAGTATTTATATTGCATAGGTTATTGGAAGACTTGGAGGACATTTTTCTTCACTTTAAATTAGATTAACTGTACTTCACAAAATGACAAAAGGAGATAAAACGATAAAATATCAACTTTTTTAACTCCAGTGTACATTTATCTAATCAATCCTCTTCTATCCACCCTTTATATCCTCATATTCATCTTCATAATACGGATTCATAATCTGTCCATCTGTCTGTCGTCTTCCGCTTATCCGGATAATTACGGTTATTTAATGTGTATAATAATATGCAACCACCCAAAACACAGAGGAGAGCAGATATATGTGCTGGTGGGATGTTGTTACAATGTAGGAAAATATTACAGATGAGGCTATAATCTTCTGGTACGGCAGGAAAAGATTTTAGGTAGGAAGAAATTTCAGATCACCAGTTTGGAGCTGGTACTTACAGCATGTTTTATTGTGGGATGTTTCATTGTCGTGGACGTGTGTGCAGAATTACTCTGCAGAGGCTTTCCTACCTGACTCACCTGGCAGGTGCGAGCCCATGCATGTGTGGCTGCAGAACTGACAGAAATGTCAGCTTTAACATTTTTTTCTTTTTTTTTGCACATCATACCAAAAAAAAACAAAACAAAACATTATAATGTTAAAAAATACAATAGTACAAGTGCAGGGAGAGAAACCCAACTGGGTTCTAACTACGCCTCCACCTATCCATCAGTGTTAACAATGTACAGTCTAAAATAAAAAAAAAAAATTATATATATGTATATGTACATACATATATGCATACATACATACGCACATATACAGACATTTACATACATACATGAAGAAAAAAAATACATATAAAATATACAGTACTCAAAGTAAGAATTAAAAACATAAAGGTAGAACAAAGACAACTCAATCAAAAACATTCAAAGAGACCCTTAGTATTATTTTAAAAGACATCAAAGATGTTCCCTTTACAAGGGAGGAAAATTGACTCCACAACTTCACACTTCTGTATCTCAGAAGAAACTGAGCTCTAGATGTGACTGATTTTGGTAAATGGAAATCTTTACTTTGCTGTGTGTTGTAGTGATGAACCTCTGCATTAGTTTTAAAATAAAACCTTAAATGCTCCGGTATAATACTTGGATTGAACTGTATTTTGTGCATAAAAATACAAATTTGATATGCATTTAAATGATAAATATTAAGAACATTGAGCTTGACAAATAAACTTGCTGATGGTGTTTGCTGCGTAGAATGTGTTGCAATTCTAACAAATCGTTTTTGCAGAATTAAAATTTTCTTTAAGGTAGATGGAAAAGGTTTCGCCCACACTATACTACAATATGACAAATATGGATAGATTAAACTGTAATAGAGCGTTAGCAAGCATTTAGAGTTCATCCGGTGACTTACTTTTCGAATTATACCAAGTGATTTGTTAACTTTTTTAGTCACCCAGTGACTAAACTTTTTAAGCTCGAACTCCTCGGCAGAAAACAAAGTCTTCCCACGGGGTTCTGGCTACAGAACGATACCTGGGTCTTTCCAGTTCAGGCTTTTATGAAAGCACGATTAATGCAAACAAAAACAAACAATAAAAAAGACTAAGACACATAATTATAATGTTCAGATATCTCACTTTGCAGCATGCATTGTACTTTCTCTAACCAGAATAAGTCGTGACCAACATTCCTATAAATACATAATTTCATTGAGCCCTTTTCCTGCTGTCCTGGCTGCAGAGGGTGTTACTCCAGATGGGAGGGGCAGCGCCCACCTGACAGGTGTTCGCTGCAGTGGGTGGGATCTGCCCTCCTGTGTCTGCTAAAGAAGTCTCCCCCTGAGCCGTCTGATAAATATGCTGTGCAATAGAGATGAGCGGGAGGTCATTCAAGTTATTTTTAATCACATAAAGCTCGTTTAATCTATGCACGCCGCTTCCACCCTGCAGGAAAACACAAGTCCAACGCCGAGCAGGTGAGTGAAAAAGCTCAGAGGGCAGGACGCCGCAGGAAACTGTCACCAGCGAACACAGACTGAAGAACATACAAATCACCACCCCGGTTAAAAAAAAACAACTCAATGATAAATAAAGAAATGCATTTTGGAAAAGACTCTAAAGTATATTAAAGGAAACTCTTGACTTTATTTAACAATTTAACTTGAATTTAGCACCATGTTCAGACTGGACTGATAACTTTCTCTGCTGTTTATGCTACTTAGGCCATTACCTCTCCTCCTTCTGCGTCCATCAGTGGTTGACTTTTACAGACTCATGACCACATAGCAGTGAACGGGAAATACATTCCTGTACAAGCAGTCCTTATTATACACCTTTTGTACACGTACAAAGTGTAAATGACCTCGGTTCCTCTGCGGGGGTTCTCTCTGGGGCTATCGTCTAAGGCGGTTCGTCTCAAATAGTGGGGCGATGCCGGGAGGGCGTGTGACCCCAGGGAAAAATGCCTTTTTTTTTTTGCCATATTGGAATAAAGTGGGGCAGCACGGTGGCTTAGTAGTTAGCACTGTTGCCTCACAGCTAGAAGGTTCCTGGTTCGAACCTCGGCAGGGGGGGTCCTGGATTGAACCTCAGGGCCTTTCTGTGTGGAGTTTGCATGTTCTCCCCGTGCTTGCGTGGGTTCTCTCCGGGTACTCCGGCTTCCTCCCACAGTCCAAAGACATGCATGTCAGGTTAATTGATAATTCCAAATTGCCCATAGGGTGTGAATGTGAGCGTGAACGTTGTGTGTCTGTATGTGTGACCCTGCGATGGACTGGCAACCTGTCCAGGGTGAACCCCTGCCTTTCGCCCGTAGACAGCTGGGATAGGCTCCAGCAGATCCCCGTGACCCTTCAAGGATGAAACGGGTATAGAAAATGGATGGATGGATGGATGGAATAAAGTGTAATTGCACATATACCGACCGAAACCTTTAATCACAACTGTGATTAACATACAGGACTGGAAGCTATGTTCCGATATTAATGTAAGGGGTCAACAAATAAGGTGACACTTGTCATATTAAGTTAAGACGGTAGTAGAATAACACTTAACTAGTTTGTTTCACAACTTCTTAATGTTTTGTTTTTTAATCATCTCATGAATATTTTAAAACATATTTGTTTAATTTTAATGACCTCTCATGGCCCACCTGCAGTATCACGACGGCCCACCAGGGGGCCGTGGCCCACACTTTGGGAATCACTGTTAATAAGGATACAGTGTTATGCAGAGGTGTACTTATAATAATTTTTATAAACAAATTAAACTATTTATAGTGGCGGTGGAGGATGGGGGAGCTGAAATGTTTTCCTCTTTCGTCCTCACCTCAGGTTACAACACAATATTACTCAAACATGCCATTAGGACCGATGTTCATTTTTGTGCACCAGACATTTGTAAAGAGAGGTTTTTAGTCCCGGTTCACGCAAACCCCCAGACACCATTAAACTCCCTGGAGGAAAGAAAAAACCATCAGAGGAAAGAAGCAGATGCTGAAGTATCAGACAGAGGTGGGACGCAGCGTTCCCTCTAACGGAGAGGGAGGGGGATGTGGAGAGAGATGGGGCCATGAAAATGACTGATGGCAGCACAGACGGCAGAGCTGTGATCAAGAGCACAACGGAGGAGGGGAGTTAGGGAGGAGAGGGACGGCGCTGACAGCTGAGCAGGCCTACCTGTCCGCCCATCTCTCTCGTTTTCTGACTTGATTTGCAGGATCTCGACGGGACACTTTTCGTGTCGATCACAGAAAACAAGAACAGGTGTCGTAAAACACCGCCGCCGTTGGGATCTGCATACGTAACGACGCCACGGGAGACGCCGCGAGTCCACCGCCGAGTCAGCTGCAGCCTTTCTGCTGCCCCATCATCATCTGATGATGGACGACTTTCTTTTCTTTCTTTTTTCTCTAAACAGTAATGAGCTGCTTTTCCTAACATTTTCCTGCAGGCCCACTTTCGTGTTAATTTGTGACTAAATCAGTCCCAGTCAAACCTGGCCGACAGACTGGCACTTAAATGGGAAATGTTTCTTTGCTCTTACAAGGCGTGAGACATTTTTATATTCAATAAAAAAGTCGGACTGATGGACTGAAATGTTTGAGCTGCGGTGAACATTTTTTCCTTACTTGTGACCTGGGTATTTCCACAAATGAAGCATCTGCTGTGTGGAGATCACAGCGTTAATGATAATGAAACCTGGCTGCAGTGACAGGAAACTGAGCTGAAAAGACAGAGTTGCAGGTTTTTACTGTTTTATTGTCTTCTGAAAATACTTTTGCATGAGCCTCTCAGCCGTTTCGTAGTGTAGTTACTACAGCTGAGCAATTTAATCGATTGCGATATATATCGATATTTTATCAAGTATCGAATTTTCAGCCGTGGGTATTGATATTCTAAGCTTCTTTCAAAACCTTTAAAAGCTTGCAAGCAACAATTTGCACTGTTTAAATAAATGAAACTATTTTTCTCAACACATCTTTTATTCATTTTGTCCAGCATTTGCAAGCCGTCTGTCAGCCATATAATGTGTAATTGATGCTTTCAGTTCAATTAATTCAAACAAAGTAATTGGAACACTCACGAGATGTCACCAAAATCACTTTGTCCCTTTAAAGTATTTCAGAAAATGATGTAAATGTATTGTAAGATGAATATCATGCATATATGCATTGGAGACACCACAAGGAACTGTTCTCTCACCATTTCTCTCCTAATGCTCTACACCTCTGACTTCCAGTACAACTCTGAGTCCTGTCATCTGCAGAAATACTCTGATGACTCTGCAGTTGTTGGGTGTATCAGCAACGGACAAGAAGCAGAGTACAAAGAACTGATCTGTCAGTTTGTGAAATGGTGCAGTAACAATCATCTCGTATTAAATACCAGCAAAACTAAGGAGATGATTGTCGACTTCAGGAGGAGCAAGAATCAACACAGCAGTGTTTCCATCCTGGGAAAGGAGGTGGAGGTGGTGGACGAATACAAGTATCTTGGAGTTCAGCTTGACAACAGACTGGAGTGGAAATACAACACAGAATACATCTACAAGAAAGGTCAGAGCAGACTCTACTTTTTAAGAAAGTTGAGATCTTTTAATGTCTGCACCAAGATGTTGCACATCTTCTACAGGTCTGTTGTTGAAAGTGCAATCAGCTTTGCAGCCATCTGCTGGGGCAGCAGCATCAGAACCAGAGACCTGAAGAGAATCAACAAACTGATCAGGAAAGCTGGATCTGTGCTGGGTGGAACTCTGGAGCCGCTGGAGCTGATTGTACAAAACAGAATGCTGCACAAGCTGATGAAGATGATGGAGGACTCTTCACACCCTCTCCATGAAGATGATGGAGGACTCTTCACACCCTCTACATGAAGATGATGGAGGACTCTTCACACCCTCTACATGAAGATGATGGAGGACTCTTCACACCCTCTACATGAAGATGATGGAGGACTCTTCACACCCTCTCCACGACACAGTGATCAAACAACAGAGTGTGTTCAGTGAGAGGCTTCTTCAGGTCCGTTGCAAGACGGAAAGATCCAGAAGATCATTCCTGCCAGCAGCCATCAGCCTCCACAACAAGACTTAACACCTGTTATTATATTATTATTATTATTTCTGTGTTTTTTATTAAAAAAAAAAAGAAAAAAAAAGAGAGAGCCCTTACTACATTGAATTTCCCTTTATGGGATAAATAAAGTATTTTTCATTTCATTTCATTTCATATCGATATATATCGTATCGTGAGCCGAATATCGCGTATCGTATCATATCGCGAGATTAGTGTCGCTTCAGCCCTAGTAGTTACCGCTTTTTTTTTTGTTTCCATTTTATCGAGTCCTGTCTATTTGCATTTTGTGGGTTATCAGAAGAGCATAGCGCCTTCTCTGGTGCATTTTTCCTCTTTCCGATTTGCGAGCAGTCATCACATCTCGTTCTCATCACCTCCTCACTTCTGGTGTTGCACCGTATTTACCTCGACGCATCACCCAGTCCTCGCCGGGTAATTCTGCAATCAGTGAGTTTGGTTCAGAGATCATTGCTTTCTCTTGACTAACCGCGTGTCCTTCAGCATCCACCTGCCCCCTTTCTCTCTGCATGGTCAGCCACTGTCTTTTTTTTTCCCACTCTCTTCCTTCATCATCTAGTGTATTTCCAGTGCTTTGCCGCAACCTGCAATCTTGAACCCTGGTCTGTCAATGAGCCTCTTAATTCTTTCCGTGATTCTGTTCTGCCATTTTCTGGGCTTTACAAGGACGGCTCCGCTTTCGCTGAACTGTGAAAGTTTGTCAGCGTTGCACTTTTACAGCAAAAGAAACAGTGGCTTTGATTTGGGAAACGTAATGCAGAACGATTATAGATTATGCAGAACGACTAAACCTTAAATCTCTTTTAGTCACGGAGTTTAAAAGGCAGCTAGTATTATACTGCTAGATTGATGAGGTGAATATTGATATTAGCACTTACTAAAGCTGAATGATACGAATGGAGGAGAACTGAGACGGCACCGTTGGAAACTGCTTCTGAGGAATGATGCCATGTTATTTAAAATTCCGAACCCTCAGTCTGACGAACGCCAGCTGAGCTGCCGTCCCACTGGTGCGGTACGATAGCCTGGTATTCTGAATACACAAAGGGCAGGCGGCCGGTGTGCACGAGGCTCCAGCTCTCCCACAGCGGTTGCAGGTTCGGCCCGCGACCCTCTGCTGCACGTCTTCTAGGGGTGTGAAAAAAATCGATTTGGCAACATATCGCGATTTTCGGCCGCCCAATATAATATCGATTTTTCAGCCTCAAATATAAATTTTTTATTGCTGTCAGTATGTTGTAATGGTTACTTAAATGTACAAAAACACTAATATTAAACAATAAATAGGTTGTTTTGAAGCAAATAGTTTTGACTCAATTTGTCCTCTGAATGATCAATGGCCATGGTTACATGATGTCTTTTAATTCGTAATGAATTAGTCCGAATTAAATAATTCAGAATTAAAGTATTTTCCTTCGAGTTTACATGGAAATAGTAATTCCAAATTGAGATTTACATGGAAAACACGTTTGATTGGCTTTATCCAATTCCGCTTAAAGGTGGGGTGGGTGTTGTTTTTTTGCAACACTTTTTACAATATTGCCTGAAAACCTTTTCACATTTCCATTGCACCCACTGAAATAAAATGTTTGCAAAAAAAACTAAACATTTTGGTCCAGTCTAGAGGGTATAATCAGAGAAAAACTCTGACCAATCAAAAAAGTGATCATCACTATTTTGATTGGCTGCCTAATACGTCCATCAAATATCACCCCTCCCTCCCTCCCTCCCTATGGTTCATGCAGTCGTGAATCATGTGAAGGCGTGGTTTTCGAGGGGTGAGCTGAAGAGGAGGAGGCGGAGCCTTTGGGAGGAGGGAGGGAGTGTATATTTTCAAAATCTCACTTGAGTTGGATTGCTGGAACCGTTTTTCAAACAACACCTACTCCACCTTTAAGGTCTGGGGGTTGGAAGGGTTCTGATTGGATGGGGGGGGCCGACGTCTTTACGTATTTACATCTACTGGAAGAAAACAAACTTACTCAATTAGCAACAACATGGAGAAACCTCCTTCATTTAACCTAGCCGCTACAACTTTAAAAAGCTCACAATTTTTGTGTTTCCTGCCATCTGTTTTTTTAATTATTTCCAGTTCCTCCAAGCTATTTGTTAAATAAATCATCTCTACTCTTGACCACCGTTTACTGCGTGCTGCCATCTTGAAACTTTGCTTCGAAAACAAGCCCAGCGCGGAATATAAGCGTCATCGTGACAGACGGGCAAAGGAACGAGCATGCGCAGAAAGACCGGAATTAATTTAAAGCGGAATGAGTGTATACATGACCGCAGAATTATTCTATTCAGATTTAAAATCAGAATAAACCAGCCACATTTTCATTCGGAATTAGGTGTTTACATGGTAATTTTTAATCATTTTAAATCAGATTTAATTTTAATTCTGAATTAAAGAGGAATTAAACTTCCCATGTAAACGCAGTAATTATCATCTGATGAACATATACAGCAACATGATTTTTCATCTCTACTTTTAATTTTGATATTAACTGGGTAGAATATCGCAATATATCGTGATAATATCGTATCGTGACCCAAGTATCATGATACATATCGTATTGCAATGTCCTTGCCAATACTCAACCCTAATGTCTTCCCCGTTCTCTCTCTCTCTCTCTGTCCTCATTTCCTGTGTCTCTCTCACTATGTGAATAAAGGCCACTAGTGCCAGAAAAACTTTTTTAAAAGAGTTGATGCAGTCAATATTTACATTGCTGACTTTTCTTTTTTTATGTGATCAATTGAAATTCATCAGATAACTCTTCATAGCATTCTGGAGTTTGTGCACATTGCAGCAGACGTTTCTGCATATTAATATTGTCATCATTCTCGCGATGCATTAGACGCACAACTGCAACCGGTCAAATACTGTTGAGAAGGAAGCCCAGGTCTTTGACTGAAAGAAACCAAACGGCTGCGTCCCAGTGCTGCGGTAACATCAGCCGTTCAAGTCCTTCCAATTTCAGTATTTCGCATTCAAATGAAATGCAACGTGCAGATGTATCATGCCACGTGTAGGTCTACTTGCAGGTGAAATATTCAGACGTTCAAAGTGCCCACAAATGAAATAGTATGCATATATATTTGCAATTGTGTATCAGAGAGAACAAGTGCCAGTTCCAATTCCTCCCTTAACCCTCAGTCTTAACCCTCCAAAGTAAGTGTCAGGGCTATCTCGTGATTTAGAGGGATGCCCCTTGAGTGCAGTTACGTCTTCAGACGGTGGGGGGGCGGCCTTACGCCAAAGCTACGTCCAGTCTGTCAATAAAACGACGACAACAAAGAAGTAGAAGAAAACGTAAAAGAAGAATAATATAATATAAACATATATATAACGAAGACAGTAAGATAGTTTTGTAACAGTTATATCCTTATTAACTACAAAACTATGTACATTTGTAGCTCGTTTTTTCGGCGCCATCCTTTTTGAAGACGTCTTGGCAAAAATACGCAATGCCTTCTGGGTAGCCCTTACTTCCAAGGGTGGTGCTGGAGAATCTCAATATTGAGGGCGATACAGCCCTCAAACTCGTTCCTCAACTTGACTTTCTTAGAATCGGGACGGCACTTGCACTTAGTGGGAGCATTTTTGAAATTGAGGGTTGAGCTTGAGGGTTAAGGGAGGAACTGGAATTCACCCCTAGTGACAGACTGTGAGCGAGAGCATCCTCATACTGCAGATATCTGCGTGTCACATCAGCGACCTAAATCAATGAACAAGAGGTGCAGTCGCCTTGATTCAAACCTCTGAGAGCTACAAAGACCTGGACGACTGAGCGTCTCCGCCAGCGGAGTTTACGTTTATTATTAAGCAAACAAGCTGTCGGAGCAGCGGGACGTCAGTCCAGTGGGAAGTTGCTGGAGCGCTGCGTTGTTGGGATAATAGGATGTGGGATCCATGGGAGGTCCTGCAAAGAAACATATGCTCACATCCAGTATCAAACTGGAACGAGCGAATGAAAGATTGAAGCGGTAAATAAACTTGAGCTTGCTGTAAGCAGTGGGTTAACTGATCAAGATAAAATGCCACTGGGTGAGCCAGTTGACAGTAGCTTCATTTTATAATTTCAGAATCAGCTGGAGGTGTTTTCAGAAGAAAAACGCTCCTGTTGTCCACCTGTACGCTATTTTCTCAGCATCGAGGGGTCGAATAACAAAAATGAAGAGGTACCGATGCATTTATGAGCTACACGGCTGGAAATGAAACAGCAACAGGGAGACGGGATTCTCTTTGCTAACCTCATTATAAGATGACAAAAATACAAGTTATTGATGTGTTCAGAAGTTGCTGTGTCGCACCCGAGCGAACGAGAGCTGCAACACTTGAATTTTCATTTCTCAGCGACGAAAGCACTTTACCTAAACGGTTTACCTTGGCTTTACTGAATAAACCAGGGCACTTACATTTAATGTATTCATGAACGTTTCAGCTATAATAAAGTCTGACACATGAATAAACATCGCTGATACTGTTGAGGGTTTTTAAAAGGGATGTTTGCCCCCCCCCCGGTAGAACAACACCCAGATAACAATCTTTACTACGGATGCGTTTCTGAAGGACATTTCTCCTCCGGTCGCTCATGTGGTGCTCACTGTTCAGTGGGAACATGATATAACATCTGTCCCTGGGGAGAACATCTGTTTAGACAGCATGCATGGACTGTCTGATGTAAAGCACCTTTACTTATGAGATCTCAATAATTAACCTGTACAGATTAATGCTCGTTTAAATACACCATCAATGCAGGATGCTAGTAATGCTGCTTTTACATGTGCAATCTGATATGAAATGAATGAAATTAAAACATTTTTATTAATCCCAGAAGGGAAATTCAACATTGTAGTAAGGGTTTTTTTTTTCCAACAAAAAATAAATAACAGCAATAATAATATTGAATTAATAATTGCTGTCATTTATTCATTGTTGGAAAAAAAAAAAAAGCAGCATTAGCACGGCCTAACCAGCATCCTGGTAATCTGCAATCTGCTATTTTCTAACCAATTTTCATAAATAGGCGTGTGCTTTTTTTTTTTTTTTTTTTTTTTTGCATACAAGTAAGTGAAAGCACAATACAAAACCTAATAGCATTAAATGCTACATGGCCCCTGCACAGGACTGAGCGGGTCTAGATAATGGATGAATGGATGTCACATGGAGGCACCAAACGCTTTCCATCTTAAGAAAAAGAAATTACCGTATGATGTCCGCTGTCAGCAATGGAATACAAAAGACACATTTATAAACCCTTGCTGTTGCAGCAGGTTCCTGCCTTCTCACAAAGGCAGCGCTTATTTGAATAATGTCGGTGCAGCTCATGCATAGTTAGTGGGTAACCAGCTTTTCTCCAGACGACGGCGGTGACGTACAGGCTCCGTTCGGACGCGTTGAACAGGTGACAGTCTGTCGGATGTTCAACCGCGTAGAGCCACGCTAATGTTTCCCTCTGGGAAGCATGGTTAGGATAATGACGCGTGAAAAAAAATGCAATTAGGGCATCATAAACAATGCCTGTAGGTTTCTGATATTAATCTGAGAACTGTAACTATTTTAAACAGAATTAGAGCTCTAATAGTAAAAGAATCAGAGGCCTTTTTTTTTTTTTTGAAGGAGGAAGAACTCCGTACGCGCACACGCCAGCATCGGTCTTCGCAGACTTTGATGCCACGCGTCGCTGAACTGAACCGCGGCTTCTGTGTGCTGCAGTGACAGCGAAGCTTCCGGCAAACGGAAATTTTCACCTTTTCCCGCTTCGAAGCACACGTCAGCCGATCAAGTTGCAGCTACGCGGCTAGAGCTGAAATTGTACATGGGGCGAGACCGATTTAAAAAGGCGCCACTTATTCGTGTCGCAAGCTGGATGGAATTTGATTGGCTGTTTGTGCCACTTTTCCCAGGTGAGGGAAGTTTTTAATGTTTAATACAAAAAAATCAGATGAAAAGTCATTTCAAAGTAGCTTTATGGCAGTCCTTCTCAAATAGTGGGGCGCGACCCCTTGGGGGGGCGCTGTGCGATTCCAGGGAACATGCTTTTTTTTTTTTTTTTTTTGCCGTACTGGAAGAAGGTGTAGTTGCACATATACTCCAGCAAGTGGCAGTGGCGCTCTCATTGTCACAGTGTGCGCAGGAAGTACAGTGATCCCTTATTTTTCGCGGTTAATGGGGACCGGCGCCCCCCAGCGTAAATCAAAATCTGTGAACTGGAGCCGGAGCCCCCCGAGCCTCAATAACGTGTTTAAAATATGTTTAAAAACCCCCCAAAAAAGTAGCGAGACACTGCAGCGAAACAAGACAAAGGCTCAACTGTGGTCTTTCTCTTACCTTCACAGCCTCTGGTCTCTGAACCGTAGTAAACAAACCGCTGGTATTGTGCTATTTTTGGCTTGCAATTAGCGGCTAACACGCTAACAACAACAAAACAAAAAGTCCGGCTTTCTCTGCATGGAACGGGAACTTTATTCTGGCACTGCAGGAACTTGTAACATCACACAGGTTGTATTGTTCGGCTCCTGTCGGTTAACAGAGAATGTAAATCTATGATTTATCTATATTATCTATGTTTATGATCACTCCACTTTTCATCTAACCCCGTTTTCTTCTGCCGTCCCACGACACACACACTACATTACCCATAAAGCCACATCATTACCCATAAGGCTACTTTCTTAAAGGGGCCAAGCTGGCTCACATTTCTTCACTGTGAGAGAACGCACACAACATCCTGTGATGTTTTTGCGATTTTTTCTTGATTTTTAATTATATTATATATTTCTGAAAAATCTGCGAATAACTAAAACCGCGGAACTTAAAGCAGGAATTGGCGAGAGATCACTGTAATCTTCTCATCATAAAGGTGACATGAGGATGGCGTGCTCAGGTGCACACTCGCACACGTCATGATTGGTTCGCCGTTTTTCCTTTGCACATAGCTGGAGGGAAGGAGAAGGTGAAATTAGTGCAAAGACTGGGGAAATTAATGCAAAATCTAAATAAATGACCCGCCTAATTGCAGTTACCTTCTCTCGGAGCTTAAATGGTCAGGGATTTTAATTTCTAATCATTTCATGCTCCTCTGCGTGTGTCTCTCTCTTGTTGTCTCTCTGATTACAGATGGAAAGTGACTCGAAGAGTTGATTAGCCTTCCTCGCCCCCGTTTGGCTGCGTCGACCCTATTCTCTAATTACATTATGTCTGACAGAGCGCTCACAGGGCATGGATTATTGCAAGCTGGATTGCAAATATGCCACTGTCACGCACAGGAGGAGACGATTTGATGTTAAAAAAAAGCTGAAAACAAAAAGCTGAATTTTTAAAATGTCCGTAGGGTGGGGGTTCGTTGATGCTGCAGCCTCTCAAACACCATCTCAGTGGCTTCTGTGTCCTAGCAAACTGTTTCTCCTTCTTTCTTTTTTTCTTGTTTTTTGTTTTTTGCTTCTAATGCAGTTCACATGTCATGCGATAAGCAGGATGCACATGGAACATTAAATAGGGTTGAATAAAACAGTAGCAGCTGTAAAAACCTGCATCAGAAAAGCTGTCTGCCTATGTATAAACTTTTCAGTCTCTCTCTTCTTTTGGTTTTTTATTGTTTTCTGTGCAACACAATAGACGGTACAATGGAGCTCCACTGTGTGGAGCTGTGCCTCTGTGTCTGCTCTGTCTCTCTCCCTCCGTCCTGACTCCCTTTCTTCTCCTCCGCCTGTCTTCCTCTCCTCCTGGCACGTAGCTTCACATGCAGTTGCTGTGGGCCGCTGCTGCTCGAGCTAAAAGCTCAGCTGGCGATTTCGAATCTGTGGGACTGGAGCTCTGTGACCGCGGCGTCGCGCCGCTCCGCCGCCTGGACGGGCCATGTGGGTTGAGGGGGGGGGGGGGGGGGTGGTGTGTGTGTGTGTGTGTGTGAATGCATGCGTGGGAAAGGCGAGTGATAGCGTGTAGGCGGCGGGTGCGTGAACACGCCGGACATCTCTCTGAGTGCCTGTCTCGTCTCCGTATGCGGTGCTTGAAATGGGATGAAGAGATGCACCGTGACTCCAAATTAGCCGCACCACGCGGCTTTTATGGTTCCGTTTAATTTTGCTAAGATTAATGACCTGAAACAAATGGTGGTTCCTCATTTTTAGACACAGCCCTCCCGGGAAACAAAGGAAAGGATGCTCACCTCATTGTTCTCCTCGACGTTTCCGCGGCTGCGTTTGTGAGAAGTCCTCCTTCTCGGATGTCAAGTTTTAGCTCAGTGCTGTTAAAGAATGACACTCCAGAGAGAAAATATGATAGATTTCAAACCTCCAATAAAATGAGATGAGATGGGACTCCGGCTTCCTCCCATAATCCAAACACATGCATGTCAGGTTAATTGGTGGTTCTAAATTACCAGTAGGAGTGATTGTAAATGTGTACGGTTGTTCACCTACATGTGGCCCTGTGATGGACTGGCGACCTGTCCAGGTGGACCCCTACCTGTCACCTAAAGAGAGCACCAGCGGATCCCGTGACCTAACATAGGACTAAACAGGATAAGGATGATGGATGGATGGATATGAGATGGGGTGAGTCCACGGAAATAAAAAATGTCAATAATCAGGTTACAGATTTCTTTCTCTCTCTCCTTTTTCCCCCTTTTCTCAAAACTACTGATGTACCCCTTCCTTTTGCCCTAAGAGATCCTGGATAGGCTCCAGCAGACCCCCCCCCATGACCCTGAACTAGGGATGGAAGGGTTACCGGTATTACAGTAAAGCGCGGTAAAATTTTAGACGATAACGATTACAGTTTCTGTTTGACTTCATCTCATTACCGCGCTCAGTTACCGGGATATGTAACATCAGCCTCATTCAAGTCTGCGAGCGACTTGCGACTGTGTCACTGCGTGAATATGTAGCCTGTAACATCGGCATCGTAATGTGAGCATGGCGGAAAGTGGTGATAGCACGCAGGACAATGAAAAATGACCGGAACGATATTCTTCTGATGCAGTTAAAATATTAATTTATTCCATTAACTGATCCGACAACCATAACGCCGGCAGTTAGCGCCACAGCGGTCAAAAACCTTTTGCCCTTCCAGGTCAAACACCTAACCAATAACAGGCAGCTACCTTTATACCTGACCCTCAGGTAACAACACAGCGACACCCACAGACACACAGAGTGAACTACAATTCAGAACAACATATTTGGCTCCTTTACAACTGTTCCCTTATTTGCACATTTATACGTATTTAAGGTTCAGCTTAAAGTCAAATGTTTATTTCATTTGAACTTGCAGTATAATTTCTGTTCCTGATAATTGTTTGCATATTTTGACCTACTATGGCTGTTGAAGTGTTTATTTAAATTTGTGCCAGACAAATAAGCTTTGTTCCTGTTACTTATTTTGTTCATTTAAAATAAAACCTCTTTCTGTGCCAGTTGTTTGCCCTTTTAATGTTAAAGTTTCATTTTGATAAGATTTTGGCTTCTGATGTTTTAGTATGACAAGAAAATCATAAGATTTTGTGACATTATTAAAATGTATGTGTTTTTGAACAGCAATTGAGAATACCGCGATAATATCATAAACCGTGATAATTTGGTCACTATAATCGAGATATCAGATTTTCCATATCGTTACATCCCTGCACAGGAAGAAGAGGTGAAAGGTTGCGTTTCTCCCTCCTGTCCTGGTCGCTGCCCAATTACAGTTTTATCCGTCTGAAAACGGCTGATTCATAAGTCTGATTGCTTCTAAAGCTGTCAGACACTCTCAAGACGTTGCCCTTTGGAGCAACGCCTCAACAACTGCAGCGATATTTGGAGTGAACAGCTATCGGTCCATCAACTATCAGGGCTCATGCCGGGTTACAAGCAGAGTCCGCTTCAGAGGTCTGGAAGGGTGGTGGCGGTGGAATAAAAGCTTTCTGGAGACGCAGCACAATCTGCCCAACTCCAGACGGGCCGATGCTCGGTTAAGAGCCCGGAGAGTCGGTGTCATCAAACGGAGAGCACCTTTACTGTCATTTTGAGACCAGCTGGGACCCGTTCTACAGCCGGACATTGCAAGTCATCCTTCCGCAGTGATAAGTGATGAATGTGCTGCGGCTGCAACAAAGGCAGGAAGTAAAAAAAGTAACTGCATTTTGTCAGTTTTCAAAGAAGAAGCAGATTGTGTAAGGAAGTCTTAACCCTTTAAGCACCAAAGTTGCAAAATTGCAACAAGCAACATTGCTGAATAAAACAGGCTGCAATCTGTGCCTGTAATCTGAGAACCACTTACGGAGGTGGCGCCATTCAAAGTTTTACCGTAAACAGAGTTTGTAAAACAGCCTCCAGCACAGAGACGCACAGCGAAGCAGTGTTAGTAATGTTGAGAGCAGAGCAGAATGTGTGTTTTTTCATTTAGTGATGATGCTAAGAGGCCGGTTTACCATCAACGAAGTACTTTGTCAGGTTCTGGCTAACTCCGATTTAGAAGAGGAAGACATGCAGTTGTCCAGTGAAGCAGAAACTGACATTAGTAGTGACGGCAAGTCTGCGCGTCATAGTCCACAATCAGCACATCGTATATCAGATGCTTCACCTCAGCGTGGCCGCGGTGGAAGCATTCTGCGATCGCCAAGTAGGTCGAGGTGTCAGGGGGGCTAATAACACCGCAAATATGGAAAAATGTAGCAGGGATGAAAAAAAAAAACGCGGTTGTCCTGGAAGAAGAGAGGGAAAGCCACAGGAAAAAACACAACTCTAATCGCGCACCGGAAATCACGGTGATGATGATGATGATGATGATGATGATGATGGTGGCTGGGAGTTGGGATGAATTCTGCAGCTTTATCACCAATGATGAACAAATAGAAAAGGCCACCAGTTCTTTGGAAGGGAAATACTGAAACCAAACTCCAGATTTCATGATTTTATGATGTGATCGTCCCTGAAATGAAAGCTTTCATTGTGCATGGGGCTGCAGGAAAAATCTGAAATTGAGGACTACTGGGCAGGTGATGTCATAATAATCAAATTAGATGACAAATCTACTTCCATTCCAAATTTTGGTTCATACTGAAGATTTTTATCATTTACAGTATACCTTTATCTCAAACCACTTTAAAGTTATAGCCTTTTGAAACCTTGATATCAAAATTAAACCTTTTCCAATATGGCCGCCACCTTGTGACATCATAATATGCAAACTAGATGAATAATTTCACTCCCATCATAGTCTTTGAGTCATACTGAACAATTTTCTTATTGACAGTATACCTTTATCTCAAACTGCTTTCAAGTTAGAGCCTTTTGATATCAAGATTGTTTATTTTCTTGAAAAAACTCAGCGCCTAAAGGGTTAAGGTTCCACCTTGGCAGTGCTGTTTTTTGTTATTTTTTTTCACCTCAGTTATTTTTCAATTTTGTTTTTTTAACCTTACCTTACTTCACCACTGCACTGCCTCGTGACACATTTAAGCACTGAGTCAATGTTGGCAAACCGCTGTGGTTATAAGTATCACAGAAAAAATGACTTTCACCGGTAAAAGCTTTACCGAATTTCTCTGTTACCATGGTTACACCTCCCACAACTGTTGATCTATGGGCTCAAAAGTCTCTGGATCTCCAAAAGTGACACTGTGGGGGTACCCTGTTCATTTAAAGCCAACTGGACTGAGAGCAGACTGATCTGTGAGACCTTTGGATTTTTCCTTCGTTTTTGCCGTCAGTCTTACTCCATCTGGACTCAAACAGCATCACTTGGGTCCAGATCCGAGTGTCACGGGCCCATTATGGTTTCAGTATTACAGGCTCCAGGTGGAAAACCTGCTGGGGACCAAATACGAGAACCATTTAATCTCAACATGCCGCGCGTCAGAAAACTGACCAGTTGGACCTCAAAGATCCAGGTGAAACCCACGAGACCCAAATTACCCAGATTACTGTTACCTCAAATGGGACTCCAGTAAATACTGACTGGAAATAGTTAATATTTTAAAAATACATTCTTTCATAACCTCGACTATCAGAAAAATAAAAAAGATAATAGTGTTTTTCTGCCTTTGTAAAAACTATACAATTGTCAGACCCCCCCCCCAAAAAAAAAAAAAAGATAAACAAATAAATAAATAAATAAATGTTTGACTTTCTAGAGCATTTCCTATGTCTTGCATTCGGCTACATTTTCATTACACAACGGGTTGATACCACAATCTAAAACTGGTGAAAAGTGTCTCAAAAGAAGATGATTTCAAGAGGACAGACTGCACAATGAAATATAATTTAGGATTCACTGGAGGATGAATTTTCTGGTAACATCTCACCATGAAAATAATAATAAAACAACAAAAAGTCCTAAAAAAAAAGGTCATTAACATACATATGATCCTCCCCGTGTATGCAGACATCTCCAACGCTGCATCCACAGTCGTGGTGCTAAAAAGCTGCTTTTGCAGGTTTTTACTCTGAATCACCAGGTTCAACACATTGATGCATCAGTACAGTTTTACTGCAGCAAGAACGCGTTTAGTGACGCAATCGGGCTTTCACTCGCTGAAAACTCACATTTACCGCGCGATGTTCCTCTCCAGCACTCCCCTCATTATGTCTTCTCGACAACTAATGATGTTCATTTCATTTCATTTTTTTTTTTTTTTTTTGCACCCAACAAAAGGGCGATGCTATTCAGCAGATACAGCTCACAGGCTACAACAACACCAGACACGAGTGCCCACTTTGATGTACACCCTCCCACCCCGAGTCACAAAAAAGGAAAAAGTGGGCCAACAACAATTAAACGGGCAAATTTGGCGCCTTGTTAACGCGGGAGAAGCGCGATGGCAGAGGATCCGAGGAGGAAAGGGAGGCAGGCACCTCGCCCTTCAAGTCACAAACACTTCCCACCTTTCTCTTGCATCCTTTCTTATCTCTCCAGCCAGGAACTGCAGATCAAGAGATAATTATCCTCTGACTGAGTATTCACAAACGATTATGCTATTGTTTTGTCCTCAATGATGCAAATTACAACTAATTACCTCACGTTAATGGATACCGAGAGCCGTTACGAGCTGTGGAACGCCGCAATTAGGCGAGTGTTTATCTAGCAGCGCGATGTGTAAATATTAGTTGAAGGTGTCTATGTATATTTAATGTAAGTGCGGCCATTTTTCCTTGTTCATCGTCCACATAAGTTTGATGGATGTCTGAGAAGAAAGAGGCCCGGCTCTGCATTAGGAAAACTAATTCCATTAGCAGGCGCATGAATAATAGAGGAGCTTAAATAGAAAGACACCACTGCAAAATTTGACTCTGCAATTAGCCAAAAGTAAGGTTTTGAATTAACTCATGCTATGGAAACTTCATAAACGTTAGGGGTGTGAAAAAAAATCGATTTGGCAACATATCGCGATTTTCGGCCGCCCAATATAATATCGATTTTTCAGCTCCTAATATCGATTTTTTATTGCTGTCAGTATGTTGTAATGGTTACTTAAATGTGCAAAAACACTATAATAAACAATTAATAGGTTGTTTTGAAGCAAATAGTTTTGACTCAATTTGTCCTCTGAATGATCAATATCATCTGATGAACATATACAACAACTTGATTTTTCATCTCTACTTTTAATTTTGATATTGACTGGGTAGAATATCACAATATACTGTGATATCACGATATCGTGATAATATCGGATTGTTACCCAAGTATCATGATACATATTGTATTGCGAGGTCCTTGCCAATACTCACCCTTAATAAACGTGCCCGACCGATTGTTTCAGAGCTTATCGAAAAAGATACAAAAAAATATTTATCTTTAACTTATGTACAAATAAACCAGTCTTATTCCCCGCTGTTTCCCTGTTTTTCTCAACGGTGGTCGCCGCTGCGTGTCAGGAAGCCACTTTTCGGACCCCGAGGAATCATGTTCATTATCCTAAAAGAGGTGTCAAACACAAGGTCCGCGGGCCAAATGTGGCCCGCCACGTCATTTGTATGTGGCCCTCGAGAGCTTGTGCTTTATTAGCTTAAATTTTAAACCAATATTTTAAGACTTAAAATAAGCTTACATCTTTAAAGCGCATATTAACAATACACTACATCTCCCACAATGCATTTCGTCGTCACCAACAACAATAACTGTATCTCACCATGAGCAAGACATCAAGACGATTTTGAGAACTTATGGACTTCAGAAAAACCTCTACAAACTAACCCCAATATGTCCAAGAAAAGAGAAACTGAAGCACAAGGAAGACAGTTTCATGAACGACGGGAAAACGAACACAAGTTTGTACCTCAGTGTGAAAAAACAGTATGTCTTTTGTATTCTGAGGCGTGTCAGTCGTGCAACAGTATAATCTACGTCGGCATTTTGACAACAAACACGGAGCTAAATATGCTAAATTCAGCCTGCAAGAGAAACAAAGAATCGCTTCCGCTTCTGAAACCAAGGTAATGGATACTCTGAGTGATGTTTACAGAGTCTGTTACTACAGCAACGGACTCTGTAAACATCACCAGAGTAGGTTTACGACCACAAACCCTGAGTTTCATATAATAATGAGTTAAATATTTGAAATTTTAATACATAATAAATACAGAAACAGTTATTTAACAATATAATAAGGTGCAGTTTATTTATTTTGATTTACGTTGCATTTTGTTACATTCATGCTGTCTCTTCGACGGCAACCATGATGCTGATGTGGCCCTCAGTGAAAATGAGTCCGACACCCCTGTCCTAAAACGTCTAATTAGATTTTCTTATGCAAACAGAGCATTGGTTCGTTAATACCTGAACAGAGGGAGGAAGCAAGGCACAGGCATTTTTCAGAACGTTAAAACTAGTCGCAGACCTACAGGTGGAACGCATATGAAAAGAAATCTTTCTGAATGAAGAAGAACTGGGTGAGGAAATTCCACCTGGTGGGATATATTAGTCAGTAATGAAATGTCACTTGTGCTGCTTCCACCGCGCCGACGTTATTGTCTCCTGGTGGCATAAATCTTCAGGGAGCTGAAGCTCATTCACTGTGGTTTCGTCTCTCACCCTCAACTATTTTTTATAATGGAAAGCTTTAGCACAACTCTAAATTGGTAAAAAAAAATAAATAAATAAATAAAATAACAGTAGAGGAACAATCTGTTTCACCTTGCGTGTCACTTAAGAGAAATTCATTCATTGTCTAAGCCAATGTTTCCATCCACGGGGGCGTATCGTGTCGCTAACGTAGTTCAGCGAGTCGGCGGACAAACAAAGTCATCATTATTTTTTTTTATGCCGGTTTTTTCCTCCTGATTTGTTTATTCTGCCTCAAGGCACAGAGAGCTTCTTACGCCGCCGCCGCTCTGACATAAACTCAGCAGGAGGAAGGAACCGTTGCCTTCCCTCACGGTCCATTTTTGTGTAAAATCACTCTCTGACTCCCCTGTCCTTGAGGGAGCGTTTTTCTTATTATACTCAACCTTGGAAAACCAATTGAGGTTCATGCAAAATGAAGAAGGAAGCGCTCCCAACTGCTGTATTCAAATCACTGCTCATTAAAAAAAAAAAAAAAAGAAAAAAGATATTAGGAAATATCACCACATACTGGGCGTGAAACACTTGGACAGTTTAGTTTGGGCTTGAATGGCTTCAGCTCTTTATATTTTGAAAGAAAATACAATAAATGAAGCCTCTGGTTTATTTCAGTAATTTATCATGCATCCGTTTAGATTTAACTCATCACTCTATTTAATTATTTAAGGTTAAACCCCACAAAATTAGCAGAACTCCCACAACAGAACTACAGCCCCCATACTCCCCAGCTTCAGCTGCAGTGAGTGAACATGAAACGTGTATTTCCTTCGACTTCACTGGGTTTATTTTTATTTTTTATCACTTCAGTCTTTTTGTTGTTCTTTCAGAAACCCGCCGCAGTCAGTGAGTGTCAGCATCTCTTTACGACTGCCCGCGCCCGGTTCTTGACTATATATTTCCCCGCGAGGCTCGTAAACACCCCGATAACGGAGCGTTCGCCCCGTTGCGCACAGATGTGGAATGGTTCATAAAAGCAAACGAAAGAAAGGACCGTTCCTCGTGGCGCTCGCTCAGGTGACCTCAATCATCACGATGTTTTCCGAGCGTACGCAACGGAAGATCAATATTCCTTTCCACAGATTCTGCTGCTCCTCGCTCGCGCAGTAATTGACGAATGCTCCCGAATAGGTTAGGAGCTGTTTTCCCCTTTTGTGCAGCAATTTCATTCTCCGTTTTATTTTTTTATTTTTCATCCACATGGCCCAGAAAGAAAAAAAAAAAAAGCACTGCTGTGGCAGCATCGGTCTCAAAGGATGAAAACATGACAGAGAGCGGTCCCTTCCACGTCTCTAGGCGCTCAGTTGGGCTAAACCGCGTGTCATTGCAGCCCAGTTTCATCACAGCCAGTTGTTTTATCATCTTTTGACTTGTTTATTTGCCTGCCTGTTACAGCGCTGCACAAACCAATATGAATTTGCAGAGGGGCCTCATTGTTTCCAATGCGTACCCACAATGATTCAACATCACTCCTCTTTTTTTTGTTGTTGTTGTTTTCTTCCTTTTCATCTTTAGTGCTTCTGAGAACCTTATTTTTCAAGAGTATAGCTTCTCGCTGCTCCTTTTTATACCCGGTCCCTCCACGTCGAAGGTGGAAGTGAGCGTGCATGTGCACAAACACCAATGTGGGATTCGAGAACGCCTGATATTTGAACCGGTGGGTTATTTCCTGAAGAAAAATAAAGCAGCAGAATGTAAGAGGGTCAGTCCTGGTTAGGGTTGGGCACCGAAAAACAATTCCAAGTAGGAATCGGTTCCTAACATCCGTTTCTGGAATTGACATTTCGGTAAGCGCCGCCCCCTTCCTAGTTACTAGTTACAATCAAGTGAACGTCAGAAAAGTTACAAAACACATCTACATTTACTCCAAGCTAAGTTTACTTTGTTTATTAGATGACTGGTTTAACCACTGTTTACTAAAAGTAATGATATGATTTAGCAGCAGGGAGGGTGACGAGTTCTCTGTTAGCATTAGCTCTGGTCCATAGGTCTATCCCACACCAGAGCTATGCTAACATCAGACAGTCGCAGCATTGTATTAATATAATTAATAAAGTGAAGTTAACATCACTAGCCTCACCTTATACCTAACAAAATAAATATCCAGGGCCATATATATTTGTAGACAATGAGGCAGGCTTATAGGTGGCTAGCAAGCTAGCCGGAATGCTAACGGAGAGATGTTTTCACTCATCACCCTCCCTGCTGCTAAATCATATTATTACTTTTACTAAACGGTGGTTAAATCAATCATCTAATAAACAAAGTAAACTTACCTTGGAGTAAATGTAGGTGTGTTTTGTAACTTTCCCCACGTTCAGTTGCTCGTGTGGACAGACACAACTTAACACACCTGCATTCTCCAGCTTATGTTTTGGTTTGGGAAAGGGAATAAAAATGTCCCTCCAAACGTTCTGGACAACTCGAGTCGCTGTTGCAGGTCCCCAGTAGCAATATTTTACCACGGCGTTATTCTAGTGTAATGTAAATACGGTTGATAGGCATCTGAAAAATGTCAAAATAACATTGTCCTTAATGGAGGAGCAGCAAGAATGTCCGATCTAGCAACAGTAACTAGGAAGGGGGCGGTGCTTACCGAAAGGTCAATTATTTAGAAGATTTTTGAATTTTCGATTCCTTTTTTCGGTTCCTAAATGTCCACGCTATTTTTTTTTTTGGTTTTGTTTTGTTATGATTTACTGCACTAGTTTGTTGATGTTACTCAACTCCACGCTAGTGTCAACGTCACGTCTGTCACCGACGGGACTTCACTCACCACAATATGGATCCCAAGAGACGCCGCTCTTGAGTTTGGCTGCATTTCAGTCCGGGAAATGATGGCTACCTGGTGCAGTGCAACATCTGCGGGAAGCGTGTTACTGCCAAAGGAGGGTGCAATGACTAATATGGCAAAACACCTTCGCCTGCATGGCATCACAAAAATAAACGAGTGTACGTATTTAACACACGAGTGCCACAGAAAAGTAACAGCCTATGTGGTGAAAAGGCTCCTTCCCTTCTCAGTTTATTTTAATGAAAAACTTCTACTGTTAGATAAGTCGCTATCTGTTGACCTACACATCAAAGAATTGGAATCGAGAATCGTTTTGAACAGGAATCGAAACAGAGAATTGGTAATCGGAATCAGAATCGTTAAAATCCAAACGATGCCCAACACTAGTCCTGTCTATGATAAACACATACGCAACTGTGTTCAGTAAAATACAATGTTTTTTTTGTTTTTTTTAATGTTTTTTTTTTTTTTCGTTTTTACAACAAGAAAACAGGAACAGTGGAGGTCTGGGACATGACAGTGTGCAATACAATCAGTTAAAGAAACAAAATACGATCATAGGTACATTCCACAGAATTCAGAAAGTGTCAAGAAGATACAGGAAGATATGACCAGTTAGTGTCTATTTGATGATAACAATCCCATTTTTTCCAGTGTGTATCACCAGGTCTTTTTGAAGTCGAAGAGTGAAAGTCATTTTCTCCATCAAGCGGCTAGAGTTTATTATTTTGATGAGGCCAGCGATGGTGGGGGGATTTTTCTGAAGCCAGCATTTAGTTATAGTTTTTTTACTTGCAGCCATAAATATCTTTAAAAGTAAAATACAATGTTGAAGCTGTGAGTCATAAGCTTTCACCCTGCCATCATGGTAAATGCTGGTCATGTATCTTCCCTAGTTTGAAAAATTAGTCCTCCATCAAACTTCGCCCTCTGGGAAATGCAGATACGGCTCAGTCTCCCTCTTGTCGCATACCTGGCTGTCCTTATTATCCTTCCAGAAGGCCGTCCTGCAGGTTGCCCCTTACTTGCTCTGCATTGTTTGCAGCTTTCCTCTAAAATAGCTGCACGCGCCGCTTGAAGAATGTGACACAATGGCGGGCATCGGCGGCAATCCAGCGGGAGGGCAAGAAGCCACCTTCCTTCCTGCCAGGCTTTGCTATCAAGCTGGAGTCTCACCCTCAACAACAAACCAGAAAAAAGAGCTCAGACAGGGATTAGCGAGAGCAAACCACAATGGTAGAGAGAGCACCGATAAACAAACACAGTCAGCTGGATTTGGTTCAGACTGGGCTGGACACATGTGGGCTAATAGCACATATGAATACCCATCCATGCACAGCAACGCCAACATAAACAGAAAACACGGTTACATCCCCTTTTTATAAGCATGTGTGTTTAGTTTAGGACTCGCCGGAGCGGAAAGTCATCTTATGAAGGGCTTATGTGTCACTTTTGTTTGGATTGTGAAATTAGCCAACAGTTAGTTACACGAGTTTGCGAAAACACAGAGAGGGAGCAACATTTTCCTCCACATAATTGTTGTGGAGAAAAGTGAACGCTTGATTGACAGAGCTCGTTAGACGGCTCTTATTTTTCCAATCAGAAAGTAATTATAAAGAAAGCCTCTTGGGTTCCCCCCCTATGTAATCTGGTCACAGTGGCGAGATCACCCCCTGATAGGAGTGTGATTGCTGAACTCCCTCTGATACATTGCCCGTGAGCGGTCCAACTCTTGCCCTCGCTGTTTTTATTAATGAAAATGTCCTACAGTCATTTATGTATTACAACAGCACTTGGTTCGTGTGTGGCAAACCAGCTAACGAGCTACAGGTTGTGGAGAATAATGTAAATACTTCAATAAACTAATAAACCCTGGGGGAACAATCTAATGCTAACAGTGTCACACAGGAAGCTCACGCAAAGGTGGGGAACCAGTTACTGTGCTTGTATTTGTCAGATGTCAAAAAAATGGTAAATGGTAAATGGACTTGCATTTCTATAGCGCTTTTCTAGTTGTGTACTGACCACTCAAAGCGCTTTACAGCTTTACAATGAAATGCATATAAAACAATCAATATAGTTATAAAAAAACATAAAATAATAAATATGTTAACAAATACAGTTAAAAGTGGGAGAGATTCAGCATGAGCACACCATAGAAGCTCTCTAAGTCTCTTAACAGTAGGTTGAGGTTGAGGGGGCTGAGCAAGAAAAAGCCTTTTTGCCACACTCAGTACGGACTGAAGGGATGGAAAAAGTGATGAAGTCCTGGGACCGTAGACTGTAAGTGGACTGGTTCTGAGATAGATAAGATGTTACGTAAGAGGGCAGCAGACTTAAGATGGATTTGTAAATGACTAAGTACCAGTGTATGGTTCTACGCATTGACAGAGATGACCAGCTGACCAAGGCGTACAGAGTACAATGATGTGTCATGGGTTTACAACCAGTTATAAATCTCAGTGCACCATGATAAACAGCGTCGAGCAGATGGAGATGATTTGCAGGATGCGTTCATATACAGGACATCACCATAGTCCAAGAGAGGCAACAAGGTGGCAGAAACCAGCTGTTTCCTAACTTTTAGAGAAAAAACTTTGTTTGTTCCTGTAAAAAAAACCCTTAGTTTTAGTTTTAATTTCTTAACCAAATTGTTAATATGACATTTAAAAGACAGGCCCCATCTAATATAATACCTAAGTATTTGTAGGAAGATACAAGCTCGATAGGTGCAGGTCTCCAGTTCATCGCAGGGCCACATGTAGACAAACAATCATGCACACTCACAATCACTCCTACAGGTAAGTTAGAATCAGCAATTAACCTGACATGCATGTCTTTGAACTGTGAGAGGAAGATGGAGTACCTGGAGGAAACCCACGCAAGCACGGGGAGAACATGGAAACTCTAGACTAGGTATGTCGAACCAGGTACCTTCTTGCTGTTAGGCAACAGTGCCTAACCACCAAGCCACCGTGCTGCCTTACATGGCACATGCACAATAATATATTAAGAGGAAGAGCTGCATAACCTTGTCAAAACATGACAAAATCAACAACCCAGACTTAAAATATTACTCAGAACATCAATTTTTATCAGCCTTACACTGCAATTAGTGTCAAGTGTTGACTGATTTTCACAAACAATCACATTTCTTTTATACATATATTTATATAGCAAGGAGAAAATGATGTAGTTCCCACATTTCCTGAAGGTGACATGAAGCATCAAACATCTCATAGCTGTCAGTCTGTTTCAGTGGATTCAGGCAGGATACTTGACTAAAACATTCATCATTTTCCTCGTCATTTTCTGTAAGAAATGTAGCGATCTAAACGGTACCGGAATTTTAATAAATACGTGTTTTTAACTACTCACACTGTTTTGTCGTCTAATCTGCAGCAGTTAACTGTATTTTAGAAAATTATAAGGGTTTTCACATTGTGGAATGTGTTCATTTCATTCAGAAATGAGCTTCACACTCTGCGACATGTCAGCACTTCCCTCTGAGCGACCAACCGCTGGAACATCATGCAGATGTAGCTGGTGATAAGAAACCTCAGTAATTATAAAAAGAACAGCTAGATGTGCCATTTAAGGTGGGGGCGTACGATCGTAATGAATCAATGAAAAATGAGGTGGTACAACAATCAACAGACTATAAAGGGAATTCAGAGACGGCAAAAATCTGAGTCGTCCACCATTCGTACCTTGATGCATGTGAACCAGGTAAACGGCGGACAGTGGACATTTACATAAGACCTCGCAGTTCAGCTTGAAACTCCCGACCAGTCAGTCTGAATGAACAAAGCCTTCTGGATTCATGGGTGCAGCACAAAGGTGAACCGTCAAGAACAAAGTCCAGTTGCCAGGATTCCAACCCTCGAGAGTCACCATGACCCGGTACCATTTTAAATGCTCTTCAGGTTAAATAAAGAAGAAAGATTTAAGAAGATATTGAAAAGCAGTAAAAGGATTATCCTTGATGTCTTTGTTAATTTCCTGTGATCCTTGTGAATCCAACTTTATGAAGGTTAGGTCGTGTAAAGGTCTTCACTGAGCTGAGGCTATTCAGGAGTATCCTCAGAGCCTTTCTGACGACGACACACCATCTCACACTCACTTTGAGTTCCTTTTTGGACTTTCTTCATCCTCTCACATGTGAGTCTCACATGATTTGATATCAGCTTTTCAACCCCAAAAAAAAAGGATTCCTTAGCCATCAACCTCGTCACACTGTATGATCACATATACAGTGGTACCTCTATTTACGAAATTCATTGGTTCTGGAAGTAGTTTCGTAACCTGAAACTTTCGTAAGTAGAGATGTGTTTTCCATGTAAATGCCCCAATCTGTTCCAAGCCCCCCCAAATTCGAACATAAATTTTATAATAAATTATAAATAATACATGAAATGACATAAAAACCTGTAAGAAATACATGTTAGAACTAGAAAAGCACTCAGAGAGCACAGACCTCCACTAAACGCAGCAATTATCGAAAATTTGAAAGTGATCGAGAATCCAGGATTTCTTCTGGATCAGATCCAAGGTGAAACCAGTTCTTTTTTTTCACATTTCCGAAATTCTCCTGAAAATTTCATCAAAATTTATCCATAACCTTTTGGGTTATCTTGAACACAGACAGACAGACAGATAAACGCCAGCAAAAACATAACCTTCCTTGGCGGAGGTAAAAATTGTTTGTTTACCTGGGTTGCTGGGTTACGCTCATACAGACAAGGGGCCCTCCTAGCCAATGGGATGCTAGGAAGATGCTAAGCGATAGCCAATGGCAGAGCAGCTCGGATGTTTTCCCGTTGAGGCATTTCGTAACCTCAAAATTTCGTATGTAGAGACGTTCGTAAGTAGAGGTATCACTGTACATAAAAACACACAGAGCTCACCGCTGCTACTTAAAATCAGGTTGACTTATTCACTTGTGACAAAGTGATGCTCAGAGTGTGGCTCTCATGAATTAATTGTGATTAGAATGCAAGTAGCAAACATTTCTTAAAATGAACATGAATTAAAGCTGGTTACAGGACTACTAGGACGCCTCCCCGGGGAGGTGTTACTGACATGTACACCAGGGACAAGGAGCTGGCAGAGAGGAGGGAAGTCTGGGCCTCGGTACTTAGGCTGCTGCTCGGATACGCTGTTGACGGATGGGTGAAATGTCACAGCTGAGTCATGAGATACATGTCAGCTCGTGTGATAAAACCTCAAAAGGCAGCGATTTCGTCAGCTTAAAGTGAATGTGCTTCAGGAACAGAGAGGATAGATGAGGCTCAGTGCTGGAACTGATGGCGTTCAGGACTATCGACCACGTGAACTTCGCAGTTTTTTGTTTGCTTTTGTTTTTCACGAGCTGTTTTATGAAGTTTATTTAACACCATAACTGCTGAGGTTCATGTAAAGATTCCCAAAGATTAGTTTCCAACAATACGCCCAGAAATACGAACGTTATTCAGGCTTTTATTGTCAAACTGCCACTTTGCTGTGAGGGATGCACATTTTGATGCAATGCAACTTTCAGCTAATAGCACAACGGTTATCCTGACACAGCCTTTTCTGCTCCCAGGCGGCGGATATTCTCCTCAAAATTGTTTGGACCAGTACGGCATGGATGATATATGGATTTATTCATCAACATGTGAGCTGTGATATAGTGCGAAGCATGGAAGATGGCCCGCTAAGTGGTTGTGAGACCGGTGTTGAGGGCAGAAAAGCTGAGCTGTGAGGAGCCCAATCTGTCATGTTTGGAAACGTAATGCAGCCCCCAAAACTGATGGCTCGGGGCTCTGCAGCCTCTCTTATAATACTAAAACGCTGCAGCAGATCCTCACTTCTCTTATTATGCAACGAGGAAAGTAGCTACAATCAGATCCTGCTTTGTTCCTGAGGGTACAAGGTGTCCGACGCCCAGGAAGTCGGGCACATTTTTAATTTGAGATAAAAGACATGTGGCTGCACAGTTCCTGAATCTGGACGAGATGGATGAATACAGATTTTCGTTCTGACGCTGCTCAGTATGCCAGAAGTGGGCTGCTTTTTAAATCCTTTCAAAAGGCTATTTTGTCACTTCAGTCTGGTCATTGATGGAGAGCTGATGATCTGTTGAGACTGTAAGCCCACTTAAGCTTCAGTCACTGGGTCCATTACGCTCTGCAAACTACATGAAGTGAAAGCCATAATTTGAATCTCCGTCACCACCTCTAATGCACCGGCACTTATTTAGCCACAGGTCTATCATCAAATCTCCATCTCTACTCCAAGAAATTGAGGAAAGTAAAAGGAGAAGAAGGAAAAAACAAATTTTTGCCTCAGTGTCTCAGAGCATATTTAAAGGTATGGTGGGAGATGTTTGAAAAAACGGTTCCAGCGATCCAACTCAAGCGAGATTTTGAAAATATACACTCCTTCCCTCCTCCCAAAGGCTCCGCCTCCTCCTCTTCAGCCCACCCCTCGAAACCACACCTTCACACGATTCACGACTACATGAAAGCGCACGCTGTCTCCAGCAGTCACGGAAGTTCACGAGCATTTGCGAGCACTCACGTCGATTTGCCAACAACAAGTAACATCAGAGTGGCTGGCTAACTTCAAGCCATGGCGTCTTCTCCGTCAAGGATAACAACATCCTAGCTAACGGTGTCACACATAGTACTGAAGCCTAGTTGACAGAGTTGGTAGCTTAGCGAAACATGCTGGAATATGTTCGTCATGTCACTCGATGGACAATAATTTTTTCATCTTCCATTTTCTCACTGACTGGGTGAATAGGTCTACAATACCCGTAACCGATCAGTACGTTGAAATATTATATAATCAGAACGGCATCATCTTACCTATCCAGTAGAAACTGGGCCACCTTGGCATCGGTCTGGAGCCCCTTTTCATTTTTTAGCCGGCGCCAGCGCTGGAAAGCCGTACCGATAACCGCTCTTGTTCTGTTTGGTTCTTCGGTTAGCTTCCGCATGTTGCTTTTTCAACAACAGTTTTCCCTTTGATTTTGCTGCCGGTTGACGTCTTCTTCTCTGCCATTGTTGCAACGAAATGATCTGTGCGAGCTAACTTGATTTCTGGCTTTCAAATAGCAACGCTGTGTCCGCTCACCTGATTGCCAGAGTTGAGGGAGGTCCTCAAGTAACGAAACTGTGAACGCGCAAGATGGGGGGTGGGGTGGGGGGTGGAGTGCATTGATAATTGATGGGCGTATTAGGCAGCCAATAAATATAAAGATGATCAGTATACTGATTATCAGAGTTTTCCTCTGATTACACCCTCTAGACTGGACCAAAACGTTTCATTTTTTTTGCAAACATTCTATTTCAGTGGGTGCAATGGGAATGTGAAAAGGTTTTCAGGCAATATTGTAAAAAATGCTGCAAAAAAAGATCTCCCACCCTACCTTTAAGCGACAGCACGTAATACTTTGCTGATGACCAGTAAAGCAGCTGCGGTGGACAAATGATGCCACAGCTTTCAAACGTGCATACCGAGTTCAGAGGGAGGAACAGCAGCGAGGCCACTGAGACGCTGAAATTTTCACAGATGCATCAAAAACTGGTGCATAACGAGCGCATGTATCTCTGGGCTGTGGAGGCGTATATACCATGTGCCTGTAATGTGATATTTCCCATTTCGGAGCGCATTCAGATCATATTTCATCCATGACACCCCTGCGTTCGGTCCAAGCGCAGCTGCCTCCCGGGGGGTCGGCGTGCGCACAGCAGCAGGTCTGGTCAAAAGCCGGGGACGTACACGGGTACGCCTGTTCAACAACATGCCCACACATTTATTACCACGCCGCCGGTGCTGTACTTAGAGTAATCTTTTGATCCCTTCAGGATGTATGAAAATTAAAGAAGTTCATAGGTTGTTGTAGCAATTACCAAGGACTTAGAATTACGTTTTCATAGGCTTCAGAGCAGCCAAATGGATTCTAAATGCACTGGCCTTTCTCCACACTCTCAGCCTATGTTAAATTATGTCTCCAGGAAGTGTTTTAATAACAGTTTTTTTTTTTCTGAGTTTACACCGTGCTGCATAAGAGGCAGCCACAAGAACAAGTGCTACCCCACCTGGTTTCCGGGTCATTCTGGTTAATAGGGTGTGATATCGTTACTGCAGAAGTGGGTTGTGGCGCTGGATTATTGATTGCCCCTCCAAATGTTTCCTTACTCCTGTGGGAATGCTTTGAGGAATGCAATTTAAATATATTCCAACGGACAAAAGGAAATTCACGGAGTCAATTAGCACGAGTGTAGATGTTGGATTTTGAAGGTCTTTGCTGTCCAAATAAATTTGTGATGGGGACGCTGTGTAAGATGGAAATAAAAACAGAATGCAGTGATTTTCAAATCTCATAAACCTGTATTTCAGTCCCAATAAGAACATAAAGAACAGATAACATGTTGAAGATGAGACATCTTACCATTTCATGGGAAATATTTGCTCATTTTGACTTTGATGGCAGCAACACGTCTGAAACAAGCTGGAATGGGTACAACAAAAGGCGGGAAAAGTAATTAGCGCAAATCAAAAACAAATGGAGGAGCATTTGGTGACGGGTCAGAAACATGACTGCATATAAAAGAAACATTTCAGAGAGGCTCTCAGATGTAAAGATGGACAGAAGTTCACCAAACTGCATCTAAAATTGTGGAACGGTTTCAGAAAAAGTGTTCCTCAGTGTAAAATGTCAAAGACTTTGAAGATCCTACCATCTACAGTCCATAAGGTCATCAAAAGATTCAGAGAATCAGGAAGATCAAGAGATAAGGCTGATGGTCCAAACTGGATGTGTGTTCTCATTGGGCCCTCAGGTGACACTGACTTGATCCTCTACTGGACACACTGCATGGACTCAGGAACACTTCCAGAAATCACTGCTAATCTTCTCTGGACCAAAGCTCATCTGAAACGGTCTGAGGATAAATGGAAAACTGACCTGTGGTCAGATGAATCAAAATTTGAAATTCTGTTTTGAAAACAATCCAGGCCTGTTGTTTGTTGTTGACACGTCACTTGACTGTCATTGCAAAAATGTCTCTATTTATGCTTGTCAAGCTGTCACAAAATTACACACTGAGTTCTGTTCACCTGCTTGTTTTAACACATTCATGTGTCGACTTGCGACTGTCATAAATTAAAAAAAAAACAAAAACAAAAAACTGCTGTGCCCAGCACATGCCAGTAGGGGGTGCTCAAAAGCTCAAACTTGAAAAGCTTCTCTGGATTACTTTATGGTAGAGGTCTTCGGAACAACCCGAAAACCAGAGGTTCCAACCTGACCGGGTTCGGGTCGGAATCGGTACAGTTACTCTCAGGTCTGGTCGGTCCTCTTTGACAGGCTGGGTCCGCGTTTACCCGAGAGAGTAAAGAAATTGGCGGTGGCAGCTGTCACTCAGCCCCCCCTGTCCCAGCCCCCTTACATCCAATAGGCTGCGAAATGTCAGGTGACAGGTCAAGCAAAAGTAAACAAACAGAAAGTTGTTTGGTTTAGCCAATGTCAGGACTCGGGGCAGTTTAAATGATTATTCATTAACGTGGCATGTTTGTCATAAAACAATCATGTTGCCGTAGCGTGTTATTAGCGGTTTGCCCGGCAGCTGTAACGCACAACGGATCGCCAACATGACAACGTAGGATGAGAGAATATGTTCACGAAAAGTCCTGACCGGTGTAGGCTATTAGCATTAGCAGTTGCTACCAATAGCATCTGTATCCACAAAGAAAATAACAACGTGGATTTATTGTTGTTTACATCATGTAGCCTATGTAGCAACTGAACCAGGTAGAAGAAGACAACTTTAGGGAAGAAAATCAAGTTTCATTCAACGCTAGACAACTTTTAACATGAGCAACTATGGGCTGGATTGTTTTGGTTTTATTTGGGTATCTTGGTTCGGTTTCGTCAGAAACTAAAGGCTCGAGTTGGGTCGGTTCCGGGTCTAAATATTGCGGGTTCATTCTTGTTCGGAACCCGGACTTATGATAATAGCTTGGGTTGGGTCCGTTTTTTGGTCGAATTTTTTACGGGTCCATTCGGGTTCGGGATTCATGAAAGTGGACCTGTGAAGACCTCTACTTGACGGTGTTCAAAGAGATCAAATTTTGTACTTTCCAGAAAGATTTGTGGCCTAAATGATCTCCAAACTCTCAGAGCCAGTTGAAACTGACAATGTTCATTTAATCCAGACGACTCGCTCAGATTCACCATCAACAGAGTTCATTTATTTATTTATTTTAAAATGATAAGCGCTGATTAATCTCAGAACCTTCAAACTGTGCTAATTTGGTAATTGAGAAGTGGGGTTATGCTTTAAAATGAGAGTCATCATCGCCTCCATTATCACACAGCTTAATCATCGTCATTTAACGCAGCTGTTAATGTGATAAAACCTCACAACGATCATTTCAGATGTTGTGTTTCCAGGAAGTTGATAAATGCCAGCTGCTTGCAGATGTGCACGGTTGGTTGTAATCAGAGTTCAGAAAAAGACTAAAACAAAAAAAAAAAAACTATGACAGGACTCTTTTTTTTTTTTCATCATTATATATAAAATGTCAGAATAATCAGAGACAGATCTTCAATGCCAGAAGTGTCCAAGTGTTCCAAAAAGTATTCCAAGGATATTTTCCTTGAATCCCGGTCCATTCCTCCTGACAGAACCAGCGAGTCGGGTTTGTGGGCCGCTCCTGCTCACACGTGCCTCCTTAGCGCCTCTGATAAATTCTCTTTAAAATTGACATCAGTGCTTTGAGACAGCCACTCTGATTCCTTCACTTTCTTGTCCTGAGGCTGCTTTGCAAATAATCCGGAGGCGTGCTTGAGATCAGCGTCCGTCTGGAGGAGATCCATCAGCACCCAAGCTTTAACTTCATGGCTGACGTCTGTAGATGTTGCCTCAATATATCAACGTAATCTTCTTCCCTTGAGATGCCATCTATTTTGTGAAGTGCGCCAGTTTCTCCTGAAGCGAAGCGACTTCACAACACGATGCTGACAGCCCCATACTTGATGGTCGGGACAGTTCTGAGGCCTGCAGGCCTCCCTCCCCCTCTTTAACCTCCAGTGATGATCACTGAACAAACAGATCCGTTTAGGACATGTCTCATTTTTGTCACAGCGTGCAGCTGGAAACTGTAATCCTTTTTTTTTTTTCGTTAGGGTGTTTTTGGAAGCAGCTACTGCCTCCTCACCGTATGGCCTGTCGGTGCAGGACAATGTGGATAATGATGCTCTTTTCAGCCAGCATCTTAACAAGGCCTTTGGTTGCTGTTCTGGGGTTTTCATTTTTCACACAGAAGCACCTTCATCTCTGGTGCACAGAGGCCAAACTCCCTCCTACGCAGCATGATGGCTTTATGCCGCCGTTGTGTTTATACCCATCCATCCGTCCATTAACTTCCGCTTATCTGTAATGGTGTCGCAGGGGCAGCAGCTTAAGCAGAGAGGCCCAGACTTTCCCTCTCTCCATCCGCCTCTTCCAGCTCTTCCAGGTTTATATTTCTGCATTATTGTTTGAATAGATGAACACAGGGCTTTCTGCTCAAACCGCCGACCTGCCCAGCGCACTTCTTTGGATCATCTCAAGAGGTCAAGCGGCGTGGCCCGAGCGTAAAAACATCCATCGCTGTTCCTGTACTCAGCTCAAGCCTGTGAGCAGCTTTTCGTGCCAAAACATCATCGTGTGGGAAAGAACAGTCAAGTTAATGTAGATGAACTCTGACTTTGAAGAAAGTTGTATGTTCATTTTAATTTATAAGATTCAGATTAAAAAAAGTTAAAATCGGTTAAAAAAGGATTTGATGTGTTTAATTTTATATTTTCATCCTGTTTCATTGGAGTAAGTTAAAAATAAATGCGTCAAATAGCAGTACCGCCATCTACTGGACGATTTTGGTGCAGCGGCTAGGCTTTGTCAATGTTGAATAAAACCTTTATGCAGGAAAGTTCAGAGCAGCACATTTGCCAGCTTCTAAGCTACGACTAGCCACTCCAGCATACATCTTCGAGTTGCATCGTCCGTATGTGTTGTTTACATGTGAATTTATGGTTATATGTTTGAGCCTTAAGTGGAAAGTATATTAAATTGTGTAGCCTACTTATTTGTGATGTCATGTTAGCCTACTTTGAGGGAGCTATTTAGTTAGCCATCTTAGGCTTCGGTAATTGTTTATGTTATGGTTTATGCATCTCTATAAATGCAATATTCATGACTGTATCATTCATCTCTTAGTTTCACACTTTATTTCATCAATATTTATATTCATCAATACATCTGGCAAATGATGATTCCCAGTGTGATTCCCAGTAAGCGCCTAGAGACAATTGTCATTGTAACAGACGCTATATAAATAAAATTGAATTGAATTGAATTGTTGTTCGGAGTGAAGAGTTTAGCTGCCTGTCAACACATGCATGTTACGCATTGAGGACAGAACATTGTAAAAAACAAAAAGGATGTTAGTCTGAGATCATTAACACTCCTTTCCTTTAGTCAGATATTCTCCTATGAATACTGCATTTTTTTTTTTTTGTCAAAAACAGCTGTGTGTTATTTTGATTTTTCACATTTCCGCCTCCCGCTAACGCTGACCGAACGTTAACGCCGTTCCATGAATTCCTCTCAAAATGATAACCATCAACTATCTCCATGTGATGCATAAACTCCCCGCTGCTGCATTTTGGTTCAGAGTATTACATTATAGTGACTGCCAACAGCAAGGAATAATACAATCAATTTGTCTCGCTCGCCGGGTAGAGCTGGGGGGGGGGGGGGGGGGGGGGGGGGGGCTGTGTCTCTTTCTTCTTGTGTTCTCTGTTTTTCACTTGCTGCCTTTTGCAGATTTGAAGCGAGCTGCAGTCGCCTGAATACATGAAACTCTACAATCCTAATCAATTTTCAACCGTGTCAACACTCCGCTGCACATCATCAAAACACCTCAGCGGGATCCGACTGGTTCAGGAGACGATGTCTGGCAGCTCATCGCCGCAATTTCCACATCTGTACGCTGGAAATGAGAGAATAATTACTATCTTCTCGTCATGTCGGACTCACCTTTTTCTGTGCTTAGCAAAAAAAAAAAAAAAAGGGTGTCAATGATATACATCCTCCTTTATTTTCACACCACTCATCAGGAACAGACGGGAAAATCTCTTCAGCGTGTTTTATGACGATGAAAGGCAACAGTTTTCAAGTGATTCTGCAAAAGAGAAAGCAGCATTTCCTGACAGCCTATTTGTAAAAATATGGAAAGCAAATTTGTTGTGACGGCATAAATTACAAGTGTAAATATTAAAGCATCAGCAGCTCTGTTTGTTCGTTTGCCTTATTAGTCATTGAGACGCGATCCGTGTCGGGGAATGTCGCCACTTGGATTGCTAACGTAATTAAATGTATTCTTTCAGCAGTGTTTCTTCATAATCGCATCCAGCTCAGTAAATGATAAGGAGAGAACTTTAATCGCCGCCGTTGCGTGTTTCTGACAGGAAAACAAGAACAATACGCTTCAAATGTTCAGACCTCCAACAGAGAAAACGGCCGCTGAGTGTTGAAGGGACTTACTGCTTAATTTTGCTTTTTTTTAAAAAAGTTTCTCAAGGAAACATGACTTGCCTCTTCCCCAGGGCCCTGGCCAACATGTAGGTTTACAACATTTATTTTGAACTTTTTGGAGCAAAAGTGACCATCTTTCAGCATCTTACTGTCAAAACCTCTTTACACATGAACGTGTCTGCATTTGCAGGATGTGAAGTCATCAATTACGTCATCGTATGACAGCTGCTGTGCCAGTTCAGAGTTCACACTTAAAATAGCCAGAGCTCTCAAGGGCTCTGCACTGGTATGTTCTGTTGGGGTACCTGATGGCCCAGGTGATGCGCTGGGTGAGGCTGCATCAGTTAACATGGCGGGTGTCCCTTGTGAGGTACCGGGCTTTGGATCTGTGTCATCCTTCTTCACAAACCTCAACATCAACCCTGATATGACAGGAGATCCATCATATAAATGGATTATTAAGATTTGTTTTTGTAAATAACACAATGCACAATGCAATGAACATAAATAGTAAGGTAAGTTCAGTCATTCAGGAGAGACTCAGAGTAGAGCCGCTGCTCCTTCATATCGAGAGGAGCCAGTTGAGGTGGTTCGGTCATCTGGTTAGGATGACCCCGTACGCCTCCCTGGAGAGGTTGTTTTGGGCATGTCCAACTGGGAGAAGACCACGAGGTAGGCCCAGGACCCGCTGGAGAGGTTATGGGCCTGATCTTCCTCCAGATCTCCTAAAGCCGCTATTAAGGGATAGCGGGTAGCGGGAGGGGCGTTCCCCCGCAAAGAACTCAATCTTCCACCTTTCCTAAACCCGCTATCCCACCTGCGCTACCCGCTATATTATGCATAGGAGTGGTTAGGGCATTCCTACCTGTTAAACCAATCAGTGCGTCAGTAGCCTTTACCTTTAAGGGCAGGTTGCGCTACCAGCAAACTGCTATAGAGCATCTTTTCTTCCAGATCGGAGCAGCTCTCGTGCGCAGCTCGTCTGGGACTCTGCTGTAGAGCTTCCGCCTCCTCCTCCTCTGCACTGATATATACATAAAAATAATTTTAGATAGTTGCTGCGCTCCTGGTAAACACGCTCTGGTCATCTATGGTGTAACTGGCGAGCAAGCCGTTTACATTTAGCGAGCCGTTTAGATGGTCTCTGCCATTTTCTCAGGGGTTCACCTGAGGCCAAATCACACTTTTTATACAAGAGTTAATTCGAGAGGTAGAGCCATTTGTGCCCGGCCACATGTGACCAGGTGGACGGGGATTGATGCCATTTGGAACGCTCTTGTACACGCGCCGACATGCGGGTTGCAACCCTAAACCCCGATCGTAAGATACCGAGTTTGCAGAAAGGGCAAAAGACACGCCCATTGCCACACCTAGAATGTGAGTAAGAGAGTCGACATAAATGGATAGCGGCTTTAGGGAGCGGAAGATTGCATTAGCGGTTAGCGGAGGTTCCTAAACCCGCAAATTGCGGTTAGTGGGTAGCTGCTAGCGGGAAGTGTACGATCGGGGCCTGTATCTCTCAGCTGGCCTGGGAACACCTCAGGGTTCTCCCAGAGGAGCTGGTGGAAGTGGCCGAGGGGAGGGAGGTCTGGGCCTCTCTGCTGAAGCTGCTGCCCCCACGACCCTACGCCGGACCAAGCGGGAGCTAATGGATGGATAAATAGTAGCATCAGAGATTAAAATGCAATTAATGCAAATACAATTACAACTAATAATAACATTTATATATTTGATTATTTTTTATATAGTCTAGTTGCCTGCTTATTGGTTTTTCCTTTTGCACTTACAGGTTCTATTTTCTTTTTATGAATTAAATTCACTAAGAGATGGTGACATTTCACCTCCATAGCCAAAAATCTCTATTATTGGTAGAATAAACCTGAGCGCACGTATGGCCACCAACTGGTCAGTTACCACTCTAATCTCTTTTATGTTGTCTGAGAGTGCGAGGAATTAACACAAGATGCTGATTAAAAGCTAAAAAGGGCCGCTGGGAGACGTTACCTTCAGTCCACATCTAGACAGAATCATCCTCACTTCTGTCTCATAATTAGGTCATTTCCTGGGTGTTTATGCCACGTCTGTAGTTTTTTATTTCAACAACATGCTCACCTTAAAGTGGAGAACAAGCCTCCTGTTGTTTTGCTTTCTTTTTTTCTTTTACTCAATCACAACTCATATTGTCGTTTGGACGTCATCTCTTCATCATCAACCTGTCGGTGCATCTGACCGCTGATTGGTCAGATGCTGTGCTGTCCATCATTGTTGTGGCGATGTGTGCGGTGCCGAGTCAAACTACACTTCACTTTTATCTCTCTCAGACCTCAGGCGTGCACCTCCCGGTAGTCGTGCGCTCCATGAGCATCGTTAACCAATCTGTGACTCGTCAGCATCCTCGGTCACGACTGGCCTCGGCCACTTTTTAATGTTTTGGTGGGAGGGCTGAGGGAGATTGGAGGGATAATGGATTTAATGAAATGTGGCCCATGCTGGCAGGAACGCTCCTGAGCCACAGGGAAGTTTTCCATTGTTGTTTTCTTCCCTTGTTCTCGAAAAATGTTTCCACTGAAATAATGTTGCAACTACTCCACCTGAAACCTGTTTTCTGTTTTCTTAAAAAAAGACAAATAGCACCGTTGGGTCGTGACCAAAAAAAAAAAAAACCACAAGAGCATTTCTGCTCAGCTTCATTCTTGATGAAACTGTTAACATCAGACATATTACTGAAAATATACAGTGATCCCTTAATTTTTGCGGTTAATGGGGACCAACGCCCCCCAGCGAAACTCAAAATCCAAGAACGCGAACCAGAGCCCTCCAAGCCTAAATAACATGTTTAAAATATGTTTAAAAACCGCAAAAAAGTAGCAAGGCACTGCAGCGAAACAAGACAAAGGTCAAAGGACAAAGGTGGTCATTCTGTTACCTTCACAGCCTCTGGTCTCTGAACCATAGTAAAGAAACCGCTGGTATTGTGCTATTTTTGGCTCATAATTAGCAGCTAACACGCTAACAACAACAAAAGAAAAAGTCCGGTTTTCTCTGCATGGAACGAGCACTTTATTTTGGCACTGCAGGAACTGCAGGAACACCAGGATCTATACACGCTGGGCTGCTGCTGATGCTCACTACACTCGTCATCTAACCCCGTTTTCATTCTGCCATCCCACGACACACACACTCCATTACCCATAAGGCCATCTTCTTAAAGGGGTCAGGCTGCCTCACAACATTTCTTCACTGTGAGAGAATGCGCACAACATCCTGTGATGTTTCCGCCATTTTTTCTTGTTTTTTTTATTATATTATATATTTCTGAAAACTCCGCTTATAACTAAAACCGTGGAACTTATAGCGCAAACTGGCAAGGGATCACTGTACACGTTTTCAGATTTGTTTCTTTGTAAACATACATACAAAGCAGAAAAATCAATAGTTTTTGATAAATAAAAAAAAAAACCCCTGCTTTCCAAAGACATTAAAAATCTAGACTCTCGGTGACCCTCAGCAGGATGAATCTGGCATATAAAAACAGATGGATGGACGGACTGAATGGAAACAAACACCAAAAGCAGAGACGCAGCTTCAATAACAAGCAGACAGACACTCGACAGGGCGGGCAGAAAAGGTTTTTATAATGCATTTAATAGAATAAAAAAAGAGGACGAAAGGAAAAGACAGCCCTTATAAATGCAATTCAGAATCCTGATTGCACTTGGATCCATGACTGGAGACCTGCGCGTTTTCTTCACAAGTTCAAGCTTCTCCCAGCGTTAAACACGCTCAAAGGGCTGAAACATGAACATGCTCGCTTACTGAGCTCAACTCTCCCCCCCCATAGGCGCTAAAGCGAAATAGCTTTCACTACGCCGTCCAGGATTACTCCCCGTTTAGTTTTTTTTTTTTTTCACTCAGCTGCTCTCATTTTCTCCTCCGTTATTACTTTCTCTGGTCTCTTAATAGCTTCTGCCATGTTTTCCACTGAAGCTCTGTCAGCTAAATCCGTTGTTGTTGATGTGTGACAGAGCGTCGTGAGCAATACGCAGTTGTCTGAAGAGACGACCGGGACGGTAGTCAGGCTTCACCACCTCGCCTGGGTTCTGAAAAGAAGCACAGAGAGAGGACGGGGGGGCGGCGAGGCAGCGCCCCCTAGAAGTGGACAAGTAGTCCATCCATCCATCCATCTGTTATCTATGCCTGCTTAATCCTATGTGGAGCCTATCTCAGCTCTCTTTGGGTTAAAAGGCAGGGGAACCAGCAATTAACCCAACATACATGTCTTTGGACTGCGGGAGGAAGCCGGAATACCCGGAGTACCCGGAATACCCGGAATACCCGGAATACCCGGAGTACCCGGAGGAAACCCACACAAGCAACAGGGAGTGTTAGGTCAGAATTTTCTTAACTTTTCATGTCCAGAATTAGTGCAGTTAATGGTTCTCATGTTTGTACAGATACACATTAGTTACATTTTGGTATTAATATTGTTATCAATAGCATTATGAATGTTATGATGTTGGAAGTGTAAATGACATTATCTCTTAGTTTATATCACACTCTTTATTGTTGTTCATTGTTTTATCATATTATTTTGTTTAATGAATCATTATGTCCATATCGCAGAAGATGACGACGTGGAGACAACAGATTGGACATATGAACGGAGGACCGGACCGGCCAATGGGAGAGCCAAGTCTAAACCGCGGCTCCTCCCCATCTAGTGACGCACATTTCTGTATAAATTGTTGTTTGTTTGTGTACTCTCTCTCTCCTCGTGCTAGAGACCGCCTCTGCCAGGGAGCCGTGATATCACGTTTATTACAATTAAACATCTGTGTTTTACTTGTACTACCGACCGAGACTCTCCTTTCCAACAAAGAATAAGCAGCCAGGATCTTTGAGGAAAAGATTGAAACAGGAGAACATGCAAACTTCACTGCCGAGGTTGGGCAAGTAAACCCTCAAATGATATTGAAATAGATATTTTAACGTGAACAAAAGTCTCAGAGCCACAACGGAAGCTTTTTTGTTTGTTTGTTTTTTTGTTAAGACAAACGAGAAAAAAAAACAAAAACATTAGCATTCTGCCAGGAACCACTTCCATACTTCCAGTTGCCTGGTTGTCAGAATGAGGATGAAGCCCCCGCAGGAGCGTTTAAATGAAAACAGCATTTATGTTTGCGAGGATGGAAAATGTCAGCCTGCAAGAGGTCCTTTAGAAAGGACTTTTACATGCGCAACTACATAATGAAGTTTCTGCAGCGTGATTTCTTTCTCTCGTTCATTTGTGACACAACAGCAGATAATTAAGGTTGCGGTGCAGGAACATCCAGGTACCTCCGTCGGAAACAAAGTGGTGAAGCAGAAACAAATAATTAAAGCAATCAAACTGACATCATACTTCCAGCCTGTACGGAGACCTTTGTTTTCTTTCCCTTTATGCCTTACATGAGATGCTGTCGACCCCTAAAATGTCGTTGTCGCTTTGAGCTGTTTCCTTTAACTGAGGGTGAGTGCAGTGATTTCCTAATTTGCTCTCGCAACCGCCACTTAATCAGTGATTATTCAAATATAAATCTGGTTTAATTGGAGCATTTGATGATGTTGTAGAAGTCAATAGACTGTGTGCCCTGCAGCTTTCTTATTCTGTCGGAAAAAAAGTGTTTGACTACTTTTGAACTTGTGAAGTCAAGTGAAGCTTGACATTTGCCAGGATTGCCAGATGGCCTGAGCATGTCCATGTCAGCTTGTGGCATCAGGTTACGTCAGAGTGCACGCCGCCTTGGGTCAAAAAATACCATAAAGGGGCATGTTTTAATCTCATACAGCTTTGGATGTGCTAAAAGTCACTTTTATGCCAATGAGGGCATATTGCTGTGATCAAGGGCGTGTTTTTGGGGGGTTATGAAGGCTTTTAATATCTCATCAAAAAGATTTTTTTTCTCAAAATGTAACAAAACCATTACTTTTGAAGATGATGTGTTTTTTATTTCTTCTTTTGCATAAAGGAGCCGTCTCCAGTCAACAAACATTTAAAGATGTTAAACATGACAGCAGCCCTTGTGAGGATAAAAGATAAAAGATATACAAATATGTACAAAAAAAATGGTAAAAAGATTTAAAATGCACATGTCAGAGCAGTGCAGGCTGTGCTTTCTCTGACTATTCCTCTGCGCAGTTCGCACATAGTTCCCTTGTTTTTGCACTTAGATGCATGAATTGCCAGTCAGAGAGAAGAATCTGGATCTATCCAGCAGAACCGTCCAGGAGGTCCAGTGGAGCTGTGAAGAATTGTGCAGAGCAGAATGACGGCTGGAGGTTGAATTAGAGCAGCGGTCGGCAACCTTTACTATCTATTACTACTATTACTATTTCCCATCCCCCCTTAATAAAACTAATCTAGAGCCGCAAAACCTATTTGACCCTTAAAATGAAGATAACACAGTGTATTAAGTTTTATATATAGTTATACTGTATTCAGACGGATTTGAATCTATCCAAAAGCTTATTCCTACTATGTTTGGCACTTTTTAAAGTTTTTAAAGGTATGGTGGGAGATCTTTGAAAAAACGGATCCAGCAATCCAACTCAAGTGAGATTTTGAAAATATACACTCCCTCCCACCTCCCAAAGGATCTGCCTCCTCCTCCTTGGAGGTTCACGGAAGTTCACAAGCATTCGCGAGCATTCACGTCGATTTGCCAACAAGTAGCATCAGAGTGGCTGGCTAACTTTAAGCCATGGCGCCTTCTCCGTCAAGGATAACAACAGCCTAGCTAACGGTGTCACACATAGTACTGTAGCCTAGTTGACAGAGTTGGTATTTTAGCGAAACATGCTGGAATATGTTCGTCATGTCACTCGATGTACAATAATTTTGTCATCATCTTTCATTTTCTCACTGACTGGGTGAATAGGCCTACAATACCCATAACCGATCAGTACGTTGAAATATATAATCAGAACAGCATCATCTTACCTATCCAGTACAAACTGGGCCACCTTGGCGTCGGTCTGGAGCCCCTTTTCATTTTTTAGCTGGCGCCAGCGCTGGAAAGCCGTACCGATAACCACTCTGGTTCTGTTTCATTCTTCGGTTAGCTTCCGCATGGCTGTTGCTTTTTCAACAACAGTTTTCTCTTTGATTTTGCTGCCGGTTGACGTCTTCTTCTCTGCCATTGTTCCAACGAAATGATCTGTGCGAGCTAACTTGATTTCTGGCTTTCAGATAGCAACGCTGTGTCTGCTCACCTGATTGCCTGAGCTGAGGGAGGGAGGGGTGGGGGGGAGTGCATTGATATTTGATGGACGTATTAGGCTGCCAATAAATGTAAAGATGATCAGTACATTGATTGGTCAGAGTTTTCCTCTGATTACACCCTCTAGACTGGACCAAAACGTTTCGTTTTTTTTGCAAACATTCTATTTCAGTGGGTGCAATGGGAATGTGAAAAGGTTTTCAGGCAATATTGTAAAAAATGCTGCAAAAAAAGATCTCCCACCCTACCTTTAATGCGAAAGGAGGTCATACAATATAATAATTACATTTTTGTTTCAATTTTTTTCGTCATCCACTGTAAAAAAAAAACAAACAACTATAGTTTGTTGCATTTATGAAATTAAAGAACAGAAAACAGTTGACATTTTATTGCTGTTTTGACCTGTTATAACTAGTGATCGACCGATATGGGTTTTTCAGGACCGATACCGATACCGATTATTAGTAGTTAGAGGAGGCCGATAACCGATATTTGGAGCCGATATTCATTTGCAGTAAAAGTGTAAAAATTGGCCTAAAAAAATTGAATAATGCAAACACTAAACTTCACTGAAATGCCTAAAGCATGTTCATTGAATCACACAAATAGAAAATAAAAGCTCCAGAAGTGCCTGAATTTCCTACACTCAGAAACATCTCTCATAAAGTTGAATAAAAGGTTAAATAAATAGCTCTCTGAAATTACAGAAAATACAGTAAAATTTAAATATAACTACAATGACTTGTCTTTGTTTTAAGTTCAAACACAACAAAAATACAGGGAGTTCTCAGGCTCAGCAGCACCTCTTGTAACATTAAAGGAGCCGTTTGTAAGATTATGGCCAAAATTGGTACTGCAGTCACTTTCAAATTACTGTTGAGCGGCGTGTACCCTCCCCCTCCTCCCCGACCAGAGGTTGCCAGGTTGGCTGCAGAATGCAGCAGGAACGTAGGCTGCCTTGGCAAGCGACGAGTCCTACACAGTAAGTTTATTTTCTGTTAATTATATTTAATGCTTTATGAAAGATCTTTTCTTTGATCTTTCGTAACTAGAGGAAATATTTTCCCGTTGAGACGTTTCGTAACCTGAAAGTTTCGTATGTAGAGGCGTTCGTAAGTAGAGGTACCACTGTTACCTTGTCCAAGTAAATTAGCGTTAGCCAAACATTTAGCTATGAATCTTACCTGTCCAGGAGAAAATCAGCAACGTTGGCGTCTGTCTTCAAATTCTTCTCCGCTTTCAGCCGTCTCCATCTATCAAAAGCATCTCCTATACAAATCCTTGTTTTATTTCGGACCTTGTCACGACGTAACTCGGATTCATAACGAGGTCTTTTAGGTTTTGGAAAGCTAGACATTTTTTCATCCAACACGTTCGTAGCGGCTGCTGCGATAATTAGAGCCGAGCTGGCAACCCGGATGCCGAAACACTACTGACTTCGTGATTGGGAGATAGGTGGAGGGTGGCGCTTCAGGCCAAAACAAAAAATGACAACATCAACATCAGTTGAGGGCTGCAACTCCTCTTTTTAAACTGGAATATCCTGGCTTGAGTGCTGTTGTCAGTGACATAAGTATTTGAAATTAACATGATTTTTAAATGTCTGTTGACATATCGGGGTCATTTTATGATTTGTTTTATTAGATCTCTTACATACGGCTCCTTTAAATAAAAACTTAGATAATAGCTCCCTAAATTTTTTCACAATAAATTAAATAAAATTTCAGTATAACTGAAATAATTTAACTTTGTTTTAACTTGAAACAAAAACAAAAAGTGCAGGAGTTCTCAGGCTCTGCATTATCTCTAGTAAATGCAAATAAAAACTTGTTTCCAGAGATTTTATAAAGTAGTAGTATATAAACCAGCAGCATTTAGGATGCCTTAAGTTGATTTCATTATCAAATGTTATATTTTACCATGCGATAGCAAGGACCTTGTCATTCAAAACTGTGTTGCTACATTATTAATGATTAATATGACAAAGGCTACATAAAAAAGTATAATAGTTGTTATGAGTGCAGTTAAACTCCTGACAGGACACAAACAGCCTTTCAGGCTTTAATGAGCTCACACAGTATTTAAAATGTTCCACCACTTTGTTCAAATGAATCATTTCTGAATTTTACTCTCTCATCTTCCTGTTCATTTTCAGATCATAGGACCAGAAAGATCATAGCAACATTAGTAGTTGTGAGTTGTAGAGTTTTTCACGTGTCTCTAACTACATACTAATCTCCACGTTACATACCGTGATTTCCTATTGAGCGCACCTGAATATTCCGATCTCAAAATAAATACGTGCAGTAGCTCTGGTTACTTCTCTGACCGACAGATCGATTGCCTTTAACTTAAAAGCTAAATCATATGCATTTCTTCGTGTGTTTTCCATGATGAGGGTGTGTGCATGAAGCACAAAATGACTGATCTGAAGAATTTAGTGTGAGTGTGTTTGATTTAATTGAACAGTTTCATTGGTCCACTGTGACCGGTTCGGTAATTTCATTCTGACGAGGATAAACGTATTGACGGCATGAAGCTGGACCGTAGAAATCTATACATTAGCCACATCGTTGTATAAGCTGTAGGGTTCGAATCGTGAGAAAAAGTAACGGCTTACTGTCCGGAAAGTTCGGTGTATTTTCCCCGTTGCTAATACATAGTCTGCAGAGCATTTAGCATCAGATGGACGAACTAATTTTATGGTAAAAGCTAAGCAGCCTCCACCTTAGCGCTCCCTAAAACAAGTGAACTGAGTTTTTTATGCACTCTCTTAATCACAGGCACACATGCTTTTCTATCATGGACTGTTTCCATGTCGATATTATCAGCAGTCTTCTTTTAAATAATTCACAGACATGTTGGGACGTAATACGAGTTAGCATAGCTGCCGCTAAGGTTTACTCTGCTCTTACGTTATTCTGCTGCTCACTGTAACGTTAGTAGTAGTTGTGAGATGCAGAGTACTGGGATGTTTATTACAATTTCGGAAGAGCTTTCTGCATTTACCTTTGACAAGTGTTTTCTGTCGGGAGCATCTCACACAAGAAAACTTTTCCTCTCACTCTCCCGTGTTTGTGATGATAGCTTCTTGTTCGGAGGCTCCGCCTCTACCGCTCAACCAATCAGAGGACGAGGTGAATAATGCAGGAGACAGCAGGCAGGAGAGAGAGGCGCAGCGGCATCTGAGCCAGAATAACCCAGTTTTACATTGATTTCTTCATATCGGCCGGTCGGATTAAAAAAAGGCCGATGCCGATATAAGTCAAATTTCCAAATATCGGCCCTAATAATCGGCCTGACCGATAATCGGTCGATCACTAGTTATAACAAAGGAAAACCTTAAACTCCTATAAAGACTGAGTATTGGCTGCTGCTGTACTGTATATGTTTGGGAGCAGAACCAAGACAGATTCCTATCTACTTGTTAACATGGAAGTAAATATATTGAATCTTGAATCTTTTGAAAGAGGAGAAAAAACACTGGTATGTGTAGAGCTACTATGAAATAAAACAAAGAACCATGCAGATCTATTTGAGTCCTTCCCTTATTTGTAGAACTTTGATCAAATAAATAGTAGCCCACTTTGTAGTAAATAAAATGTATAGCTGAAGCCTAAGAGTAAACATTAAAATAAGCCAGTTTGTGTTTAATCATGACTTAAGTCCATTTCAGTGTGTTGTCATCCTCTTGTTTTCTCCTCAGCCACGTACAGCCCTGACCCCTGACCCCAACTCTATCAACTACTGAGCCTGAACATAAAACACTACATCAGCTCAGCCTCAGGCTCTAAAATAAATATGTTTTTTAAGATAATAACTTATTAAATGATCGTGTTCTCCTCTGTTTAATGTGATTTCTGTTTCTGAACATCACTGCAGAGCTTCTCTATATCAGGACTATAAGACGTGACTTTCATCTTCACAGGACTGCAGGTGGCGCCTGTGAGACGCGAGCGATATTTGGATCTGATGTAGTTCACGCTGGAGAAAACCTGCTCGTATGTGGATCCAAAGATTGACAGGACTCTAAATGCAAAAGGCTTTATGTTCATATACGTGTCGGGAATGACATTCATGTTTCAAAGACAAGTTTGTCGGGTTTGGGGAGGTTTCCAATATCGCTCCATTTGTGCTCCTGAGCGAGAATCGCCTTTAGACAATTTTTTTTCAGCCACTGCAGAGGGGCTGAAGAACCGCAGGTTGCCAACCCCTGAATTAGAGTATAATCTATGTAAATTTGAAACTAAAGCCCTTAAATTGTGATTTCTGGTGGAGCTCTGGGCTCTAGAGATAAAATGAATTAGCAGTTATATAATGTATATTAACTAATTACTTTCATATTAAGTATAAAATTAATGTACTTATGCTTTACTAAAACTTCCTTTGTGTCATGCTCCTGGGAGTTTGATGTTTTGATGTTGGGACTGTTGGTTTGACTTCCTGTTTTATTTTGAAAATCTGATTCCTTGTGTGCGTTAAGTTCAGGCTTGAGTTCCTTTTCTCACCTTTCTACTGACTGTCTCATCGGTACCTACTCCTGGTCTTCTGCATTTGGGTCGTAGTCCCACAATCCTCCAGATGACATGGACTCAGAGTGGAGTCGCTGCTTCTTCACTCCTTGAGTTGTGGTTGTTCGGGCATCTGGTCGCGATGCCTCCTGGACACCTCCATAGGGAGATGTTTTGGGCATGTCCAACCGGACGGAGGCCCCAAGGGCGACTCAGGACACGCTAGTGTAACCTGCCTGGCGTGTTTAAAAAAAAAAAACCCTGCAGATATATCCTGTGTCTAATATCTAGGTTCTTGAAGGAGACATCAGGGAATAAAGGAGTAGTGTGAATTAAACACTTTTATCCTTTCCTGTACATTGGCCTAACTCACACCAACGCTAACTGTTTTTTTTTTTTAAACCAGTCTTTAAAGTTCTCCTGTGTCTTTTCTTAACACAAAATCCTCAGTTACAACGTGATATATTTAGATAGGACCTAACCAAAATGAAAAAAACAAAATGAAATAAAAACAAAAGAAAATGAGATCTCGATAACCCTCCAAAAAAAGGGTATGTACACCTGTGTACGGTTCAGTAATTTTTTTTTTTCCTTCTCTTGAGTGCAGTCGAGCTTCCTACCACCCAATTTTTTGTAAGGAACTGTCCAATCCTGATTTCAGGCGATGAAAGACGTGAGGTGTGAGATGTCAACAGGAAATTGGGAAAAACTCTGAAGTGGTTCGCGAAGTAGGGGGGTGGGGGGTAATTTTTTTCAGCATTTGACAACCATGGAGCATGGTGAATCGCCGCTGGCAGTGATTTTTTTCACCTCATTTCACATGGAAATTCTAGTGTTTTCATCCAACCAAACAAAAAAGGGAGAAGTAATATCAGAAAATATGTGCTTCAGGCTTACTTTGACCATTGATCCGGCTGTGATGGCAGCTGATGATCTGGATTTTGTTGGATTCCCCGACGCTATGTCAAGAAGACAGTGATGTCAGCCGGACCAAAGGCTCAGTGCGCATGCCCTGGTCTCAATCAACAAATCGCAATCGAGAATTCACATCATGCCGACTACAGTCTCTGCTGGGTCAGATCATCGGCTCATCTCTCGCTTGGCCGAGGTTCATGGAGGGTAACCCCCCCCCCCCAAAAAAAAATAAATAAATAAATAAAAAATAAATATTGAACCGGATTTACACGTATCTCAAAAATGACCCCCAGGATGGAAAAAAACTCGAAAATCCGCAGATCCGCGGAAAATTGACATCCCTGGGTAGAGGAGGGGTAGACTGAAGATGGTGGATGAAGGCGATCCAATGAGTAGTGATGAAGGGGAATGACAAGATGGAACCGGGAGACAACAGATGATAGCAGCTTGAGCAACTCTTGATCCAAATCTGTGTAACTGCTCAACAAAAAACCAGCCTGCACAAAATGTGCAGGGAAAAATTAAAAACTAACCTTATCAAAAGTCCAGTGCATATAGCATCACTCTTTCCTCTTTTTTTGTATCTCTGAATTACACCCAGTATCACAATTACTGATACAATGCATTACAATATTACACTCACATATTAACTTAAACCTTTACATTACATGCATAACAAAATAACTAACAAAGACGGATATTACACATCGACATCATAACATTAACCATGTCTGCTAATTAGCTGGATTAACCAACTGATAGGCCATTGTAACATTTTCTCACAGTATCCTCACATTGTAAAAATAACACACCATTTATGATAACACCAGTTTATCCTCTTATCCCAACTTTTTGTTTGTTTGTTTTTTTTCTCACAATAAATTTACAATCTTGGTTATAAGCCTTTCCCAAGTTACCAACCAGAATGCTAATTAACCATGCTAATTAACGTGCATATTCAGTGTTTGGTAACAGCTAACTCACCGGGAAAATAAATGGCCACGTCATTTGGACTGGTCTGTAGCTCCGTGATGTTGGACAACTCCTCTTTCCGTGGTCATATAACCCTTCTAAGTAGCCTTGCTACTTCCCACTTTGAATGGAAGCAGTGAGCTGTTTTTCTTGCTATTAACTCAACTCTTCACACTCCTGTTTTTCGTTTCTCTGAATTGCCTCACCAGTCAGTGCGCGCGCGTTTCTAACGCTCAGTTTCACCACTAGATGGCAGCGACAAGCCACCAACTGACAACATAGATATTCAGGTACTAGAATGGCTTGGTATCCGCGAGAGGAGGTGACCGAGGTGTCGAAGGTCTGGGAGATCTTTGCTTACGCTGCTGCACCCACAACCTAATTTCAGATACGTTGAAATTAGTGGATGGATGGATGTGAAACGTGTGAAGATGTTAAGAATGCCTCTATTCTTTCCACTCATGTTTCATCACTTTTGTTTGGACCAAAAAAAAAACAAAAAAACACAAAAACAAAATTATGACAGAGGTTACTCTGGGCTCAGAGTTAATTTTCTGGGATTTCAGACTCAATCAACTGAGAAACTAATCAACAAATTAATGGAACGATTATGAGCTGCCGCCTGACGAGATGAGGTTCACCTTCATCATTACGCCAGCGAAATCACTTTTCATGACCTAACATAATAATATAAATATGTTGGTATGAGTCACAGCAGACAAAAAGAAGAAAAAAAAAACTAGAAGGTAATAATTACATCAGTAATGACAACTGTGCAAAAATCTTAAATACCCCAAGTCAGATCTTTAAGATACAATAAAAATCATCTTAAACCAGTTAATGCTGTTCCTAGTTCTGGGGGTCGGTTACTCTTATTTTATTGTCATTACTTTCTGAGTCTTTTAGTTGCCACTGCTATGATGTGCACTCAACAATTTCATTGTTGTTCTTATGTGTTGTTGTACAAATAAACCAGCAAAGGAGTCCAAATTGTCTTTGGGTGGTTTTTACCAATATTAGGGATGAGATACAGGCGAGATGGCACTTGGATCAGCGGGATGCTTTTCCCAAATATGCGTAAGTGCCTTTCCGGCTGCATTACATAACTACAAGCTTTTTTGGCACTGACGCTGGCGCCTGTGTATGTCAGCTCTTAAGTTGATTTAAATTCAAACAGAATGGAAATGTCTGGAGACCACTTTCAGTGTTCTTGTAATGCTGCAAAACATCATATCTGTGTGTCTTAAAACTCATATCCATTTCACTTCATTACTTTGGACACATGGTCTCCTTGGTCCTGCTTCCTGGCACAGAATCTATGGAAAGATAATGTGCTGTTTAAATATGACATGCAGTGACAGAAACAGCTTGAAGTATCCTGGGCGATGTTCCACGTGTAAAAAAAAAGGGGAATTTATGCATAATATGTCGAAGTTGCAGTAACAGAATATGCATTATGTGATCACTTCACCCATGATTTTTCTAGCCCACTATATTTCAAAGGAATATATTGTACCTAGCTCACTGCCTCAGTCCTACCATGACTTATACGTACTGTACAAGTAGAATACTGGCAATAATAGCAATGATAATAATAGCAGAATGATTTCAGGACTCTTCCCAGCGGATACACTGGGACCTGCAGTCAAGGTCCCTGGAGTCAGCGGGACCTCAAATGTTGCTTCAGAGGTGACATGAAATGCTTCAGTTAGCACGGCTGAACTAAGCTAAGCTTCATCCTCAGATTAGAGGCTCTCTCACGGGTCCACTTTCATGGACCCGAACCCAAATGGACCCATAAAAAGATCAACCCGAAACCGACCCAACCAAGCTATTGTCATAAGTTCGGGTTCTGAATCTGAATGGATCCGAAATATTTGGACCCGGAACCGACCCTACACGAGTCTTTAGTTTCCGACCACGAAACCGAACCGAGTTACCCGAATAGAACTGAGACAATACAGCCCATAGCTGCTCATGTTAAAAGTTGGCTAGCGTTGAATAAAATGTGGTTTTCTTAACTAAAGTTGTCTTCTTCTACCCGGTTCAGTTGCTACATAGGCTACGTGATGGAAACAACAATAAATCCACTTCATTATTTTCTTTGTGGATACAGATGCTATTTGTAGCAACTGCTAACGCTTATAGCCTACACCGGTCAGGACGTGTCCTAAATATGTTCGCTTATCCAACGTTGTCATGTTGGGGATCTGTTGTGCTTTACAGCTGCCGGGCAAACCGCTAATAACACGCTACGGCAACACGATTGTTTCATGACAAACACACCACGTTAATGAATAATCATTTAACTGCCCCGAGTCCTGACATTGGCTAAACCAAGCTACTGTTTGTCCGTTTACTTTGCTTGACCTGTCACCTGACATTTCACAGCCTATGGATGGAAGGGGGCGGGGACGGGGGGCCTGAGTGACAGCTGCCACCGCCAATTTCTTTACCTCTCTCAGCTAAACGTGGACCCTGTCAGAGAGCACCGACTGGACCTGAGTCTAACTGTACTGATTCTGACCCAAACCCGGAGGCACGTCTTGTGAATGGACCCGAGACCCGATTCGTGTCGGGTCAGAACCTCGGGTTTTCAGGTTGTTCTGAAGATTTCTACCTCAGATTCCAGGCCGACCACAGCCAGTCACAGTGGTCTGTGAGGACAGACAAGAAACATATTCTCTTTCAATTATGAGCAGTTAGAGGAATCGGTGTACCCCCTGATCCATAGATGATGCCTGTGACCCCGCGATGTATTTTTGACAGCGATTTCTCATTTGTATCTTCGTACTCACAATAAAGAAACCGCAACCATGAAACTGCACTTTTTATTCATTATCTTTTTAAATCGTAATGATTTTGAATTGTAAAATACAAATTTAACATTTTATATATGATTTTACTGACATGAGAATTGATTTATATTTTTTACTTGCTTTTTTAAATTTTACGCGCAACTTTAGATGAGCACATGGTTTTTGGCAGCTGTCTCACTCCCTGGTTATTTTTAAAGCAGATAATTACAGCTGAGCAGCAAGAGTTGATTGTGATTTGCTTTTGTTCCCAAGATGTTTCCAAAGAAATGCATTTTTAGGCTGGAGGGGAAGTTGGTTGACCATGGTTTCAGTAGATGCAGCTGGTTTTATTAAGGCCAGCAACAGAGCAAATGTTTGGTTTTGTTTTGTTGACAGAGGGCTGCTGTGTAATGAACTGAACGCTGTCCTCTTCCACTGCTAGAAGCTCATCAGTCTCAGCTGCAAGCGGTAAATAACCTGTTTGTGTTGGAAACTGGCTTGTGTTTGTGTTTTCAACATACGAAAATCATGGCGAGAGTAATAGTAGTTGTCTTAGACTTTTGCAGGATGCTCTGTCTCACAAAAGTGGAAAAAAAAGGAGAAAAAAATTTGTTTGCTTCAATGCATCTAATTTAAAACAGCTGTTGCACTGATTGTTTCTCTAGGACAGCCTCCATTTGAATCAAAAGTAGTCTGGTAACAGCATCATCAACGTCTCTATGTTTTGCCTGCAGAAGTATTCAGACTCAGTCAGCTTTCCTCTGCTCTTCCCAAGTCTACGCCCATTAACACACATATACAGAAAACGTGCACGGGGAGGCGAGCTACTGAGACACAATATAATCCCAGCGTTACACAACAGCAGATAATAACTGCAGTATTTACCCAGCAGAGATGTTCATCTGGAACATTTACCGTCACGGACCATCATGGCGTCCACTTTTACATTCTGAATTCACTACGGGCTCTAAAAACCACAAGTTACAGTTGAAAACGCAGCATTAAAGTGTTAAAAACATTTTTATCAGGTGCACTTTCAAAAGCCACTTCCTCCGCCTGCTGGAAAGCCTGCAGGAATTCAGCCAATCACAAATCACTTCAGCCAAATCTGTTCTCTTTCAACAAGATCCCCTCCTAGTGATTTCTGGTCTTCTCCGTTCAGAAGTAAGTACAGGCTTTTGGACTCATGCTGTTAGCGAAGTTACTCTAGAAGTGCGAGAGATCAGAGTCAGACGCCTGAAAGTGAGCGTAATGAGGCCACTTCAATGAGATGATCATAGGAATGACGATTTTATAGTAAAAATAAATATTCTGCTTCGTATATGTTATTCATCTCATATTTCTTTATGTTTTCTATCCTTTTTTTTTTTTTTATCATCACAGCCTTGTAAGTATTTCATCAACATCCGTACAGTCACTATAACTATAAGTGTGGAGAGAAGCCCACTTCATTAAAACAAACAACATGAATGATGACGGATAAAAATCATAAGCTTTGTTACATTTGAACATTTTCCATCCTTCACACAGTGCAGCACAGATCCTACAGGAGTATTTTGTAATGACTTGCTCTTTTTTATTTTCTACATTGTGAGACAGATCAGATACGTACGTTTGGTGACAGGATTTCATTTCGGTATATTAGATTCACGCTGGTTCCTTGCTCCTTTTTTCCAGCCACATCTTTCTATGTGACAGACAGATATGTGTGTTTTTTTTTGATAAGTCACTGCTTTTGAAGATTCCTGACAGGTGCCCGCATCTTATCGGCAACCATTCAATATCCAGGTTATAGAAAACTGCCATGAGCCGACGCTAGCGGGATGATGCGTTTCAAGGCGCTCAAAGCTCCACAGTGGTCAAGTACGGGCCTAAGGAGTTGTTTGAGTAAACGTCCGGCCCGTTCCCCACATAATCCAGTCCTAAACTAGAAAAAGCACACAGAGAGTGCAGACCTCCACCAAGCGCAACAATTCCCCCATATAGCGATTGACAGATTTATCCCGATCAGCCTTTGAAATGTGATAGAGGTTCCCATTGTCAATCCCTGAGTCAACTTGCTTGGAACTTGCAGGTGTACGCTGTTAGGTTTGCCCAACATGCCAGCCTAGCCTCGTGTGTGGCATGCAAAGCGACAGTGTGTCTCAGTTTAGTTCAGTTTAGTCCAGTTTTGATCAGTATGAATGTCAGTAATATTAAATAGCATCTTAAGTTAGCATAAGCTAAGCCAGCCAAACTAAAATAAGCTAATGCGTGATGAATGTACTATGACTGGGTGTGTTCCAGCTTCCAGCCCTGCTTCTTCCACCCATTTGCAACATGGTACTGTACAGTAGAGGGAAAAACATGCTTTAAAAGCACCCCAGAAAACCTGTGGGTGACATTACAGGGAGTTTATATAGTCCCCCTTACACAGTCTATGATCTTACCTGAGTTATTTCAGTTTGACAAAAATATGTTTATTAATGTTAAATAAAAAACATGGCTGAACACGGAGAGAACTAGAAAAGCACTCGGAGAGCGCAGACCTCCCCCAAACGCAACAATTCCCCCATATAGCGGATTTACAGATTGCGATAAAATCCGCCTTTATGGATCAGATCCGGATCAGCCTTTGAAATTTGATAGAAGGTTCCCATTGTCAATCCCTAAGTCAAATTTCATGAGTTTTGGGCAATAATTAATGCAGATGTTGAGAAACAAAATTTTCGGCCCCATTGACCGCAATGTTATTGAAAATTTGAAAGTGATCCAGAATCCAGGATTTCTTCTGGATCACACCCAAAATGAAAACAGTTCTTCCTTTTCACATTTCTGACAACTCTGAAAATTTAATCAAAATCCATCCATAACTTTTTGAGTTATCTTGAACACAGACAGACAGACAAACATAACCTCCTTGGCGGGCAGTAATGAAGTCCTGCGAAAACTATCATTTTGAAACATGCACAACTACCAGAGCAGCTCCATAAAGCCGCGGAGCCCCACAGATGTTGGTGTCTGGAAAGGAGAAAGAAAATGTCAGAATTGTTTTAGGGATGTTTGGCGACAGCGTCGGCCACAGAAACAAATTCACACACAGCATCCAACAAGGAAGCAAATTACAGGATGCCAAGTGTTTTTTTTTTTTCTCCCTCTGTGAAGCAAAAGTAATTACACATTCATACAAAAACTGATTTGGTATGGTTTTACGGGGGGAAGAGACAGACTGGGAGAGAAAGAAGAGCTTGGCGTGATTGCACATTATTTGGCGTAATTACGCTTTCGCTTGGGGATCTCTGTGTTTACCCCAGTGAAGCATTGTGTTTTCAGTAGAAATGAAAAATGGATTTATCACCTCTGTGGAAAAAGAGGGGGGGGGGGGGAAAAAAACCCACTGTTCTATTCAATGAAAGGCCTACATTATCACAAATTTATCTCTAAAAAAAAAAAAAGAAAATCAAAACAGAACCCACAACATCCCATTACGATGTTGTGCTCTCTGCTGACAACCCCGATGGAATATGTGATTTTTAACACTGACAACAATGTTGGCTGATTACTGATCACTTATTCTTTATGCCACACGTGGAATAATGACCGTGTTGGGAAAGTCCGTGTCTTCACGGGGAACCGTCCAGCAGAGGAGGGTCAGGGGAAGAGGACACTGCTGTTAGAGGACGAGCTGCTTCCTTAGCCTCGAAAACCTAATGAAACACAGAAACAAACCACCTTTGATACCAAAACTGTGAAAGGAGGATGAAAAACAGGTTTGGGCAGGAGGAGTGGATTGGAAATTCAGCGGGTGAGAGGAGCAGCAGAGGACGAGCTGGCAATTTATTTCCAACTAACTAGCTGTGACAATGTGTTGCATTTCTGCACGCGTGACTTTAATGAGGATTTTAAAAGCGTCATTGTCCAACAGTTTAAAAAAAAAAAGAAGAAAAGAAACTGCCTTTTCATCTGATATGAACGCGCTCCTTTTTGTGTTTGTAGTCCAGAAGCAAAACCTGTTTAACGTTTTATGAGAAATTTAACGCTTTACGTGGAATCTGACGGCAAATTGGTTCTGTTGGTTCAGATGATTCCGATGATCTCAGAGAAATAACACTTAGAGGAATCATCCAGAAAGAACATTGGCTGTAATTTCGCTTGAAGGGAGATTTTCAAATGTTCCTTGAAAGATTAGAGGGAAAAATGAAAGAGCTGCACGACCGACTGAGCGTTTCAGCTGCAGGACTGAAGGGCTGGGCTGCAGCGGTGCGTTTTTGGATCGGCACCGGGGATGGCGTTTCAGATTCAGATGACGTTATTTAGCCGCCTAATTTGTCCGCTTTGCGTTCAAGTCTTATCTTCTCATTCAGCGCCAACCGTTATAAATTACACAAACGGCAGACAGACTCGTCGTCTTCCGCTCTTCCAAAACTTCTTATTTTTGTTAGTTTTTCTTCTTTTATTTCTCTGTTCTTGCCGGTGTGTTCTTCTCTTTGCTTTTGACAAACAGCAAAGGCTAGAGGTGGGCGGATCGATCGAAATATCGATATTATCAATATTACCAACACCTGTATTGATATCAAATGATACCTGTGTAAAAACATCGATACTTAAGCTTTTTTTCATCACCTACAACCACTGACTGCTGCGAAGTGCAAATTCATGTAAGTCTGTGTCTGACATGCTGTCGCTGTGTCCTCCTCCCCTCTCGTCTCGTCTCGTCTTTAGATGTTGCATCATCACGTGGCTCAGCGGCGCCAACCATGGGAGCATGCAGGTAAACTCAGCCTGGCCCCTCCCCCTGGGCCCGCCCACTCAGCACTCTCTCTCCCCTCTGGTCGACACACACACATCATGGAGAGAGATAAAGGAAGAATCAAGAATGGCAGGAAGGAAAAGGAGTGCGGTTTGGCTGTATTTTAATCCCAAAATCGAAACAACGGCAAGTTGTGTAGTTTGTGAAAAGCCTGTAAAATACAGTGGAAACACTATGAATTTATTTAAGGACATGAAAAACCATGCGGAGGAAAAAGAAGAGCTGCAGAAACGGAGAGAGGAGGATAGAGCTCTGCCAGTCCCTGGCCCCAGAGAGTATCCAGGTAGATAAGAGTCGTCATCTTCAGCATCAATTCATATTAACTTTCAAAGTACATGTTCTTTAAGTCAAATTTTACTGGAGTCAACTAAAAAAAATATAATTAAGATCTTGAAATAACCCAGTTCATGTCATGGATCCCATTGAAAGGTGTTATCTAAGATAAAATAACATCAGATAATCACCTTTATTCACCCCACAGCAGGCAAAATTATAGAGTTAAAGTAACAGGAAAGTGCATACAGTGCAAACAAAATTACACAAATATTGATAAATATAGAAGGTGGACTAGAAAAAACATATTGCAGAACAATTTAACTCCAAGGAATATTTACAAAGCCAGACATGTATAAAATGCATAGAAATTTACAACACATGGCAGATTAGATTAATGATGTTCTGAAATTGAAACAAATATGATATATCTTGATTGAACATGAAGTACCATTTTGTGTTAAATGTGAAATAAATACAGAATAATTACATACAGGTTTAAGACTTACTGTATTATCATTTCCCTCAGCCAATTCCCCCAGAGCTGAGGAGATCACCAGGAGCCTGACATCAATGATGGTGAAGGACCTGCAACCTTTTTCCATCGAACAAGATCAGGGCTTTCAGGATTTTTTGAAGACCCTTGACCCGAAACAATAAAATTCCAAGTCGGAAAGCTCTAGCAGAGAGGAAACTGTCGGATCTTTATAAAGACTGCTCTTCCAAGGTCAGAAAGGCATTGAGTGAAGTGTATAATGTTGTACTGACAGCTGACATGTGGACATCAAGAGCCACAGAAGGTTATTTGACAGATCCCACTTTACAAATGAGAACTTCCAGATGCAAACCTTTGTTCTTGTAACAACTCACAGCTGACAATATTTGTTTCCAGCTAAAAAGAATTTTGGAGGACTGGGGCATAATTGATGGTATGATGGTAGTCACGGACAATGAAGCCAACACAGTTGCTGCTTTGCTCACACCTTAAACTTGGTGGTAAAGGACTTGCTCATAGCTGCTTACTTACTTGACATCCAAAAGAAAAAAAATTGTTTTTCTGAAGAACAATTCTATTTTGAAAAAAAAAAAAAAAAACTAGAAAAGATGTTGTTGTGAGGGGAGAATATTTAATTTATTTTTGTATTGTAGTTTCTCCTGTTATACCTCAAAAAAGATTTATTTCCCAATGTTAAGAGAAACTTTGTTCTGTTACTGATCCGTTGTTTTGAAGCAAAAATGTTAATCCTCATAATGAAGTATTTTGCTGTCCCAAAAAAGTTTTCCGAAAAATATATCCTCAGTTTTAATAAAAAAAATCCAAAGACAAAAATCATTAAAACACCAAAAGGTCAGCAGTTTCATGATCAATCAAGCTTTAATATGAAAAAGTATCGGTATTGGTATCTGCCAATACTGATTTTTTTTCTTTTTCTGAAGACCAGCAACTATCCCAGGACGTAGGGTCGTGGATCATTTATTTACCCGGCTGCCAGACAAAGACACATGCAGCGAAGGATGGTGACCGGCAGAAAGAGAGAGTTCTGATGGAGCCGGATCTGATCAGCGTTGAGCAGCGATTACTTTTGCTGCAGGGGATGTAACTCGTGTCGAAAACGAGGAGATGAGTGCGTAGGTGGCTTGTACATCCACTGAAAGAGTCGAAGCGGAGGACCGGCGAACATTCAGCTGTTGTTCGACCTCTGAGGGAGATGGACAAAGAGGTGGACAGACACCACTACTGCAGCAGCAGTATTTTATAGTTGACAATAAATACGTTCACAATAAAGACATTCACTGACATCGGCACAAATCAGGCACAACTGTGAGGTGTGGTAAGTAGTTTGCTGTGGCCTAGAAAATGAATAGGTTTCAAGGATGTTGGGATTATGAAAACTGTAGAACAGTAAATAGGACAGCTAGAGTATGGCTTATGCATAATCCCATTATTCCATCGAAAACAAATATAACAAGCTGAAAGACACAAAGGTTTCACAGTTTAGAAAGCCGAAAAATACAGAGTTAATACACAGTGCATGAGACAAGAGGTTAAATATAACATTAAGACCAAAATATCCCCAATATCAGCAGATGTTGATGTATTATAATATTATATGATCATAGATTAAAGCCAGTGTTGTACCTGAACGTGTTCATTGAACGGAAATTCATGAACTAGTTTATATTTTGTGCGAACGTGAACTGAGCGTGCGCTCTATCCCCTTGATAAGCGTCGGGCGTGAACGAGTTCATTTGGGCACCTGTGAACGACGCTCTTTCAAAGTTCACGCACGGTCAAAACTGTTCCAGGTTTCCAGCGAACCCCATTTAAAATCCACCACAAACGAGCCTGATATGTATCTGAGGAAAATCAATCAAACATGGCAACATGGCTGTCGCTGCTGTCACGCTAACAATTGCGTCATCAAACGTTTAAAACAAGCAGGAAGATGAAAGCTGCAGTCGCCCAGAGCCGCAGGAGATTCCAACTCCTGGGGGGGATTGAAATATTGCAATAGCGGAAAAGAAATTTGCACCTTAAGGACCTGTTTTTGCCTTATAATAAAGACCATTTGGCAGCAAGTTTTTCCTCATATTTTTAATCTACTGTAGAGCAGTGATTCCCAGAATGTGGGATGTGGCCCCCCTGGTGGACCCTCAAGATACTGCAGGTGGGCCGTGAGAGGTCATTAAAATTAAAGAAATATGTTTTAAATTCTCAATCTTTCTTAAATATGTTTTGAATTACTGTAAAATATTCATGACATTATAAAAAAACATTAAAAAGTAATAAAACAAACCAGTTAAGTGTTATTCTACTGTCATTTTAACTTAATATGACAAGTGTCACCTTATTTGTTGACCCCTTACATTAATATCAGAACATAGCTTCTAGTCCTGTCTGGTGATCATAATTTTGATTAAAGGTTTGGGTGGACCGGGTATATTTTTCACATTTCAAATATGGGCCTTGGTATTCTGAAGTTTGGGAATGGCTGCTGTAGAGAGAAACTGAAACAGAAATGACAGTTTTACATTAGCTGTCCCTTCAATGCTAATGTGAACCCTGGTTGGTTAAGGATTCAGAATTGGACAAATAGTTTTCGACAGATAAAATAATTGCCGTTTGTGGTGGTGTAGTATATGGGCAGTGGCAATCATTTTGACAAATAATTGCTCACAGCAACATTAAAAAATTATTTAAGAAAGAACTAAAAATGAACTATTTAGTTAATTTTTTGAAATGGTGAACTGAACTAGCTCATTTTAATTTCTGTGAACTATGAACTGAACTAGTTCGTGTAAAAAGTGAACTTGCCCAACACTGATTAAAGCAGAGCCAATACCAGACGGCCTAATGTTAAGCACCAGATGAACAGGTGTAGCAACAGCAGGTTATTCTTTATTTAAAAAAAAAAAAAAAAAAAAAGGTGCTTCTGACACACACACACACACACACACACACACATTTAGTGTAAATCAGCCTCGTTATTGTGTAACTGAAGACATTTTTCCCGTTTGGTTGGGAAATTACGTTCTGAAAGACGTCCCGCTTACTTCTCGTTCTCCTGTGTTATCTGAACGTTGTAGGATCAAACCTGTAGGTCCCGCAGCTTTGTCAGAGACACAGTAAACATTTTTGCTTTCCAAAATAATACGATGACACAATCCAGTCCCGACACTAATCAGTGTCCTTTTGAAACGGAGGGAAAAAAAACTATTACCTGTCTGACTCACTTCAGTGGCTGCTGCGTCTCTGACAATCTGCCAACAACTCATTTAATGTCAGTTGTTTTTTTTGTTTTGGGGGGGGGGGGGGGGGGGGGGGTGTCACTTTTAATTGTGAAACCTTTCAAACAAATTACACATTACGTGCTCTCTATTTTTTCAGATTTGCATGACTGCAGCAGGTGTAACTTTCTGACATTTGCCTTTGACTTGTTCCAATCTTGCTGCAGGATCTGAATAATGTTGAAGACATCGCCATGGCAATCTGTCATTTCGGTCACACACACACACATATAAATGACTCCGGCTGAACACCTCTGCTGAATCTAGGCTTCTGTTTTTATATCCGATGAGGCAACTGGGCCATTCAGGAACACCTGCATTTATTGGAAGTTTTTAAAACTATAAACTCCTGATGCAGGTGGAATAATCTCATCTGACCCTCGATACATGAATAAATCACTTGTGCTGATGCTGAAGACAGAATCCCCGGAGGACTGTGCTCAATGGCCCTTAGTCTCAACAATTCATATGTTTGTGCTGACAAAATGGTGCAAGCAGTTTCCAGCTCCAAAAGCCAAATGCATTTCCTCAGACGAAAGGTTTTATGCAAAACATGTTTTGTTTTTATGCCTTTACAAAATGTTTTATTTTGGTGCTGCCTCTCGGGACGATTCGCATTTATGGACAGGTTGTGTTGCGACTGAACTGCTGTTTAAAACATCAAGATGATTAAGGCGGGACGTGCGCTGCAAGTTATCAGCGCTGGAGAATGAAAAAGCGAACCTCGTGGTCAACGTCCCGCTCGAGAAGCGCCAACCTCTCAGCGCCGTTGGAGAGCTTAACTGTAAAACGGTGCCATTAGCGCCCTTCAGCTTGACTCTCTTGTCCAAATATGGTCATTTCTAACTATAGAAACACCGGGGGCCAGATGCGTAAATGATGCGTGCACACACAAGCCATGCATTTGCCTTCTCCTACATATAGATTGGTATATTAAAAGGAAGAACAGTCAGAACGTCTGCACCGGAGGTGAAAGTAGGATCTACATTCCAGTAAAAGACTCTTAGACTAAACTAGTGCTTCTCATTAATTTTCTGCATAACATTGTATCCTTATTAACATTAAAGGAAACAAAAAAGAAAAAAATATAGATCCGCTAATAACAAAGAGTAACTTCATTATCATTATCTTTTAGTCTGTAAAGATTTAGGCCCAGATCGTACACAGAGGAGGAAGCTCTACAGCAGAGTCCCAGATGAACTGCTTATGAGGGCTGCTCTGATCTGGATGAAAAGACGCTCCATAGCGGTTTGTGGGTAGCGCAACCTGCTCTTAAAGGCAAAGGCTACTGACGCACTGATTGGTTTAACATGTGGAACACCCTAACCACTCCTATGGATAATATAGAGGTTAGCGCAGGTGGGATAGCGGGATTTAGGGAGGTGGAAGATTGCGTTCTTTCCGGGGGAACGCCCCTCCTGCTACCCGCTATCCCTTAATAGCGGCTTTAGGAGGTTTGGTGGAAGATCGGGCCCTTAAAGTGCATCAATCCCACCGTAGTCACAGTGAACCCAAGCGCTACATCAGCATCGCCAAATTTCCTCGTCTTAACTTTCTGGTGACTTTCGTCTGTCTCATTATCTCCGTCTCTTTCCGTCTTCTTTTTTTCATCCTTGTTAAATATTTGTCTGTGGTGTCTCTTGAGGGTTTGTTCACTTCATATCTCCTGCTCTGGGCTGAGTGTGTACATATCTGTGCAAAAAACCTAACACAATGTAGCTAATACTTCCTGCGCACACTGTGACAATAAGAGCACCACTGCCCCCTATTGGAGTATATGTGCAATTACACTTTATTCCAGTATGGCCAAAGAAAAAAAAAAAAAAAGATGTTCCCCGGGGTCACACGCAGTTCCAGTAAGAAGAGAGCAGCTGCATCTCCAAAACCCACATTTAAAACTAGTTACAGTAGCACTTTGAAAAATGAATAAAAACCCATCTGATTAGACTAGAGCATTTTAAACAAGACATTGTCTCCATAAACTGCTTATACATCAGCCTAAATTACTTCTGAATTATCCGGGTTGTGAAGTATCATTATAGGTGGCTAATATGAGTGGTCACATCTCTTGTTTAAGCATAATTCATACGTGCATCTATGATTCCCTCCTGATCTTCTCCACGCGAGGCTCCACTGCTCTGTTGGAGATAAATCAGTGATTGCTGGTCCTAATTTTATCCCCAGTGTTTAAGAGCTGATGAGCCTTTTTGCCTCCTGGTTGTAACAAATCCATTTCACTTTGGGTGCTTTATTTTGTTCATTCTTTTTACGATTCAGCAGTTTTGCTTTCTGCTTGTGGTTTCGGAATAGACTTTCTCTGTGCTCAGTCCCCAGTTTTACATTTTGTAGAATTGTGTTGCTCTTTTTCTGTTGTTTCATCCCGATGTTCATTTAGTTGTAAATGACTAATGACTTCTTACAGAACGCAGTGTAATTCAGCTTGAAGCTTGTCATTTTGTTGGCAGACGGGAAAGTGAGACGATCCAAATGCAGAAAACCAGGCAGCGAGGACTTGCATTTCAAGGATGACTACAAACTAGGGGGATGATAATTCTCCAATTTTCTAGCCATTTTGCACCCAAAACAGCAGTTTAGGGGGCCCAGCTGCAAGCTTACGAAGCCAATAATTGTCCAAGTAATCCTCATGTGCGTGGTATCAATGTGATTGTTTTACTGCTCTAAATAGAGCCAGAGCCTCCCTGATCTCATGTCATAAATATCTAAAATTGTTTGATATCGTACCATAGCTCACGCACACGGCTGCAAATGGAAAACGCGCTGCGACACAATCAAAGCCAAATGAAATGGTGTCTTGTACGCAGATGGAGGAAGACAAACACAAACCTGAGTGACATTTGAGAAACAGCGTACGGGACGTGAAGGAACTGTCAGAATTGTGCATTAGTATTTACCTGGGGGCCAGTGAAACATGTAACCTCACAGACCAAAAAAAAAAAAAAAAAAAAAAAAAAATCTGAAACATTTTTATACCCATTTAATAAAAGTCAAATAAGTGACTGATGAAATGGCCCTGCAGGAACATGTTCCTGTCTTGGACGTACATCACCTGGATTTTCGAAAAGGAGAGGGGAAAAAAAAAAAACGCTAAAAAAGGTTTATTTTTGAATAAATTGCGTAAAAATGTCTTTATCTAAGTCACAATGACAGACAGAGAATGATGATATATAATATCGTGGAATGTTTAAATTTATTTTCTATTGAGCACATCCGTTAAATATTCACATTAGAGGTCTTCACGGGTCCACTTTCATGGACCTGAACCTGAATGGACCCAGAAACTGAGTTGCCAGAATAGAACTTTGACAATACAGCCCATAGTTCATGTTAAAAGCTGTCTAGCGTTGAATAAAACTTGATTTTCTTACCTAAAGTTGTCTTCTTCTACCCAGTTCAGTTGCTACATAGGCTATGTGATGTAAACAACAATAAATCCATGTCTTTATTTTCTTTGTGGATACAGATGCTATTGGTAGCAACTGCTAACACTAATAGCCTACAGCGGTCAGGACGTGCTGTGAACATGTTCTCTCATCCAGCGTTGTCATGTTGGCGATCCGTTGTGCTTTACAGCTGCCAGGCAAACTGCTAATAACACGCTACGGCAACACGATTGTTTCATGACAAATACGCCACGTTAATGAATAATTAATTAAACTTCCCCGAGTCCTGACATTGGCTGCCACCGCCAATATCTTTACCTCTCTCGAGTGAACGCAGACCCAGCCTGTCAGAGAGCACCGGCCGGACCCGAGACTAACTGTATCGATTCCGACCCGAACCTGGAGTCACGTCTTTTGAATGGACCCAAAACCCGATTTGGCTCGGGTTGGAACCTTGGGTTTTAGGATTGTCGGGTTGTTTCGAAGACCTCTAATTCACAGTGCCGGTGAACAAACAACCATTGGACTTTATGGCCGGTTGAACCTGCTTTGGCAGCAGTGACTTCAAGCAAACACGTTTAGCAGCTCTGGTTCAGACCGGCACAATGTTGAGGGCATTTTTGACCAGTCACAGATCAAAGACAGGTGTTTCAGGCATGTCCAACTGGGAGAAGACCACGAGGCAGACCCGGGACACACTGGAGAGATTATGGCTCCGATCGTACACTTCCCCTTACCCGTTAACACTAACCCTAACCTCTGCTAACCGCTAATCTTCCAATCTTCCGCTCGCTAAAGCCGCTACCCGTTATGCCGACTCCTTTACTCACATTGTAGGTGTGGCAATGAGCGTGTCTTTTGCCCTTTTCTGAAAACTCGGTATCTTGCAATCGCGGGTTTAGGGTAGTAGTTCACAGGACTGCTCAAGCTTACAAACATTAGCAGCAGGGCTGGCCACATTTGTTGGCTCTTTAAGCTTTTTAAGCTTTTCTGTGATGGACTTCCTTTGACTCTTACGGTCATTGTTCTGCTGCATTACCCGCCTTCAGCTTGAGGACGGCCACCCTGACATCATTCTGTGGGATATTTCTGTAAACTTGAGAATTCATTTTTCCCTCGAGGATGACGTGTGGTCCAGCCCTGAGACAAATCACGACGCTCCTTCAACCGTCCTTCAACCCCCGGGATGATGTTTCGATTTCTGGCTAGTTGTGCCCCTTTTGCACCGTGCGCAGCGCTGAGTATTTCTCCCCGAGTAATTTGACTTTCATTTCACCGCTCATTATACAGCACCAACATTTTCCCAGTAGCGTTCCAGATTTGCTCTTTGGCAAACTTTCAGCTGGGCAGAAATGTTTTTTGGGGAAAGAGAAGCTTCCTTCTCCCCGGTGTTGGACATCCTGCCTGTTCAGTGACTCATGAACAAAGAAATCTGCCAGTTTCACTGATGTCTTTAAACCTTTTAACTGTTCCTCCTTGTTGAGAAATGTGTACTGTGCCTTTATGGTGATCTTGGCTAGATGCCGACAACAAGAAAGAGCAGCCACAGAACTAATTATTCCTTAATTTGAGCGTTTAGATGCGGGCTGATGGATGCCTAAACAAGTTGAGAGTACTTCATATCCCTTTCCATGCAGGTCAGCTGCTCTGCAGACTACTCAGACGTCTTCGGTGATTTCAGTTTTTTGAGGCATGCTTCACATCAGCAGATGCTTCTTGTCATAGAAAACTTAAACTCTTTGAGTGTATTTTGCTGTTAAAGTAGCTGTAAACCACACCTCCAAACCCATTCTATTAACTAGAATACAGGTGTTCAAACTATTGACTAATGTCGTATAAATACAGTAATCCCCCACACTTCGTGGTCTCAGCAATCGCGGTCTCAGTACATCGTGGAGGTTTAAAAAATATTCATAGAAAAAAAATATTTGAAAAAAGAATTGAAAAAAATTCAAACGAAGCACGCAAGGCTAAAGCGAAACCCATCACATCAAGAACGAGTCTCGGGAAGCAACAGGGGAGGCCCCATGAACGAATATCGAGGCCTTGTGATTGGCTGCTATGACGGACATTACTGTGCCGTCGGTTGTCTGTACGCTGATTGGCTGACACGCGTCCCTGCCTCTCCCATATCTTGCTTTCGTCAGCTACACACAGCGAAGAGATCGTTAAAGTGAGTGTACGTTCCGTAGATTTTGCGTTTGCGGTTCATGTATACTGTATGTACATATACATGTACATGTACATCCACATTGCGGTTTTCGCCATTCACGGGGGGGAGACACAGCCCCCATTAACCGGTAAGTGTGAGGGATTACCGTAGTGTCCACTAGGTGGCAGCACTAATGGAACCCGCCATCAGCGCTGCATTTGGGGATTTTGCATGTCATGTAAACTTCCAGTTTTAAAACGACTACATGAACTCCCACTGATTCAGAAGCCGCCGATTTTGCACGAGGGTAAAGGGCTGTGTATACTCTTGCGGCAATGTGTTGCCGTCAGCTTGTCGCCGGTATGCCACAGTTATTTTTGATTTATGCTCAATTTTGGAGCGCGGTCTGCGCTATGTTATTCCACGCCACAACGCAAGAGGGACAATCACGGACTAGCTAAACTTACTAAATTTATCTCTTGCGTTTTTCCACTTCCTCACCGTCTCGGCCGTATCTAGACCCACATTCATCGCTATCTCCCTCCATGAATTACTAGAATATGTGCTGTCTTTGTAGTGTGGAGAACAAGAATCGTACAGATGTGGGTACTTCCTCATTTCTTTGATGACGCTGTCTTTTCTACGCCAATGTAGAATTGACCAATCAGAGGCTTCCTTTCTCTCCTCTCTGCGACACTCTTTGCGGCACTGTCTGCGGTCACCTACAATTTTGGGTAGGTGCCCCGGAGTGTCTGCGGAGGGTGGAGGGCATCTCTGCGTTGTCTGCATATGTGACGCTGATGACCTGACGTCCGAATATAAATCAGGCTTAAGGACACGATGGGGACGAATATCGACATGCCAAACCTCACAACTACCTTCCCGTCTATTCGGCACTGACTGCGGCGAGTGGTGATCCCGCCTTCTTCTACTGGGATAACTGGAGGAAGTCATGGGTGACAGAAGGATCTTCAAAGCCCTGGATGAATGCGAGTCCTGCTCCCTTTCAAGTCATATCAGCAGTTGAGTTGCCCCAATTAACTTTCATAAAAAGTTAACTGATCTGTGAATTCACTCACTTTTACCTTCAGCACTGTAAATGTTTGCTGGGTGTGTTTTTTAAAGACAATATCGATTCTAACTACGTATTTCCATTTCAATCACATTCGCTTTGTCCGATTGACTTGGGTGAAGATCAAATCACATTTCAAAAGCATCACATGCGTTTCAGCAGCACAGTTTTCCTCCAGAGAGTCCAGCTAGTCTACGAGAGCCGCCTGGAGAGCAAATGACCCGCTGCATCTTTATCTGGAGTTCAAATGTAAGTTATAAAGCTTGCGCTCACGTATGCAGGTGGTACGCTGCTGTTGACGAGAACATTGGGTGACCTGAAGCCTTTGCTGGATTTTTTTCATTTCTTCTTTTGTTTCAGTAAAGAAATGAGCCTCAGGAGTTTGTCTTTGTCTGTACTTTTTTCTCCACCAGGTGCCAGAGACTGCTGCTTTAATCAAACTAATAGGCGTTCTGCGTATTTAAAAATGACTCCGCGTCATCCAGCGCTCAGGAGATGATTAGGTATCTGTGAAGACGTGATGAATGAGACTGAAATAAACAGCGACACGACGTGAAACAGAACCTGAAGAAAACCGCCTGAGACACAATAAACTGATGTGAGTGACAATTTATGGGAAGTAAAATGTTTATTTGCTGTTAAAGCACGGCGCTACGCACCGAGTGCTCTGCCGCTAAATCCTTTCCGCCGTCGCCGCTGTGCAGGGGTTGCAGAATTAATCTGTTTTACACATTAAGAAAGTTGAAATTTCACAGCCTTTGCAGATTTTCACCACAAGTGGCACCTTAATGCAGCATTTTTCCTGAGTGTTAATGGGCAGAAACGGCTGTGACCTCGGCAGACGCGCACCAATAAAACAAGAAGCTTGAGCATGAACAGATACGAGTATAGACAGAGGAGTTAAGTAACTTTAAAAGAAAAAAAATAGAAAAAAAAGTTGAATGCAGTTCAGTGACACCCGTACAAATTCAGACAGGCATCACAGAAACCAGCAGAACTTCACAATATTTCATATTTAAAATAATTAATAATAATACTGAGTCGGTCCTTTCAATTAAAACCCAAACCAATAATGTCTCAATAATGACCGATGACATGAACCCAGCAGCTGGAAGCACCATGTCGTGATGTTCAGTGTTTGATGTTTCTCTGCTGGTCGTCCATGTCATCAGAGGGAACCGGCTTAATGAGTGGGGCGTATACGTTTAAGGTTTAAAGTAATTAATTTGTGGGCAAGTTCAAGTTGTGGGCCAAAAACAAGCATTACTCAGAAACAATAATCCAGGTCCAGACACGTACTGTATAACTATTCTCTTATTTGTCATCCTTAAACTGAACTGAAATGAATCTTAAACTTAACAAGATGAGCCTTGTTCTTATATCGTTACTAATTTTAAACATATTGGTTCTAAACATTAGTTTATTGTAAAATTTCCTTTGTAAAATTACAATACTATGTTAATTACCGACGATATTTTATTCTACAAATCATATTCTCGGATCGTCTTATAATCGAGGACTACAGTTTTCTATTGTAGTTACACGTCTGCGCCACTAGATGGAGCCGCACCGCAGTTACCAGGAAGTGAATGAGCATCACAGTGATGCATGCGAGCGTGATCTGATGTTTATTGACATAATAAATATCAGTTTATTAAATAGTATTGTACCTTGATCTTTAATAACATGGAAATCTGACATGTCCCTTACCTTAAATACGGTACTATACTTCCTAAAAAAAAATGAAATCATTAAAATGTTTAACAATACAGCAGAATGTTATCTCTGTGTGAGTTTTTCTATCATAATTGTACAATAAAAAGTTGTATTATGAATAACCTTATTGTCTTTAACATATTTTTATTTTCCAAAAATATTTGAAAAATAAAGGGTGGTCTTATAATCAGAGTCGTCCTCTATTCGGGCCAGTACAATAGGTTTCTTTCTCAAGGCCTTACATTTCCATCACTGGTGGCTCTAAATCTCCAGCACAGCAGCTGCCCCTTTACTTTATTTTATATCATAAAATCTTCAGCCTTTACAGCAAAAGAAACCCCAGACTGAAAATGTTACTACTTCTGCAGTAAATGAGACTCAGAATTCACAATATACCGAAACTCAGCCCCTTCTGTTTGCTCGTCATTATGTTTTTCTGCCGTGACCTGATGACGCTCCCGTCAGAATCGTACTGCTTTGATCATGAGACTCCTGAGCTCCACAGCCGCCACTCGAATCAAAGCTGATCTCTGATCTTATTTGACCTCGGGGCCGCGTCCTCTTAATCTTGATGCCCGCAGTGGTCACAACACTTCAGCTTTCTTCTGAAGGCGGCGCCGTCAATAGCAGACAAGCTCCCTCTTTCCGGGGAAACAATCCATTTTTACAAAAGGACAAGCTGGTGCAAACTCATTTCCCAAGACTCGTGCTGCAGTCCCGATGCAGTTGATGCGACCGCTCTGCCACATGCACCTACAGAGTGTCGATATTTAAAGGTTAGACGCTGAAACTGGCAAACGTTTATGTTGAGATACAATATAGTGTCGAGTAATTAGGTCCAATCCATTTATCTCTGTTCCATATTTTTTAATCTTGAACCACCCACACGTTCAACATTTGTGTATATTATTTGTCCCTAACTTTGAAACTCTTGGGCCTTCCTGCAAACAGAGGGACGAGGACAGACTGCAGTTTGACTTTCATCACACAGAGCTCGACAGATGTTTGTCTCCATCTATTTAAAGATGCTCCATCTGTGGATCAGACAGCTTCACGAAACATTCACTTGAAGTTATCCCGTATTCAACTTACACCCTCTTCATATTTGTAGATATGAACCGAGGCGAGAGCCGATCCGAGGAGCCCAGTAAGCTGCGACTTCGCGAAACGGCTCCAGATAAATACCTTCGCGCTGATCAATACTGTCTCTCGGCGCTGAGCAAATGATGAAAACGATTAAGCTATTTGTGTCTGGGAAAAATCGATCCCATGACTGCAGTAATTCTATATAATCTGACGCCGTCAACATCTCATTTTGAAATCCCTCGTGGTACTGTGTGATTTCATTTCTGAGTTCCAACGAAACTCCACCTGATAGCTGCATCAGCTTGTGTCTCGCAGGCTGCAGAGGGATCATCTCACTGATTTTGATCTAAAGAGCCGACGCTCCAGCGTGACATCCGCCGCTTCTACAGTCTGACACAGACAACAGTGGCGTGTCATGTCATGTCTTTTATTTTTTGGTTTGTTTTTTTAAAAACCAACAATTCCTCCTCCCGAGTGATACAGCTAAACTGGAAGCAGACTAAACCAAAGCACTGAAACAACACCCAATGAACAAAGCGATACAATATGAGGTCTGTTTGAGCCGTTTAACACAAACCGAATAATTTACGAAACTGAAACGACACTGTGCGCTTCTATGAGTGGATAAAGACGGGGTTTCTGCTTTTAATGTCACTGTCCAAACATCAGGCCGCTTGGCTTTCTGCAACTACACATCCGACACAAGCAACTTCAACCAGTCTGAACTCCTGAATTCAATTATTCAGAAGCTTCTTTTGCTGTAGTTTGAGCTGGCAGAAAGCAAAAACTCTTCCTCGCACATAGATCTGTTATATAACTAGGGCTGGGAAAGTTAACGCATTATTATCGCATTGATTATGAACGCCGACATTTATTTGATCACGCGTTAACGCATGTTGCTCACGTGCTTTTGTTTTGAAAAGTCTGTTGCTGACTACTGCGGAGCCGGAAGAGAATTGACTTAAAAACATGCAGAAAAGCTAAAACAGACATGGAGAACGGTAAAAATCCGTGAACTTTACAGTTCAGGTAGCAACTCAGGTAGCAATATTAACAATTCTGTTTGAAAACTAAAATTCTGGACTGCAACAAAACTTTGGCGTCATTCCTCCATGTTCCATCAGATCTGCTCCATGTGTTCACTGTCCTGCTGTTCTCTAGCTGGTTACTGCAGTGCGGCTCCATCTAGTGGTACAGGTGTGTAACAACAACAGAAAGTCTAGTCCTTTATTATAAAACAACCCCCATTTTTGAGAATATGTCTTCTAGATTAAAATATCGTCCTATATTTGGGTCAATATGGAAGTTTGATCAAGGACTTATTAAGCAACAGATGGGCAATGCTCGGATTCTGTGCTCGTTATGATCTGAGGAGAAAAAGACTGATGTCAGACACAGATCTGGAGAGGCTTTGGTTCATCTATATATGAGCTGAGTTTTCATTCAGATTTCCACAATATTGAAAATATTCTAGTATGTGATTCCAGCGTCGCCATGATACCTGAACTGCTGCACAAAGTAATTTCAGGGTCATTAAACTGGACAATTAAATATTAAAAACAAATTCAGTCCCATAGCCCGTTTTTTTCATTTTGGAGTTTTGATCGTCTCCCAGACGGGGGATTCAACAGAAACAAGGTTATTTGTAACAACTGCCAAGTTAAACTCCTCGTTAAAAGTTTCTGCTGTTACCTCAGAAATGTCCTGTTTTAATGTTCTGATTGTGGCTCAGGACTTTGTTAGTAGACTTTTTTTTTTATTTGTCATAAAAAACAGGATGACATTAATGCCCTGGCAGTGGCAATAAGCTTTATTTTATTTGACTTTTTTTTTTTTAGATGAGATTTCCACTAAATATGTGTTACTGACAAGTGCTGATGTTAAAAGTGTTTGAACAACAAATGTTATGACACTTAGTTCATATGGCAGCAGAACATTTAAATGAAAATGCACTTTTCACTACTTTTGAATTCATTATTTGATTTTCTGTATGCAATGCGATTAATCAGAGAAATCATGCGATTAATCGCGATTAAAAATATTAATCGTTGCCCAGCCCTAAATATAACCATTATAATCTTGCTTTTTTTTTGTTCTCCTGATTTTTCTCTCGTTTTCTTGTGCTCCTTGTGCCCTTTTGGTTGCTGTTAAGTTTACTGCCTGACTTTACTTTACTGATACTTTGAAAGTCTGTCTGTCTTTGCTAAATTCTAGTTTGACTTCCCTCTTCGTTCCATCTCTCCTGGTCGTCAACACCAGCGTCTCGTCAGCCTCTGTTGGTCCGTCCTGTTGATGTCCCTGTTTTGCCGCTCCACCACGTCCGTACTCTGGATATTCTCCCAGTCAGCATTTGTTCTGTGTTTGTTCTTTTCCCTTCTCCCTGAAGGTCCCAGATAGTTGGTGCGCTCCCAGTAAACACGCTCTGGTCGTCTATGGTTTAACTGGCGATCAAGACGTTTAAGACGATCTCTGCCATTTTTTCAGGGGTTCAACTGAGGCCAAATCAATTCTTATACAAAAGTTAATTTGAGAGGTAGAGCCGTTTGTGCACGTCCACATGTGACCAGGAGGACACACATTGATGCCATTTGGATGCGCTCTCGTACGCGCTGACATACGGGTTGCGGGTAGTGAGTGATCAGACCACCCCCTACCCGCTACCCTAAACCCGTGATTGCAAGAAACCAAGTTTGAGGAAAGGGCAAAAGACACGCCCATTGCCACACCTACAATGTGAGTAAGGGAGTTGGTATAATGGGTAGCGGCTTTAGCAAGCGGAAGATAGCAGTTAGCAGAGGTTAGGGTTAGTGTTAATGGGTAAGGGGAAGTCTACGATCGGGGCCATCATCTCTCCAGAGTGTCATTGGTCTGCCTCTTGGTTTTCTCCCAGTTGGACATGCCTGAAACACCTCTGACCAGATGGCCGAACCACCTCATCTAGATCCTCTTGATGTGGAGGAGCAGTGGCTCTACTCTGAGTTTCACCTGGGTGACTGAACTTTCAGCCGCCCCTGCGGAGGAAACTCATTTCAGCTGCTCAAACTTTCGGTCACTACCCACAGTCCGTGACCATAGGTGAGCGTTGGAACAAAGATCGGCCGGTAAACAGAGAGCCACGCCTTTATGTCTCAGTTCTCTTTTCAGTCCACGCCACAGGAGATGCTGCACCGACCCGCCTGTCTATCTCCCGCTCCATCCTTCCATCAGTCGATCTATGAATATCGTGGTCGAGAAAAGCTTGATGTGTGGTTGACAAGAACGGAGGATGCAGGATGACCCTTTTAGAGCTTTGTCACAGTCATGGGTCAAAGCATTCTGCACATGCATACTGGCAGCTCAATCTGCTGTGTGCAAATGGACGCAACTTAGCCACGGTCCAGTGCCAGAATGGTCAATGCATATCTTTAGCCAAGCAGAATAGATGCCTCTGGTGGGAAAATTGACTGGGATGACTAGAATATATATATGAAGACACATACCCTCACCCCTCTACATGGTTTATTTCTAGGGCTGGGAAACAATAAAAATTTTTAATCGCAATTAATCGCATGATTTCCCTGATTAATCACGATTAAACGCATTGTATACGCAAAATCAAATAATGAATTCAAAAGTAGTGTAAAATGCATTTATTTAAATATTCTGCTGCCATATGAACTAAAGTGTCATAACATTTGTTGTTCAAATACTTTTAACATCAGCACTTGTCAGTAACACATATTTAGTGTAAATCTCATCTTCAAAAATGTCAAATAAAATAAAGCTTATTGCCATTGCCAGGGCATTAATGTCATCCTGTTTTTATAGAAAATAAAAAAAAGTCTACAAACAAAATGATTGTGGCTCAGCACAATCAGAACATTAAAACAGGTAATTTCTGAGATAACAGCAGAAACTTTTAACAGGGAGTTCAACTTGTCAGTTGTTACAAATAACCTTGTTTCTGTCAAATCCTCTGTTTGGGAGAACTTTAAAATGAAAATGTCCATGTTAAAGTTCTGTAACTTTACCAATCCATGTACCATTTATTCTTTCCATTTTCAATTGTCAATCAAAAATACAAAAAAAAGTGACATTTTATTACATTTTTCATTTTTTAATCTAACACAAAAAAACAGAAAAAATGCCTGTTTTTTTTTTATATTTCAATTTTAGACTTGGATCAAAAATAAGAAATGAAAAAACGGGCCACAGAACTGAATTAGTTTTATAATGGAGGACTGGACTTTCTGTTGTCGTTACACATCTGTGCCACTAGATGGAGCTGCACTGCAGTAACCAGCTAGAGAACAGCAGGACAGTGAACACATGGAGCAGATCTGATGGAACATGGAGGAATGACGTAAAAAGTTTTGTTGCAGTTTAGAATGTTTTTTTTCAGACAGAATTGTTAATATTGCTACCTCAGTTGCTCCCCGAACTGTAAAGTTTACGGATTTTTACCGTTCTCCATGTCTATTTTAGCTTTTCCGCATGTTTACCTGCCGATTGTCTTCTGATTCCGCAGCAGCCAGAAACAGACTTTTCAAAACAAAAGCATGTGAGCAACATGCGTTAATGCGTGATAAATTAAATGTCGGCATTAATAAATTAATGAGTTAATGCGATAATAATGCATTAACTTGCCCAGCCCTATTTATTTCATTTACTCCGTCTCACTTATAGGTCTAATCAAAGAATGAGATGTTGCCACTAAGAGCTGATCAGATGGACCAGATGTTCTTTAAGTGTAATATGTAACTCTGGCAATTAATTTAAGCTGCCCGAAGCAACATTTTATAAATAGTGACAGTTAAAATGCTCAAATTAAAGTCTGGTTCTGAGAAAGGAAATGATTTTGTTTGAAAATATAAAAACGAAGGCCAGCTCCTGCTTAAGAAGCAAAAAGTGAAAAATGAAAGATTCAGCATCTTTCAATATAAGACAAAAAAACAAAAAACAACACGCCTTTCCTCGAAGGCATTCATTATTTGTCAGCACATGAAATATGTGATGGAGGTGTTTGTTTTAAGAATCCAAAAGGAGCACTTGTTGTGCACTTATTTGCCAGAATGACATTTGCAGAGAAGCAGGGATTGCAGCTCTCTGCCAGAACAAAACCCACTTGTTTGCGCTCCACGGGTTTCTGTTACTGGCAATATCGGTCCCTGTGGCATTAAACTTAGCAGCCGCGACCACACGCGTCGACTTCACATGTTAAGATAAAAGAAGGGCTAAATGCACAAATGAGAACTAGTCTTGATGTTCCAAAGGCATTAAGGATAAATGTATTTAATTTTCAGAGGTGAGTAACTAATGTTAAGTGGACGGGGAAATGTCACTTAACGGCCGTCATTCAAGCTCATCGCGGCCGTGTGGTTGACAAGTGTTACACCGTGGAAGTGGAAAGCGTGTATCCTAGCAACACCAGCCCTCTGTTTTGTTTTTCACTTCCTCAAAGCCCCCGAGAGACTTTTGAAACTTACAATTTCCACATTTCAGCTCGTGGTATTTTTGTTTTGTTTTTTTATTGATGGAAAAATATATAATTTCACAATAGCCTCAGTGTCATTAAAGTTCCTCTTTTTCAACATAAAAATGAGAGCAATTCGGTTTTTGTTTTAATTGATCCCACGACAGAACTGTAAGAAACATTCAAACAGGGGCTCATTAGCTACCGTCCAAGAATCCTTTTAGACAGCTCCCGAAACATCTATTAAATAATATTTGAATTGATAAACTAATTAAAAAATCTCTTAACAACCTAAAAAGGTTTGTTCTTACGTCACGGCCACATTTAGCTCACCTTCCATCATGCAGCTCAACGATCTCGTTCCCCATCAGCATCCTTGAGTCTAATTAAGTTCATACAGTAGCTGAGATGACACTCCTATACATCAACCTCATCTTCTCCACAAGGCAAACCGGAAAAAGTATTATGACCTTGTGGCACCGGCAGCAGAATATAGAAGCCGGGGACGGATGCTAATTGTCTCTGCGTTGGACTCATTTGTTAAGAATAATTGCTTGACTTAACGACTGTTTGATAGGCGTTACTGCTCAGAGCGGTTGGTTGTCCCAGACCGGCGGGGTACCAGCTCTCTGAGACCGACTGTTCTCTTCGTGCTGTACCTGTTCATTACGTGTTCACCTGAGCTGGTTGGGCAGGTTGATGCTCAAAATAGCCCACTGGGATGAAAGGGCTGGATGTGATTAATATGCGAGCCCATGCCGGCTAACTATTCCAGATGTCTTACATGCTGTGGTGGGCCCGAGCCCCCTCCTCCTCTCCCTCCCCCTCCTCCTCCTCGTGACCCTGAAAAGTTAAAACCATGCACAGAAAATGGATGAAATTATGTTAGTTAGAAAATAATAATAAAACACTCAGCATATGACACAGAGTTTGTTCCTGAACTTTATTCATCAATATATTTTCATCATTTCCAGGATTGGAGACGGAGGATGGGTACAGAAGAATGGACCTTAGAGAAACGCGGGTGAAATCACACAAAGCTGGTGTTAAATTAAAAGTTGAGATATGCAATTGTCAATTTTATCAAGAAAGAAAGATGGGAGGAAGCAGGTCCAGTTGTATCCAGGTACATTAGGGAAGGGTAACAGAAATAACAGGATAATATAGACGTTCATTTGAGCATCCATCAATGTATGGAATTAGTCTCCTGCTTTCTTTGTTATTAGTGCAGTGGTTCCCAAACTTTTTTTTGTTGTATGGGACTCTCTTTGTGACCCCCCACCCAGTACACAGCTGCACAAGCATCAACATCTCGAGACATACTGTTGATGGGGGAAGCCTCTACGGGCGGATAACTGGTTGAGGCGGTGAATTATGGACTGTGACTCCGGTTAAAGAATTCTCCGGTTGAAGAGCAGGGTTAGGATGGTCTTCTTTAATAAAGCTGGTACATCATACAGCACAACGTGTGTGTGTGTGTGAGTCTACGTGGGTGAGTATTTGTGTGTGTGGTCTAAGAAAAGAATCTATAGGTAACTGTAGATAGCCCCAAACAATCAAACTGCTGATCAGTATATGTGTTATACACAGCTGAGAAACATAATATGTAATAGCAAAATGTAACAACCACATTAGAATTAACTTTCAGAAATAATACAACACACTACATTCTCATAGCAGTCAATCGTAACAACAACCGAACCATATTATTAACACCACGTATGGCACAGTCATCATGCCGAGCTGGAGTACTACCAATAGAGCTAAAAGACCTAACACTACTGCCGAAGCTACGGTAAATTAACAAGCTCGCAACACACACTTAAAGGTGGGGTAGGTGTTCTTTGAAAAAACAGTTCCAGCAATCCAACTCAAGTGAGATTTGGAAAATATACACTCCCTCCCTCCTCCCAAAGGCTCCGCCTCCTCCTCTTCAGCTCACCCCTCGAAACCACACCTTCACATGATTCATGACTACATGAACCGCAGGGAGGGAGGGAGGGGTGGGTGGGAGTACATTGATATTTGATGGACGTATTAGGCAGCCAATAAAAGTAATTATGATCGCTATTTTGATTGGTCAGAGTTTTCTCTGATTATATCCTCTAGACCGGACCAAAACGTTTGTTTTTTTTTTTTGCAAACATTTTATTTCAGTGGGTGCAATGGGAATGTGAAAAGGTTTTCAGGCAATATTGTAAAAAGTGCTGCAAAAAAAGAACACCTACCCCACCTTTAACACAGCGTGGCTGAGCGACTGTAAATGCAAACAGTTAACACACAGGGAACACTTACATCTCCTCAAGAACGCACACGGGTGCAACACACAACAAAGTCTGTTCAGCTTAACAGTCTGCTCCCGATGATCGACATGGCCGGCGTTTGATAAACAAGTAGAAAGTCTGTGCGGCTCAACAGCCTGCTTTACCACATCTCTCCAGCAGGAGGAGCTGTTTCTCCAGGGCTTTCTCACACATACACTTTGCTTGCAGCCTCCGACAGAATTTGTTCACAATATTACATTTGAATGCCGTCTCTAATTTATAAAACCGGAGGCCTATGGAAACCGCCGCGCTCCGCCGGTTTTGAAGCGGCTGTGGCGTCACCTCGGAAAGCCACAGAAAGCAGCTTGGAGCGGAGTGCCGTCAAGCACCGCCCATTCTGCTGTGATCAAAGTTGGAAACGAACTCACCCGAAGGTTTCGAGATCACATGACCTTCGCGCGGAAGTCTGCTCATTTAAAAACATGTATCTTTCTCAATTTATAGATTTAAAAAGCGTGCATGCTGTCAAATAAAACATGTTTTCTGACTTAGAGACTGACCCTTTCCTCGTTAAATCTCCTCTTAAACTGTCTTTACACATAATGTTTATGTAAGAGTTGGAGCCGGCCAGCGATGCGGTATTTTGAGATTTCATCGGATCCTCTTGGCCGTTTTCGCGTCTGACTTCCTGCCAACTCAATGTGCCGTGGGTAAATTCTCTCTGGCGGAGAAGCGCAGACGGGCCCTTCTGGTGTGATGACTGTCATTGGCTTCAATGGCGGCGATTCAAAGCGGCTGTTGCGGCGTTTCCTTTCCACGACCTGTGGTACCTAAGCTTAAGGAACCGACACTTCACTGCGGCATTTTGCAAACTCATCCATGGAAGTGTAACATAGTTAAAATGACAGGAACAATCCTGCTAAATGGGACAAGCGCCCTCTGCTGTCTGCTTTGAGTGTTATGAGAAAAAATAGGAAAAGGGAATTGTTAGGAATGAGGACTCGGAGCGAGGTAATGTGTCTCGGCTTCGTAGGCACAAAAAGATAATTAAATGTTGTAGCCATGCCTAATAATTTTATCATGTACATAAATTGATGTGCGAGTGTTGTTGGGTTTGTGTGTGTGTGTGATGTTTGGCGCGAGAAGAAACGGCGATGACCAAGCAGCTAGCCGTGTTAGCTTAACACGAGGCTTCTTTCTTTTTATTTGCAGCAAGGCTGGCGTGCCCATGATGTTCAACGTGTTGATTCACCGCCCTTCTCCTATTGTATATGCAGAATAAACGGCTATCACCTCAAACAGCAGCTCCTTGTGAATTCCTTGAGAGAACATATCGCACAAGAGTTACACAAGCAATGTCGTTGGGCTTTGTGGCGCCAGAATGGGCCTTTAGCTGTTTGACGGATCAGACGCTGGGTGATTTGTTGTTTGCAAAAAATCTGACTCCGAAAGAACTTGTCTTTTAGTTGAACTGAACTAAACGAGTCTTCTAAAGCCACTTTAGCCACCGCTAAAGCCAACAGAGAAGCCGTATCACACGACTATAACATGACTACCCACTAAATAACGAGCAAGTCGTCCTTGAGCTCTCAAAAGAGCTCCGACTGGGTCTGGACAAAGAATCTCAGGGTGTCCTGGAGTGTCTGGTACCGGGATGTTATCAGTGGATCCTTAGAGCCCTGTGGGTCGTGGGATGGCGTGTCTCTGGAAGGGGATTGTATGTTGTGTCATCAGATTAAGACCTTAGGATCTTTGCTGTCTTCTTAGACCACATGATAAAAAAAAAAAAAGATTGAAGGGCCCGGCGCTGTAATAGGTCGGCGAAAAGAGAGAGATCCTCATCTATTTGACCTAAATTTGGGATTAGAACGCAAAGATCCGATTCTACTTTGAAGACTTGTCCTGAAACTTGAAAAGCTTAGTTGTGCTGCTGCCCTTCTCTCTCGGACTCACAAATTCCCTTTCTCTCCCGCACGACCAGTCAAGGACGTTTGGTGCGTACGAGGATCTGCTGTTCTGTTGCGAACCGCAACTACGCACATAAAACTACACTGAATACCGCCAAAAGCAGGAGAGAAAAAAAATAAAGAAGAAAAATATCACATCTTTAATTAAAGTCTTTTTCCCAGACGTCAAAAACATGGTTATTGTATGTACAGAGAATATGGGTGAGAACACAAAGTAATCTGTGCAGCAATGTGTTCCTTTCAAAACAAATTTAATCAAACTGTTGCCTGATTACATTAGAGAGAAAAAAATGGCTCATAAATTCATTATTTCACATCATTTGAATTCTTTTGATTTCCAAGCTTGCCAGGATTTAAAGGGACTGAAAAACTGTGGTGCTTATTTTCTATGGATGGTCTTAGTCTTAGTGGAGTTTGTTGTTTCACCTACACAAAAACAAAAATATAAAAAATGTTTCACCTGTACGCAGTTCTGGCTGAAACAGTGTGAACATAAGTGTAGCAGCCCTAAGTACAGTCATAAGTAATTGCAGCAGCATAAACGTGCAAAAAGTTGCAGAAAGTATGCTCAGTTGTTTGCACTTAGGGTTGTTTGTGTCCTAAATAGGGCTGGGCAAGTTAACGCGTTACTATCGCATTAACTCATTAATTTATCAGCGCCGACATTTATCGTGCGTGTTAATGCATGTTGCTCACGTGATTTTGTTTTGAAGTCTGTTACTGGCTGCTGCGGAACCGGAAGAGAATTGGCAGAAAAACATGCAGAAAAGCTAAAACAGACATGGAGAACGGTAAAAATCCGTGAACTTTACAGTTCGGGTAGCAACTCAGGTAGCAATATTAACAATTCTGTTTGAAAACTAAAATTCTGGACTGCAACAAAACTTTCTCGTCATTCCTCCATGTTCCATCAGATCTGCTCCATGTGTTCACTGTCCTGCTGTTCTCTAGCTGGTTGCTGCAGTGCGGCTCCATCTAGTGGCACAGATGTGTAATGACAACAGAAAGTCCTGTGGCCCGTTTTTTCATTTTGTATTTTTGATCCAAGTCTAAAATTGAAATATAAAAAAACAGGCATTTTTCTTTTTTTGTGTTAGATTAAAAAATTGAAAACATAATAAAATGTAACTTTTTAATTTTTTTAAATTTTTGATTGACAATTGAAAATGGAAAGAATGAATGATACACAGATTGGTAAAGTTACTGAACTTTAACATGGACATTTTCATTTTAAAGTTCTCCCAGACGGAGGATTTAACAGAAACAAGGTTATTTGTAACAACTGACAAGTTGAACTCCCCGTTAAAAGTTTCTGCTGTTACCTCAGAAATTACCTGTTTTATTGTTCTGATTGTGCTGAGCCACAATCATTTTGTTGGATTTTTTTTTTGTAGACTTTTTTTTTCATAAAAACAGGATGACATTAATGCCCTGGCAGTGGCCAAAAGCTTTATTTTATTTGACATTTTTTAAGATGAGATTTACACTAAATATGTGTTACTGACAAGTGCTGATGTTAAAAGTGTTTGAAAGACAAATGTTATGACACTTTAGTTCATATGGCAGCAGAACATTTCAATGAAAGTGCATTTTACACTACTTTTGAATTCATTATTTGATATTTACAATGCGATTAATCATGATTAATCAGGAAAATAATGTGATTAATCGCGATTAAAAATCGTAATCGTTGCCCAGCCCTGGCAGGAGGGAAAAGGGTGTGTGTGCCCACAATGCGGGTGGCTTCGCAGACGCAGCATGAGGTGTAATGTAATGTAGTCTGTAATGGAGGGGCTAGAAACCCCGATGATCTTCCCAGCTGTCTGCAGGGTCGAGTTCCCAAACCAGGTGGTGATGCAGCTGCACAGGTTGCTCTCGATAGACGCTCTGTAGAACATGGTGAGGATGGAAGGAAGGGAAATGTGCTTTCCTTTACAGAAAATACAGGGATTGGCTGGATACTTTAGTATAGTATCTGCTATCTACTGTAGTATCTACATTAGGGTAGAGAATGTTTCTTAGTGAGTTTCATCCATTTGTCTTCCAGGTATTGTGAAAATTCACATATGAAACAGAACAATGCAGAGAATGATGAAGAAGGAGGGATTATAGAGAGCAAGAGGAAGCCAAGGGGATTTTTAAGACACCTATTGAATGAGCCCTCTGTACAACAGCAGAGACTGAGATCCCGGTGCATTGTCTCTTGGCTGCTACTTGAAACAAATTAATTTGTCTACGGTCCCTTCTGGGATGATGTTGCAAATTAATTTTAGTCAGATCATCCTCAGTGCTTCTGAAACCTTAGTTTTGGCTTTAAAACTGTCCCCGACAAGAATTTCAGCCAAACGAAGATAGATTTTTGGACGCAGCAGTGATCATTGATGTGTTGCTTTGCTACAGTTGCAGCTAAAATCACACGGTTATTTGTAGGTTGTAACTTCGCTCACATAAACACATAAACGCTTCCATGTGACTGCAGAAGATAAAGGCGTTCCTGGTCCTTCCCTTCAGTGTGCATGATGGCTAGATCACAGCTAGCACGGCAGTCGTTCAGAGCCATATAAACATCATCTCACTTACTGTTAATTCATTCTGCAGCTCACAAATAAAGTTACTGTCGAGTCCTAAGAGATGACCAGATCCTTTTATGAGTAAACTAAATCCCAGTCCAGTGTTTGAACATAAAGGCGGTGAGGGACGTGGTGGTTGTGTCTTCCACTCTTACATGCTGTATATTCTCTCATGCGGCATCCGCGACTTACATAACTGGTACACAGTACATACGACAGATCATATACACGGTATTGTTCAGTTTCAAACATGGCTTTGGATGCAGCTCCTTTTTAACGCTCTTTTTTTTTTCGTCTCTCTCTCCTCACTTTGACTTCCGCTCACTTTTCCTTCCCCGTTGCTATTTGGCTAAGATCGGATGAGGAAAACACAGCCTGGCCTCACGGGAACACCGCAGCGAGTGTGACTCCACAAGACTCATTAAAACTTTATGACGTGACGGCGGCGTGCTTCTAGTACCGCAGGAAGCAACAGGCTTCACCTCTGTGGACTTCAGCGTGTAAATGAGTCGCGCTCTTCTCACATCTCTCAGACGAGTCTGCTCGGTCGCTATGGTGACGAATCCCAGCAGATGGCGGTGATAACCCCGCCGTTTCAAGCGAAAGGGCTGGAGAGGCCTTACTTCAGAGGAGAGCGCAGACTTAAGTGGTATCTTTATTTTGCAAGCGACATCGGGCTGTCCAAACCATCTGTAGACCTCCTTACCCAAGTGATCAGATTTTTAAATGACAGAGCTGATGAGTGAACGAAAGTGAAAGTAAGGGCCAATTCCAACTCCTCCCTTAACCCTCAGTCTTTGCACTTGAAAGTAAGCGTAAGGACTATCTCGTGACTTAGAAATGGGACAACCCTTGACTGCAGTTATGTCTTTAGACTGCGGGGGGCGGCCTTACGGGAAAGCTACGCCCAGTCTGTCAAGAAGAAGACGTCAACAAAGTTAGTACAGCGGTACCTCTACTTACGAACGTCTCTACATATGAAATTTTCAGGTTACGAAACGTCTCAACAGGAAAATATTGCCTCTTGTTACGAAAGAAATTTCAGGATACAAAAGGCAAAAATACAGTAGCGCTGCTACTCGCAGCTCCCAGAGTTTACCGAACGTAAACGTACTTGTCGGCTCTGTATCTCGGTTTGAAAGCGATGCGTCCGAGCTGCTCTGCCATTGGCTATCGCTTAGCATCTTCCTGGCATCCCATTGGCTAGGAGGGCCCCTTGTCTGTATGAGCGTAACCCAGCAACCCAGGTAAACAAACAATTTTTACCGGCGTTTATCTGTCTGTCTGTGTGTTTAAGATAACTCAAAAAGTTATGGATGGATTTTGATGAAATTTTCAGGAGTTGTCAGAAATGTGAAAAGGAGGAACTGATTTCATTTTGGTTGTGATCTGGAAGAAATCCTGGATTCTGGATCACTTTTAATTTTTCGATAATTGTTGTGCTTAGTGGAGGTCTGCGCTCTCCGAGTGCTTTTCTAGTTTTAACATGTATTTCTTACAGGTTTTTATGCCATTTCATGTATTAGTTATAATTAATTTTTTAAAAATGTTCGAATTTTGGGGGGCTTGGAATGGATTAGGGCGTCTCCACTTAAGAAATTTTCAGGTTACGAAACTACTTTAACTACTAGAGGTACCACTCTACTTTGTTAGTACCTTATATGTTGGACTTCACAAAACCACTAAATAAAATGCTACACATCCCAAATTTTGTGTCTTTATTGCGACACCACTAACGTTGAGGACATGTGGACGAATGCGCTCCATGCAGCTTTTCTCGGGAGACTTGGACAGGATGAAAGACAAAGGGTGCATGCAAGGGCGACTTGAGCGAAAGTAGCTGACTTTATGGTCAATGGAAACTGCCAGAAACATAAGAGGTGAGTATAAAAAGACTGGAGTCAAGTTGGCCACAATTTACTGGAGTGAGTGAGTTCACAGCAGTGGCTGGTCTCGTGGGAACACGAAGTAGAACAACACTTTAAAGAGAACACTTTCTCTCACTCTTTCTCTTTCTTTCTTTCTTTCTTGGGAATCCTGTTTAATCTCATTACCAGGAGGGTGAAAAGAAAGTCAATCCAAAGCATCAAAGCTATGACCCTCAAAGGCATCACTGTTTTCAGTAACAGCGGAGTCGGTCTTGAACCAAAGTGTTCTCACGACTGTGCCCGAAACGCTTGGGGATCGCACTTTTCTGGAAATGAAATCTATATTTTTTCGTGCCAGTGGGTGTAGGGAATGTGCTGTCGTTATCACTTCTGTCCCGTAACATCGTTTTTGGAAAAGATAACCACAGACAAGAGCGAAAAGAGCAGCAGTATGGCCAAGAAAGAACTACAGATGAGGAGTTTAAATGAAATTCCTCTGTGTGCTCTAACAAAGGTAAGGACCAAATATCAACCATGCATTCTGTTTATATTCCTTGTAATTGAAATTAATTCAATAAATCAGATGGATGTGGGACTGTGCCAAGGATCAGCCCCGACGCCCTTCTTGTTTGACATTGTGATGGATGGATTGAGAGATGAGGTCAGACCGGTTTCTCTGTTTACTGTGATGTTTACAGACGACATTACGATCTGTAGTGGAATGATACGCCATCTTTAACCTTTTCTTTTGGAACTGCAAGTGGCTATGAGAAGCAGAAACTGACTGACAGTAGGAATATAGTATGAGCAAATGGAGGGAGGCCTGCAGGCAAATCCAGTGGCTGTAATAGTGTCTGCTTCTGCTGGAGTGATAAGTCAGACAGCCCCCGAGTCTTCTGATCCATTGCCTGCCTCGGCCATTTCTCAGAGATGACTTGAAATTCTCGGCGGCCGTCGCGCTGCATTGTATGCAGCGCCACGCGGCAGGATCACACTTGACAGGTGAAATCATTATGAGCAAGTCCTGCCACTGTTAAAGGCCAGCTGCTCCTGCCGTGGATGGGAGATGTGGAAGAGAGGAAGAGGGGAGATTCGTGCAAAAATGTGGAAAAGATATGCACAAAGTACGCTGAATTTAAAGGATCCTGGTTCTACTTGGAAAGTGACACAAAAATCCCACAATGACAAAAAAGGCAAAAGGGATAAAGTTGAAGAAAAGGTTGAATGTGTTGCACAGGTTTGACAAGGAATATTGAAATTATCCATCAAATCTAGAATCTAATTAGTGACTCTATCTAAATATTTCTTTCTCTATGGGATTATAGAGTGTCTTTCTCACTCTTCTAAGATGATTTGATATGTATCTAGGTACATTGGGACATTTCATTTGGGACAATGCATTTATGAACAGAATGATTTCAATCAGTATTCATTAAACGACGTCTAAAACAGTTTGTAACATTTGCTTGACAAAGAAACGTCCTCATCTTGCATGTTGTTGTTGATCTTGCTTGTGCGAGCTGCATTAGACTCTAGAGATTCACCATGACATCTCACAAGTCAAGAGTTGAGATCCGCTGGGCGACAGCTCTACATAAGCGCTCTGCAAAATTCTGAACAGCATTCCTTTCCTCACATAAAATACAGATGATATCCAGACGTTACACTGTAAAACTGACAGCTGTTGACTGCTCACCATATTTTACTGAACAATAATTGTTTCATTGCGTCGTTTACTGTACCAAAGCAACTGCTTCAACCCACTTTAGAATCAAGAATCAAGAATCAAGAACTTTTATTTGCCATTTGTACATGTACATTCAGTCCAGGCACATTGGAATTCTTTACCAAATACTGTCTCGTCAGATGTTGGTCTAAATGTACGTTATTTGTTGGCAAGATGCAGGAGTTGTACTTGAGGGTCATCTCGTGCAGGAAGTTGCCTTTTTTATTTTTACAGTGTAGATTTGACAGTGCGCCATGCACCATGCCAGCTTTGGACGTTGGACATGTCGTGTATGTGGTATCAGCTTGAATCTACGTACCTTAACAGCCTGCCAGGCAGGAGGGATCTCCACTAATTCAGCCCATACTTGGTGTGCAAAGGCTTATCAATGATGCAGACCCACCCTGATGCTGATGCGAAAATCTTGCCTTGACTATTTGTGAGGATCAACAGCAAAACCTTAGTCAACCAGAACAGGGCCATTTATAGGTTTATGGTACATTTGATTCAATCCAGGCATCTCCACACCAAAGTAATTTGTTGTTATGAAACCTGAAGGAAAGGTTTGCAACACATGGTATCAGATATCAGAGGAAAAACCTTATTTAATCTGATTATATGCCTATCAAAAGGTGTCATATACATATAGATGTGGACTGGGAATGGTTACATTACATGGAGGAGGGAGAGGGATTTAAAATGAAAGAGAGAGATGGAGTAAGTTGTAAAAACTGTCAGAAAAACTTAAATCGACTCTCAGAAGAGCCGTTTCACAATTTGAGACTGGTTCCTTAACTTTGAGTCCATGCAAAGCAAGACAAAATATATTAAACGGCTGGTGAGATGTGAGCTGAGAAGCCTCCACCCTCATTTTATCCTTTATAATGACCTGATAATAACCTCAGCTCCTCTCATACTCATGCCAGTAAAGAAGGCCCTTTTAAGAGCAGTTAAAATGTCAAGCTGTATTCCCCAGATTTTATACTGATCCCTTTAATTAGGATGTCTGGTGGTTAATGATGAAGTGTCCTGCCGAGTGTTGTATTGTAGGAAGTTCAATTTGTGTTCTGTCTGTCGGGTCTTGAAGTTGATCTTGCAGGGTTCAGGATGAAGGTCTTATTTCTGTCTTTATGGGGACACACATCACAGGACAATCAAAGCTCAACTAACACGCTCGCTGTTCCCTTTTATTCCTGCTTTTAATAAAAATAAACATTCGGGATTTCAAGAAAGCTGTTTGAAGTGAAAAAAAAAAATTTACCTCTGAAGTGTTGACATGTTTTCTATTGAAATAAAATACTACAAAAAATGAGATTGTCTCTTTATTATTCCAGTACAATGGTAAAAAAGCAGGCTTTTGTCCCATCTGGAAAACAGTCACATATTGAGTGTCTCATGATGGGTGGAATTACCTCAACCTTTTGAAAAATGCATTATGTGGCGGTGACGTGAAACGTGTTGAAATTGTGCTGGCGCCAAAGAGACAATAGAAAGTCGGTTAACAGCTTTTCCATGATGGACACGCTCAACTTTGACACCAAAGAGAACATCCAAAAAAAAAAAAAAATCAATTTTTAAAAAAGTGGAAGGAGGGGACGGTGGTTGAGTGAAAAAAATAAAAGGCTTTTAAGCAAAGATTTGGTTCAGTAGTCCAGTTGTTGACAGTCTGGCCAGTGGTTCTAATCCTTTTCCTTTCGATGCTAAGACTCGGTACCTCCACATTAATCTGTAGTTTCCAGGGATCAATAGACGCAGAAGAAACAGCCTCTGGACACCATTTGATAGGCTGAGAAATGACTTATGGGGCGAAAGCTCAACGTCTACCAGACTAGTATCAATAAAAGACATCCAGCAGAGTTAGAACAGTCATTTACAGACATTCTGAGTTTGACTGTAAAAACTCGATGCAAACTTTTATTTATAATTAGCATGTCTGTTGCCATTTTGGTTGTTTTGAATGAAGCACCCCCCCACCCCACTGAGACCTGCCTGTGAGGTTTTGGGCATGGCTGACCAGGCAATGCTCTTGTTGCTGTTTGCTTTTCTCCTCCTCTGCTGTCTGGTTAGGCTGAGACACATTGTTTTTAGCTCCAGCCTTTTGTTTGGTTGGATTAAATAACTGCTTTGTTGGGTTTAGGGAGCAGAAATTCTTCAGATGAATTTTAAGCTTCTACATCAGGCTACCCAAACCTTAAAAGACCCCACATATGTTATAGCACATTCAGAAATTATCCTTACTTCTCGTATTGTTGACTCAAACAAAGTGGGGGGGGGGGGGCATCAAAAGCTGTAAAAAATGTGAAAACATTTCTTCGGTCAGAAAACACATCATCCCATAGCCACACTGAATTAGTGAACTGTCCCAGCTTTAAGGTATTTGATGATTAATTCCACAGACAAACAGCTGAGATAAACTCAGTGTTTGTTTGGGAACCCCAGACAATTACCCCAACAATTGCGTGACTTTGAATGTGACACGGTTGTTGGCGCCAGACGGGCTGGTCTGAGTAGTTCAAAACTCCTGATCTACTCAGATTTTCAGGGCCGACCGTTGGCAGGTTTCACACAGAAGTGCTTGACAACGTCCTTGTTGATGCCAAAGAAAATGATCATACTGGTTTGAGGCAGCAGATAAGCAGACAAACACACGCTACAGCCACAGAATACAGTCATCTGTGGACACACAACATGTCAAACCTGGAAGATGGGCCACAGTACCAGAAGACCAAACCGGGCCAGCAGATGGTCGGGACAGCGTGAAAGCATGAATTCGTCTCGTATCAAGGTTTAGGGTGGTGGTGATGGTACGATAGGAGGAATATTTAGGGTCTGTTCCAGCTAAACATTGCCTAAATGATCGTAGTTCACCCATCTTCTGATGGCTACTTGTAGGAGATTATGGGCTCGATCTTCCACCAGATCTCCTAAAGCTGCTATAAAGGGATAGCGGGTAGTGGGAGGGGCGTTCCCCCACAAAGAACGCAATCTTCCACCTCCCTAAACCCGCTATCCCACCTGCGCTAACCGCTATATTATGCATAGGAGTGGTTAGGGCGTTCCACCTTTTTAACCAATCAGTGCGTCATTAGCCATTTTCTTTCCCCTACCCGCTACCCGCAAACCGTTACCTGCAAACCGCTATGGAGCATCTTTTCATCCACACCAGAGCAGCTCTCGTGCGCGGCTCGTCTGGGATTCTGCTGTAGAGCTTCCTCCTCTTCCTTCCTCCTCTTCCTCTGCACTGATATATACATAAAAATGTTTTTACACAGACAATTCCTATCGGCTACCTGAAAGTCCCAGATAGTTGGTGCACTCCTAAAAAACATGCGGGAGAGCCACGGGAACATATTCTCAGCAGGGGGTGCTGGGAGTCTGTGACAGCTGTGGTGCAGCTGATGTGCTTTTTAAAATACTGCACAACAAATCACTGGATGTGCATTTAACAATCACGAACAATTAATGTTCCTGTCCCTCCTCGACCACCAGCAGTTTCAGACATATCGGAAATAAATTCCTGCATCCAACCTTTTCCAGCTTTACACCAGAGACAAGATCTCTTTGGTTTCCTCCACAGCAAACATCTGGATGAGATCATGCCACAGCTGTACAGACTGACGTGTCTGGCCGCGACTATTCCCACAGCCACCACAACTGCTGACCAGACATCCTCTGACCTCAAGAGAATAAAAACGTATGCAAGTAATACGGTGATGCGTAATCGAGAGGTAAAGCCGTTTGTGCACGTCCACATTTCACCAGGTGGATGCACATTTATGCCATTTGGTCGTGCTCTTTTACGCGCTGACACCCCAAGATACCGCAAACTCAGTGTCTTGCGATCGCGGGTAGCGGGTTTAGGATAGCGGGTAGTGGGTGGTCAGCTACCCGGGTCAGACCGGGTAGCTACCCACTATCCTAAACCCGCAATCGCAAGATACCGAGTTTGTGTAAAGTAATACGTCTATATCTATATGTACAATGCGAGTAAGGGAGTCGGCATAGCGGATTGCGGCTTTAGGGAAGCGGAAGATTGCATTAGCGGTTAGCGGAGGTTCCTAAACCCGCAATTTGCAGGTAGCGGCTAGCGGGAGGTGTATGATCATGACCTATATGCCACGTAATAAAGTTCAAACTGGCCTCTGGAACATGACAATAAAGTCATTGAATTCAAGTTACTGCCACAGTTGGCTTTCTTTCTTTATTTCTGTGTGTGTGATTGGCTGATTCGATATCTGTATCAATGACTCATTAAACAGGCGCAGCCAATGAAGTGGCCATTATCACTCAACAGCAGATCCAATTAGTATGCCGATCCCGAATAAAACGATTTAAAGTTTGAAATGATGACAAGGCACAAACTCTAAAGAGTCATCTTCATACTTTCAAAGTTCCCTGCTAAGCCCAGACACCGTCTCCTCTCTCACCTTAGGTACTAAAATTGGTTCTATTTTGAATCAGTTTCATTTTGTTTTTCTTTTTTTTTTTTTTTTTTAACCCCAATCTGCACCTTTCCAGAAGTTATCAGACACTTTGGACAATTACGTCAAAGTAAAGTCCTTCCAGGAAAGTTGTAAATATCTCAAAACAACAGCTGAAGCTTTTCTGAGTCCATTACTTGTTCCAGACAGATGCAGTAAAAACGTATGAGATGTATGACTCATGTTTGACAGACAAAACATGAAGATAAATGATCAAAATGCTAATTTTGAAATGCACGCCGTCCATCTTTCAGCTATAATCAGCTTCATAATTAGCAGCAAAGTTAGAAGGGCTGGTGTCAAGATGCAGTCTCATACTTGGCTGCAGGAGTGACCCTTAGATTGCACTGACAACAGCTCTGATTGCTGGACTGCTACAAACCACAAGTCTAATTGGTTTTTGCCTCTCCATTATCTTTTAAAATACCAATTCAGATTGCTCTCCCGTTAAGATGGCATCCAATTGAGCTCCGCTTCAATGCTGTTAACCTCCAGAGAATATAGAGTCAAATCTACCGAGCTCTGCACATGGCGGTCTCCAGTTTGGAGTTGAGAGTACCAAGTTTAATTTGAAAATTCTTCATCACATCAGTCTGACAGTTTCAACCCGAGCAAATATCTCGAAGGCCATGTTTTTAGTGACTCCCGCTTCTAATTTTGACTTTTCCCCCTCAAGGCTCACCAGGGCAGATCATCTGTTTTCATCTCATCCTGTCCATATTCATGCGTCACATCAACCTCTTTTTTGGTCCCCCCTTTTAATCCTGCTTGGCAAATCAATCTCCGGTATCCTTCTACCAATATATTCATTATCTCTTCTTTTTAAAGTAGTGCAGAGGAAGCAATTTTTAGTACTCTGGATCCCCCTATCGGCGGTGGAGGTTAAGTTGCTTCCACAACTTCTCTTCCTTTCAGATGTTCCCTTCATGGGTCACCACAGTGAATCATCCGCCTCCATCTAACTCCATCCTCTGCATCCTCCTCTTCTACACCAACAAACCTCATGTCCTCTTTCAGTACATCCATAAATCTCCTCGTTGGTCTTCCTTGACTCCTCCTGCCTGGCGGTTTCAACCTCATCCTCCTTCTACCGATATATTCACTATCCCTCCTCTGTACATGTCCATCCAATTTTGATACGGTTTCTGGTCTGGTAAAGTTCTGATTTGAAGGTTCACATTCATAACGACAAGTATCAGACTTTCATGTGGACTCAACAGCCCTCTGAAAATGCGCCTGCACCAAATGCCTCTCAGCACGTGTCATTCGCATCTCCAAGAACAAAAAACATTGCATTCGGAAGACGATGTGAAAGAGGAAGATTTGATTGTAGCAGAATATAACGAGTTTAGAATGAAAGTAACGCAGCTGTTATTGGTGACATTTGGATCCAGAGGACAGGGGAGACGTGCCCAGCTTTAAACATGCTTTTTTTGCTACCAGGTTGCCTTCCCACCACACGAATACACACAGCAAAAGCAAATATTACCGAATTTTGAAACGTCATCACAGAAAAGTGAAAGTCTTGTCCACCTCTCTGAAATTTTCTAAAACATGCACTAATCAAAGATATAGCAATTGGTCCCGATTGTATCACTCGCCTTACCGTTACTACTAGCCGCTACCCGCAAATTGTGTGTATAAGAATCCATGCAAAACTTCCTCAAACTTGGTATTGTACCATTGCAGGTTTAGGAAAAAACATTACGGGTGGTCCAACCATCAGCAACCCATGTCGGCTCGTGCAAGAGCGCGACCAAATGGCTTCACTGAGGGATTTGGCCTCAGTTGAACCCCTGAGAAAATGCCAGAGATCGTCTTAAACAGCTTGCTCGCCAGTTGAACCATAGACGACCAGAGTGTGTTTACTGGCAGCGCACAAGCTGCTTTATCTCTCTTCAGAGAAGCGCTGTGCCCGTCCTCCCTCCATGACGGGTTTGGGAAAGTGGATTAAGGAAAGCACAACTTGCTCTTAAAGGCAATGGCTGCTGACACACTGATTGCTTTAACGAGTGAAACGCCCTAACCACTCCTATGCATAATGTAGCAGGTAGAGCAGGTGAGAAAGAGGGTATAGCAAGGGTGGAAAATTGCATTTTTTTCGGGGGAACACCTCTCCCACCACACATTATACCTAAATCGCATCTATAGCAGATCTGGCCGAAGATCGAGCCCTTTGTTTTCATCTATAACTCTCAGTAATTTATGGACTTGTTATCTTTATCAACGTAACAAAGTTGCGCACACTCCCATGAAGGCCCACTTTGATGTCGACAATGCTCGACGCATGCAAAAAGTCAGAATCGATGGTGAGATTTTTGTGTCAAAACAGCCCTGGAAAAAAAATGTTGATAAAATATAAGTAAATAATCAGATATGGGTTACAAAACTGAATGTCAGTGACTTCAGGCAGGTACTGTTAAGAACGCAGATATAGAGCTCTTTTGAAGCTCCTTTAATCACCGGTGACATCCATCTGCTTTAAAGAAAGAGATAAAGATTCCCCAGAGCTAACAAATTTCTCAGACTACTTATTACTGCAGTTCTACTGTTTGAGCTACTGGCTTAAAAAACGGATGGGAAATCAAACCTTAGTTTAACTAGCTCATTGCTCAAACTTTTGTTGAATAATGTGATGTGTGGTCTCAGCAAAGTGGTCTGGCATCGCTCACGGCCAACTGACTTCCGATGCACTAAAGCATAAAACATTGTCCCCAAGAACAATTTAAATCTCATCAATAACACAAAACAGTCCAGGCACATTGCCTAAAAGCCAACAACTGGTGCCAGCACGCCACGGCCCGCTGCACTGAACGAACGAATGAATGAATGACCGGCGGTAGGCGCTGCAAAGGCCCCTCGCTCCTCCTTCCCATGGTTTCTGGGTCAGGTGCTGGAAGCAATGAGGTGCAAGGCTAATGGATGGACTCTTCACAGCAGAATGGAGATGGAAAAGCCTGATGAGTTTAGAGTGATTCTATCGCCTATTAAAGAGAACAAAGCTGTGGAGTCGGAAATTGTTTTCCGCCGATATGAAGAGAAATTGAACGCGTCAGAGTCCTTTACAGTAATGATGAAAACCATACTAACGTGTAAAAGACCGTAGTCTGCGGACGGAGGGAGGAAAATTGGTATAGAGTGTAGGTGTGGCAGCAAGATTAAATGAAATAATCAATCAACTTCTTCCTCCGATGGTCAATGTGCAGCACTGCTCACTGACTTGGAAAATGCCACCTTTTTAAAGAGGTTTTGTTTTCACACATCAGCGCTCCTTCTCGATAAAATGGAGCATGTAATCTACAATCTTTGTCAATATATCTAACGAAATCAAAATGCCAGTTGCAAAATGCTCTCAAACCTTTTTAATCAGAGGCACTTTTATTACCATATGTGCAACTGTAAAAAGATTTTAGAAAGTCTTACAATAGCATTTATTTATTTATGTAATATGTAACGTCTCTTCAAGGATGAATGAACCGTACTTCAGTTCAATTCCTTAACTGTTTCAGTGGCACCAGCACGCCACTGGGATGCCTCGGTGTTACTGCTTCTTCAGAAGTGTCTGAATGGTTCAGCGTGAAACACATTCCTGACTAAAGATGTCTGCAGAACCAGGACGATGTTGACAGGAACACAACTTTATCACAGCCGCAACTGCAACTGTCTTTTACAGCAACTGTTCCTTATGTTCACAAAAAAACTGACTGACTGCAGTAACACATCTCTAAAAGTTGTTACAGGTACCAATTGTGTATCATCCTCTCTTCTTTTAACAACTGTCTCCAAACATCTGGGAAGTGAGGAGACCAGTTTCTGGAGTTTTAGTAGAGGAATGTTGACCTGTTCTGGTCTGCTGCAGGATTCTTGCTGCTCAACTGTCCTGGACCTTCATTCCCAGATTTTTTTGTTTTATCACGCACCAAGGCGCCTATCGTACACTTCCCGCTAGCCGCTACCCACTAACTGCTACCTGTATATTGCAGGTTTAGGAACCTCCGCTAACCACTAATGCAATCTTCCGCTCCCTACTCGTTATGCCAACTCCCTTACTCACTTTGTAGGTGTGGCAACGGGCGTGTTTTTTGCCCTTTCCACAAACTCGGTATCTTGCGGACCACAACCCGCAACCCGCATGTCGACGCGTACAAGAACATGTCTAAATGGCATCAATATGCCTCCACCTGGTCACATGTGGACATGCCAAACGGCTCTATCTCTCAAATTAACTTTGTATAAAAAAGCGTGATTTGGCCTCAGTGTGATAAAATCATCTGCATCTGAGAAAATAGCAGAGATCGTCTTAAACGGCTTGCTCTCCAGTTAAACCATAGGCGACCAGAGCGTGTTTACTGGGAGTGACACCGACTATCTGGGACTTTCAGGTAGCTGATAGGAATTGTCTGTGTAAAATATTTATCTGTATATATCAGTGCAGAGGAGGAGGCGGAAGGAAGAGGAGGAAGCTCTACAGCAGAGTCCCAGAGAGGAGCTGCACATGAGAGCTGCTCTGATCTGGATGAAAAGATGCTCCATAGCGGTTAGCGGGTAGCGCAACCTGCTCTTAAAGGCAATGGCTACTGACACACTGATTGATTTAACAGGTGGAACGTCCTAACCACTCTTATGCATAATGTAGCGGGTAGTGCAGGTGGGATAGCGGGTTTAGCAAGGTGGAAGATTGCGTTCTTTGCGGGGCAACGCCCCTCTCGCTACCTGCTATGCCTTAATAGCGACTTTAGGAGATCTGGCGGATGATCGAGCCCCACATGTTTTCTATTGGTGAAAGACAAGGCAAGTTTATTTGTATAGCACATTTCATGTACAAAACAATTCAAATTGCTTTACTTAAAACATTAAAAGTATCGCAGAAGAAGAAAAAGAAATAATTAAAAATTAAAAGAATAAAAGCATACAAACAAAGACAACAGTCAAAAGAGTTTTAACAAGGCTGTGCAGATTTGAGCTCCTGGATAAAATCTTATTTAAAGGCAGTTGAGAACAGGTGAGTCTTCATCCTGGATTTCAGCTGATATGAGGCATTCTGGGAGTTTGTTCCAGACATGTGGAGCATAGAAACTGAACGCAGCTTCTCTATGTCTGGTTCTGACTCTGAGGACTGATAATAAACCGGATCCAGATGACCTGAGGGGTCTGGTGGGTTCATACTGGGTCAGGAGGTCACTGATGTATTCTGGTCCCAAATGGTCCCAAACCATTCAGATTTTTATAGACTTTACACTTCTTTAAGACAAAAATCACAAAAGCATCAAAAGGTCAGCAGTTCCATGATAGATCAAGCTTAATATGAAAAAAGTATTGGTATTGGTATTGTTATTGGTATCGATATCGGCGACACTGGCCCTGTATTTACTTGGTATCCGACCGATACCAAAATTCCCAGTATCGCCCACCTCTAACAAAAGTCACAAGACGCTTCAGAAACTTTACGCACCTTCACTCATGTTTCCAGACATTCTGGACCAAAAACTAAACTGTCAGAAGAAGAAAAACACTTCAACTTGTGATAGCAGTAACAAGTAGCGGCATCAAGAGATTATATATTAACAACAATGAGCAAAGATCTCACACTGTAACAGACACACTGCTGAGAGCATGCTGGGAAACTACACACGATACGTACGACAATATAATATAAAATATTGTAATATTGAAGTATATCAAAGAGTATTAAAGAGTAGCCAATGAGCTACTAGTTCATCAGCTACACTGAAAGCTGGAGGGAAAAAAAAGCACAAACAGAAAATATCGCTCTGCTCTCATTTATAGTTAGATTTTTTTTTGGATTCTGAGTCTTTTGCTTATTTGATTATTGGCTTAGACAGAATCACCACTGGTGTAGCTATCAGTGCTGATCCGTTCCTGATCAAAATTATACAGCGTTGTATCGGCACATATACACGACTATCATTATCAGCATCAACAAATCTATTACCCATGGTTCATAGTCTTTTATAACACTGGTTCAGAATTTTTTGCCACGCTAAAAACATCTTTAAGTATTAAAATCTATTAAAATCATATTAGAATATTAAAATTGTTACAGAAAACTCCGGTCCGTGCGTGGGTGCTATGACATCTGTTATTCCAACAGGGGGCGCTGCAGCACTCCTGCTTCCCACAGCTGAGCAGAATATCATCCAAAGATCCACAATGTTTCGATGCAGTTTGTCACAGATTGGTGAACCGCTGCCCATCTTTACATCTAGACTCTGATATGTTCTACTGAGAATAAAAATGTGGGTTTATGAGATTTATAAACCACAACAAATGACACCGGCGACTGTGTGTGAAAGAAAAGGAACAAGAAACACCCAAAAACAGCACGTAACCACCGACTAAAACGGTAGCAACTTTTAAAACTCGAAGCAGTTTCCTGCTGAAATCAAACAAGTCTTCAGCTTAAAAAGGTCATTTGTTCGCCCATCCAAGTAAAAATTAAACTTTACCACCAGCACATGAAAATTATTTTCCTGTTCATCCAAACATCATGGTTTTGATTAAAATAACATTTTCAGGACAAGATTTGATTAAATTACCCCCCCCCCCCCCCCCCCCCCCCCCCCCCCCCAACATGTAGTAATCAGTCTTTTTTTAATTAAACCTATCTTATTTTTTTTCAATATTATTCACTAGTCCATTAATTTGTAATAATTCTCCAAGCAATTCCTCCCTTGCTCCGAGTCTTTCTCCTACGCACACTCGCGCAATTCCTCTGGGAGCTTTTCTTCAGAGAACAATTTAAATGTAGGGAGTGTTAAAATGCTGTTTAAAGCACATTCACATACCCTGAAGGGAGGCAACCCACCACACGAATGTAGCACTTCTGCTTCAGCAAGACTCCTCTCATCACGGAAGAACCAACACTGATTGGGTTCAGTGTCAAAGAGCTTCTGACCTTCAGTTGCCGAATCACATCACATAAAAAAACACGACTTTCCAAAACTGAGTATTAAAAAACAAAACAAAAAAAAACAAAGAAAATACTGGATGCCTGTTTAATAACCTTGTATAAATGTGCTGTTTCTATATTTTCTATTTTAGAATCCTGTGCATTTCATTAGCTCCTATTTGCAGTGAAAGTGTTTCACTTTGCTGGTGCTCCAGCTCAGGCAGCCGTCACGTAACGTGGAGCTGAAGGCATCTCAAACCTGCTTGTCCATCATATTGCAAAAACGAGACAACTTCTCACACCGCTCTTACTTTAAAATTCACATCTTTGAACGATTTGCAGTTGTGCAATATCACTTTTGTGATATCGCCACATTATGCAAAATGTAGGGATGCAACATTTTTGATACTACTAGACAGTTTTAAACATTTGCAACATATGCAACAAATGCAACGTATGTACATGAGCATGTAATATTTTGTATTCCAAAAAAAAAAAAAAAAAAAAAAATGTGAAGGCTTTTATTGTGAAAGAATAACCAGTGTATGAAGGGCACATTCTGGAATAAATCTGTGTGTGTGTGTGTGTGGGGGGGGGCTTTTACAGCAGGACCCCCACACCAGAGGCGTGATTAACGGAGCACCTTGGAGCAGCTATTTGTTAACTTCATTGTTTCTTCTTTTTGTTTTGTTTTGTTGTTTTGACTCACATTTACACATTTTCACATTACAAGCCTGATTACAGTATTTTGCAATCAGGCTGAAAATGCAGTTTCTTGCCGTAGACGTGGGAGGCTGGATGACGGCGGGAAAGTATGTCACCACATTAACCCAGCATGCTGGAAATTGATGGTATGAGTGTCAGTCTTTGTTGATGTGTTACCTGAAGGGCTCACAGCGAAAACAGGCAGTTTTTTTTCCACAGGCTGTGACTTTTTTTTTTTTTTTTTTGGTCCAGTTGTATTTCATTTATTTCATTCTTTTCATTACCTTTCGAGGAAATAAAAGCTGAATGAACTCCCCACTAAATAACTGAATAAATATAAACTTTTTTTTTCTCCAAGACTATGCTGGCACTATACAGCTCATGCATTTTTTTTTTTTTTTTTGCACTATTTTTGGTGTTTTACGTAGTTTTTTTTAACCAACTAAGAGAAGAGTTTATTCAAAACAAGAACTTCTTATATTGAACCGGAGCAAATCTGGATTATATCATCCTGTTCCAGCTGCGATTAAGAGGAGTTTTCATGGTTGCTGTGTTGGTGCAAAGGTGAAGGCCAGTAAATGGAGATACAAGCCCTTTCTGCCATCAGTCATCATGGGAAATGTCAACTCCCTGACCAACAAGAGCGATCAACTGGAGATACTGGTGAAGAGTCAGAAAGTGGAACGTTAGTGCAGCCTTATGTGTTTTACTGAAACCTATACCAATAACCAATAACTTTCAGCTCCTAAAGGCCGATACCGATAACTGATAACACACATATACCTAAGATCATTACATCAATACTATGAACAAAATCAAAAACAGTTTTGACTCTTTAAATGAACAAATATTTATTTTTTTCCATTGAAAAACTATTGACACGCCTCTCAAACATTTTCATAAAGCTATCAAACAAACCATTTGATTTTCACATCAACTTAAATAAGGTTCATTACTGACTGACATAAAAAATAAAGGCTCCTTGAACTGATGGAAATACATGCATCAGAATTACAAACTGAAAAGGATTAACATTTAAAGGATTTTGACTTGTGGTTCCATTTAAATTAATACCTTTAATTAAAGTAAATGAGGTTCAGTGATTTTTTTTTTTTTGTTTTTTTTTTAATCTCATGGAAGCTTTTGATGAGAGAGATAAGGGAGAGGAGAGGGGAGGGGAGACTGCTGCTGGCTTGCGCACGTTAGCATTAGCTCATGTTAGCGCAAATTCAAAACTCAGGATCAGGTTTTACGTATTAAAGCTTGTGCTTCCCTCTACATAGAATTCACTTGGAGCATTTGTCACAAATAACCACCAAACTATTTTCCTCTGAAATTTTAACGAAGTTCCACACCGCCATGTTTGTTGTGATCAGCGCTGTGCTGCAGGCTGCATTCAAGGTGTAACGTAAATTCAGACGTTCCCTCGTTTGCTAGTCGTTCTTTCAGTCTTTTCTTTTTTTTTCTTACTCATGTGTAACATGAGGGGAAATACTGTGAATATCAATTCAAGTCAGCAACTACTAAAATTATGACTGACTTAACAAGTTGTTTTCTGGCATGAGGGGGTATTCTTGATTTTCCTGATTGCGAAATCGTTTTTCTGATTATGGCGACATTATTTGAACATAACATTCACTGCCGGTCATTTAAGACTCAGAAGGAGCGAGGCGCTGCCTTGTTGACAAAAATATATATGTTATCGGGGCCATTCGTCGTGATATCAGACTTATCGCAATGATGTCGTAATTTCCTGCTTTCGGCCCGATAGTTATCGTGCACCCCTAGTTTCCTTTGATGTTAGTTTAATAATTCTTGGACTCTCACCATTTAATGGTATTTTGGGGTACGCTGTTGCCTTGCTTCTTGGTTCAAATCTGAACTACAACCGTCCTGTACAGACCTGTCATGCCCCCCCCCCCCCCCCCCCCACCCCACACATGCCTGCTTGGGTTTTCTGCGGTTCCTCTGGCTGTGTCAATGTTTCGTTTTAAGACGCCGTTATAAAATCAAAACTATCTCTGCCCTTATTAGGGTTTCGAATTCATGTCAGAAAAGAGCTCTAGAGTTAATCACCTATAAATACATTTAAGATGGCCGTCCATGCTCCCTGGGCGCGGGCACACGAGTTGACAGCTGATACAGAGGAAAACGCATTCAGGAGCGTTCGCTGCTCCGTCTCCATGTTGTTGTTTCCGCCATCATTAACCCTTTTACGTGTCACATCTTCTGTCAATGCGAGGGCCTTGGGAATCAGGGAGAGATGCATAGTGACCCAGAAGGCCAAATAATGAAGCAAATCTCCAGAAAACCTACAAATCAACACTTGAATTTGCACACATTTCAGTCTCGCCACACCAATTACACCTTTTTCACAGCCTCCCTCCGTTAAGTACACCATAGCGTCTGGCCCTGGCAGCGGTAGTTATATTACAGCAGTCATGTTTAGTAGCCTGTTGCATACATCTTGCATGCACTAGCTGCTCCAATCCTGCTATTCATAGAAAACCATCAGGTTCTCTCTCCGGTGGCGCTCATCAAGGTTTGACTATGGTCACCTCAACTCTAGGTTACCGGTCCTGGTGTGGATGTGGTCTGTTAGTCTGTAGGTAGGCCTCCGTGTGGCCCTGTGCTGGACCGTTGACCCGTCCAGACTGTAACTGACCTCCTGCATGATCCAGCTGGGCATGGGCTAAGACGTCTCAAGGACGATGCTGGTAAGGATGAAGGGTGGTTGGGTCTACGCAGAATGAAAACTCACCAAAATCCATTTCATTTGATACGTGCCATAAAATGAATTTTGCACTCTGGCAGTGTTCTACTGAGACACAGACACATGGACCATTACCACGGGATATTAGTTAATAAAGTTACTGCCCTGACAGTTGACAAGTTCTTAAATCCCTGTTTTTTGGAACTCAGTGTACGTACGGTGCTGGAGACATGCAGTTTAGACCTAATACTCCCTAAGAGGAACCAAATTGAGTTATTCCTGTTTTCTGACTCAAACATTTTCAAACATGTCAACTCTCTCGCGTCTCATAAAATGACAGGATTCATCTGTCTCGCTTGAATTGGGATTAAATTGCAGGGGAACTCAGCGGGGAATAAGCCCATCTAAGTACCTGGCAGGGGCCTTACTCTGAAATCATAAAGGATGAGAACATTTCCTCATCTCCTGAGATGCTTGCAATGCCAAAAACTTCACAAAGGTCTGCTGTGCTCCGGTTAGCAGAGCAACACACAAGTGACCATCTGCTGGTCAAACTAAAAATCCAGGATGTGTTTATGCCGTGCTTATTTACTGTGGAGGGTTGTGGGCAGTAAACCAATCAACACAATAGATCTTTGTTAGGAGAAGGTTTCTTATTGGGTTTAGAAACTGGAATATGGAGCCCTGTTTGGGTCATAATTCAATGAATAAATGAGTCTATTATTATTATGAAATACTGAATATCCCATTATTATGAAATGTTCCCATTATTATGAAATACATGTATGAAATATTCCCATTATTATGAAAATATTTCCCAATTATTATGAAATACATGTTTGTATATATTTCCCATTATTTCCAGAAAAGGATCTTTCTTCCGTCGTAATGCCATCAAAATCAAGTTTTCCCTACATTTCATGCTACGTTTCTTAGTCGATGTCAACTTTTAACCGTAAACTGAGGTGAATGCACCTCAGTTTACCGGCTCGATGTGAGTCCCCCACCAACTGCATGGAGAAGGATCAGCCAATGAGAGTGCAGGTCAACCACTGGTCCCGCCCCACTGGCAAAATGTCATTATTATGTAAAAGCTATTCTTATGTAAAAGCTCATTCTTAGATAAAAAAGACATTCTGAAATAAACTATTATGCATTAAACTAAGATTAAATAATAATAAAAATATATTTTTCATAATAATTACATTTTTTCATAATATTGGGAAACATTTCATAATAATGGATACGTATTTCATAATAATAAACGTCTGTATTTCATAATAATAGACTCATTTATTCATTGAATTATGACCCAAACGGGGCTCCATACTGGAACACGTGTTCTAAAAGCTCTGTGTACAACATAAAGGCTTTAAACTGCTGCTTTAAAAAAAGAAAAACACCTCTCAGTACTTAATTTCCATCCTCCTGATGGTGAGGCTAAAGTTATCTAACTCATGCACTTGATTAAAAGAATCTTGATTTAATTTTCTCACCCTGCTCCAACCATAAATCCCATTTGATTTGTCCTTGAAGGTTGTGCAGCTGAAGTTTTGCGTTGATGTAACTTCGCCCAGTAGGGATGTTGCCATATGTTGGAGCCGACTGCGGTGATTTGCAGGTTTTTAAATACAACAGTTAGATTTGCCTGCTTCCTCATCCCCTCTAATTTGTTTGTAAGTGATAAACAAACCGACAGATGTTTTTTCGAAATTTGGTCTCAAAACAGGTTTTTGAGATGCAAGCCGAAAGGGAAAAAAAATAAATTACGTCTATGTTTGTGTATTTACAGGCACTGATAAATCTGTAATAATGCTGTGTTTTCCGAAATGAAACCCTCTGGCGTCGTGCAAAGTTGCAGCAGTGGAAGAAGTTTTTGCAAAACTAACTGGCTGTGAGTTGGTCTTAAAAAGGCAGCTCTGCAGTTATCATTTCCACTCTGACACTGTGTCTCTAAAGCCTTGAATTTCCATAAAACATTTGTGAGCACCATTATGTCTCCAGCATGGAAGAACCGTTCACTGTAGCTGTTCCTGTGGCTGCAGTGCGGATGTGAACATTGGGTTGGAAAGAAATTCATGACAATACTTGGCACTTTGACGCATCTTCTTCTCTGCCTTTGGGACTTAAAGCTAACAAGCACCATTTATGAGAAAAAGCAGAATGTGACAGAAAGATAACAGAGGGGCTTATGGTATTTATTCACATGGTAACAGTCCATCATGTGGCCAGCGTTTAGCGTTACTGGAGGATTGTGCAGGAATACTAAGATAAGTTCTGGTATGGCCACGCTAGAATAGAGTATATGTTTTATTTACCTCCCTGAATTATGTGGCTTTGAAACCGCTAAGACAGCCTGCTCATAATGAGTCCATAAACCTGTCTCGTGTCCTCAGTCCATCAGTGCTACATGCCTGTTGTGATGCACGCTCTGTCAAGGTCCAGCATTAGCCCCCGCATCGCTATAAATCTCCATTTTCAACATCATCTCAGACCAATAGATGATCCGACATTATCTTTGACATGTCGCTCACTGAGCTGCATCAGCGTCGCACTAATAAATACCAGGTTTTTTTGCTCAGGATATTTTGAGGCAAACTATTAATTGAATTACGACTAGATTATGCATCCCTGCCCCTGAGGTCCGGTAAATATCTCGAAGAAGAAATATGATGTTTTCTTTTCTCTCGACTCAGCAGGACGCTATTTATCTACTCTCTGCAGATAATAATGGCTTAGCCCGTTCATATCTTTTGGGCAAATATGTAAGAACGCACTTGCTGGGCTCAGATTGCATTAACGGTGAAGAACCTTGCCTTATTTCTCATTCCTGGCCTGAAGCAAAGAAGGGAATGAAGGAACCTCTGCATCAGTCGAGGGCATAATTATACAGCCGAGCTTCCATTACCTGTGTTTGAATTTCATGCTCTTTAAACTCTTTATGAGAACAGAAGGCTGCCTGGAATTATTTATTATTCTCGGATGAGTATAACCACCTGTGTTGCTAGTTAAAAATGCTATGCTGAGTTCACGTATCCTAAGATATATAATATATAGTATCTATTCCTTTGAGTTCTCATTGTTATGAATTGCATGTTTGTGACATTATCAATCACCGGTCTCATTACCCTGAGTAGCGTGTTTTACGTCAGAGCGGAGTCTTTATCCAGCTATTTAAATGCAGGCACTGTACATCATGAGAACACTGGAACGATTAATTTCTTCATTTTTTTCAATTCTTCTTCGTAACTGGGGTGAGCTGTATGGCTGATTACTGTAAAAGAGGTACTTTAAATATAAAACAGGCAATTTAAATATATATATATATATATATATATATATATATATATATATATATATATATATTTATATACTGTTCAAGAAAATTAAAAGGAACACTGAAATCATCAGATCTCAACGGGAAAAAAAAATCATACTGTTTATTTATACTGATATGGACTGGGTGATGTGTTAGGAACAAAAGGATTTTTCTGATTGTTTGGTCAGAGACATTCACACCAGTGGCCTGCTGTAGGTCATTTTGTAGGGCTCTGGCAGTGCTCCTCCTGCTCCTCCTTGCACAAAGGAGCAGATAACGGTCCTGCTGATGGGTTGTAGACCTTCTACGGCCCGGTCCAGCTCTCCTGGAGTAACTGCCTGTCTCCTGGAATCTCCTCCATGCTCTTGAGATTGTGCTGGGAGACACAGCAAACCTTCTGGCAATGGCACGTATTGATGTGCCATCCTGGAGGAGTTGGACTGCCTGTGCAACCTCTGTAGGGTCCAGGTAGCACCTCATGCTAACAGTAGTGACACCTGTGCAACCTCTGTAGGGTCCAGGTAGCGCCTCATGCTAACAGTAGTGACACCTGTGCAACCTCTGTAGGGTCCAGGTAGCACCTCATGCTAACAGTAGTGACACCTGTGCAAACTCTGTAGGGTCCAGGTAGTGCCTCATGCTAACAGTAATGACACCTGTGCAACCTCTGTAGGGTCCAGGTAGCGCCTCATGCTAACAGTAGTGACAGTGACCCTAGCCAAATTCAAAACTGGTGAAAAAGAGCCAGAAAAGATGAGGAGGGGGAAAAGAAATGTCAGTGGCCTCCACCTGTAAAACCATTCCTGTTTTGATGGTCGTCTCGTTGTTGCTCCTCTAGTGCACCTGTTGTTAATTTCATTAACACCAAAGCAGCTGAAACTGATTAACAACCCCCTCTGCTACTCACCTGACCAAACCAATAGCCCAAAAGTTTAATTGACTTGATGCTATACTCTGATTACAAAGTGTTCCTTTAATTTTTTTGAGTAGTGTATATTAGGGCTGTCAGTTGATTCCATTTTTTAATCACGATTAATCACAAGATTTTCATAGTTAACTTGCAATTAATCGCACATTAATCGCATTTTTTTAATGTTCTGTTTATCCATCATCTATATCCATTTTGTCCTATACAGGGTCATGGGGATTTGCTTTATTTTTTTAAGCTTTTATTTTAAAAGCCGGAAGTCCACCAATGCTGCCATACTTTTTTTGGGGTTTAATTCATCAGCTTCTTAGTGTATTTTGTCAGGCTGCTGCTTGACCGCAGTAATTTGCTGACGGTCCCTAAACTCCACAGCAGCACAGCGAGGTACTCAGAAGGATATTCAGCGCTGTTCCTGAGAGTTTTAGCCAAACTCTCTGAGCTTGGAGGGTTGATGACACTTGTGAAATGTCTGACATACTTATATCTACAAAATGATACCAACCTGGATGAAATCGGTGCCGTTTTTTCATGACGCTATTAAAGTTTAAAGAAAAAAAAAACAAGCGGATGTCGGATGTGAAACTAACTTTAACTTTATGGACCTTAATCCGATAGAAAACTTGTGGGGTGACATTAAAAATGCTATTTCTGAGGCAAAACCAAAAAAAGAAATGCAGAGGAATTATGGAACCTTGTAAAATCATCCTGGGCTGGAATACCTGTTCACAGATGCCAGAAGTTGGTCGACTCCATGCAACACAGATGTGAAGCGGTTCTCAGAAACAGTAGCTATACAACTAAATATTAGTTTAGTGATTCATAGGAATGCTGAATCCTGGATATTTTTCAGTTTATACAGTAAATATTTGAGTTTGTAAAGTAAAATGAAGACACTGCTATTTTTTTGAACAGCCCGATGTTCATTTTTCTTCATTTTCTGTATAGTGAGTAAAGAATTTCTGCTTTTTTCTTCATGTTTTGATTTAGAATATAATGTGCAGTGTTCCCAATGCATGGAAATAAAAACCATTATATATATTTTGGCTTATATCAATTTATGAACATATATATTATATATATATACATACTGTATATGTATGAGGTAGAAGACACTAACAAAAGCCAACGGATAAATTAAATGAATACATGTGCTTTATGAAGCTCTAAAAGCAAATATAAGTTGACCTGGAATATGACATAATTTCACAGTAAAATGTGCGGTATTGATCAGGACAGCTTCAGGCTACATGACTCTCAACAGTTGCACTGTTCGGAGCTCACGACTGGCTGTCTCGTAGTCTCACACTGTAAAAACTTACACCTGATTGGATTTAACTGGAATGTAATTGGATTGTATTGTACTGTGTGAAACTGTACTGCACTGAATCTGTTTGCTTTCTGCATAAATTGCATAAATTGCGAAGTGCAAAATGAGAGTTGCTTGTCTGAAAATGAGAACAAACAGCAGATGCAATGATTTGTTGCTTTCTTCGTTATCCCTTCCCTTCTGGTATGCCGACCTTAGTCCATACCTATTCCTTTTCCTGGCTCTTGCTCGGATTTCTACGTCAGAGGTCCACGAGTCAATCGCTTTGATGTGCCATAAACTTCTGATGCATGATTGAAAAGTGCAAATATCACAATCGAGTGTTGATTGGCAACTGGAACCAAATCCTGAGTGCCAATTGCTTGCTTTCTTGCCTCCAATCAAGGGATGTTTGCGGGGAGACTGGCAACTTGCAAATTGGGCTTAGAAAATCTTGCAGTATGAAGACAGTTTCATTACCACGGAGACTTTGTGTAGCGGTAACTCTAAATATAACCGGGTGTGAATTACAGCTGACAACTCATTAATGTTACTGGCATCTCATTAATGTAACAGTGACTGTAACTAGAAATGTGTAACCTTTCTAAAAATCTAAGCAATACCTCATTCTGCACATTTTTTTTTTTTTTTACCTTTCTGCTTTTCAGATTTAAGCCAGTGACAATAGACATTAATTCAAAGTAGTGGCCACCTGCGTTTTCTAAATTTAGCTGGCCACTTTCACATCTTTCTTTTAGGCAGGGGTTGTTTCGCCAGAGCATGGGAAATGCATGTTTGCTTAGAATAAAGACTGAAAGCCAAGCCAATGAATGTATGAACTACTGAAGTGTTCGGAGGAAAATAGTGATGTATCAAACCAAAGAGATAGAGATGGGAAAACAAATGATTTATCCCCAGTGATGAGTGCATCAGGTGTTTCGGGCTGAGGCTTGATTTGAGCTTCTACTTTAAATTCATGCAGAAGCTAAACTTTTACCTTCCTAAAAAACTGTAACCACCCGTCAAACAGCAACACCGACTGCAGCAGCTGTCATTAATTCATGCTGCGCGCCAACTTCATACAGTATTATTGCTTCACTCGGAGATAAAGCCTTTGCAAATTTGGAAATGTAAAATGTAATGGCCTGTAAATGTACCGCGTTTAATTATAATACCTCTGCAACAGCTGGTTTCCTGCCCGTCTAGCTCTGCTCTGTTTTTGTGGGGTTTTGTTTCGTTCTTGCAGCTCTGCCGTTCATTATAGACACTCAGTGAGCTCAGGGGTCTTGCACATGTACATTTGTGTTTATCTATTTAACATTTATGATGCACATTTATCATGCAGATGTACATTTACCACGCTCTGGTCTATAATCACAGACGAATGCAAACCCTTTTTGCTTATTATTTATTTCTTGATGACCGTGATCTTTTCCAGGGGGGTCGGCGCCCCTACAGATGGGGAATTAGTGGGTTTGGAAAAAATATCATGTATGTGGCCTTCACTGACACCACACCTCAAATCAACTGAACACATGTGGGAGACCATAAAAACCTACAGCTCAGACAGCCCTCTCAACAACCAGCATAAAACACCAAACGAGGGAATATATTTAGAAAGCTATAATTCCATTTCCACTGTAAGATTTCACAGATTCGTGGACTCGGCCGCTGAGGTTCAGAAAGGTTGCTCTAATTACATGCAGCTGCTTGACACCTTACTAAGAAACTTATTATTGCTTTTTTTCCTTCAGTATGTCACACATAATGTCATGCTTATTAGTGAGCTTTAGCTGGGCTGGTGGTTCTTGCTCTCCGTCGTACCTCCATCCACCCGACTAAATGAAGATAAACATGTTTTATTTATTTATTTAAGAACATTTTCTATGTACCAATGCATTTCCCCGTAGAAGCTGAGAGTCTCTGGGACTGCACGGAGCATTTTTTATTAAGTTCACTTTCTACACGAACTAATTCAGTTCATAATCCACTGAAATTAAAATGAACTAGTTCAGTTCACCATTTCAAAAATTGATCATTTTTATTTTTTTTTTATTTTTTATTTTTTAATGTTGCTGCAAGCAATTATTTGTCAAAATGATTACCAGTGCCCATATACTACACCAAACGGCAATTATTTTATCCATTTTGTCTGTCAAAAATGTGTCCAATTCTGAATCTTTATCCAACCAGGGTTCACATTAGCACTGAAGGGACAGCTCATGTAAAACTGTAATTTCCCTTTCAGCTTCTCTCTACAGTAGATTAAAAATATGAGGAAAAACCTGCTGCCAAATAATCTTTACTATAAGTGTTACAAACCCCAGTTCATCAGGGGAAAGGGGTGTGCAAGCATTAATGCCAAAACAAATCCTTTAAAATATTCAAAGTATTTATTTTAGCTTGTTTTCATGTGATAAGTGAACAAAATGAAAAAAAAAAAAGGTAACTGAAGCCAACCTCCCACAAAGTAACATAGCATAAACTAATAGCTATTACAATAGGCCTTAAGCAAAGACATACAAATCAGAAACTCAGAAAACTACATCAAAATTAGTGGAGGTTTAAAAGTTTGATATAACAAAATTAATTCACCTAAGGCTTTACAATAAATGTCTACCCAAAATAAAAGTCACAATCTCTAAGTCACAGAATTCCCTTAACAATTCTACAAAGTTCCCAAACACAAGCAAACAGTGGCAAGCTGCTCTGAGTCATAGTCAGGCAGCTAATCAAATAGAGCTGGCAATCAGGCACCAGCTGCAGAAGAAGAGGAAGCGGCCAATCCTGGTCCGGGGATGGTACAGTCAGCCAACCAGGAACAGAGCAGCACCGCCAGTCATCACTGAGCACCCACACAGCTATCCAACCGCCTGAATGGGAGTTGCAGTGGATGTGGGATGTAACAATAAGTTAATGTTTTTATCCCCCATTTCAATATTTCAATCCCGACTCCAAAGATTACAGTGTCATCTTTGGAGTCGGGTCGTTCCTCCGGCTCTGGGCGTCTGCAGCTTTTATCTTCCTGCTTGTTTTAAACGTTTGATGAAGAATTGTTAGCATGACAGCAGTGTCAGCCCGTGTTGCCATGTTTGATTGATTTCCTCAGATACATATCAGACTCGTTTGTGGTGGATTTTAAATGGGGTTCGCTGGAAACCTGGAACGGTTTTGACCGTGCGTGAACTTTGAAAGAGCCTCGTTCACAACTGCCCAGATGAACTCATTCACGCCCGACGCTCATCAAGGAGAAAGAGAGTGTTTTCAGTTCATGTTTGCACAAAATACGAACTAGTTCCTGAACTTTTGTTCAATGAACATGTTCAGGTACAACACTGGAAACTCAACGGGCATTGGCTGAAATGCCAATGTTACCCGGACTCTCAGCTTCTCTGGGCCTCGGCTGGCCTGGACGCTGATCAGTCTGCAAGGTGATTGGACCAAAAGCTGAATGCAGTTTTGACTGACAGGTTTCCGAGATATATATACTGTCACGTCTCATGCACGATTTCAGTCCATTGTGGATTTTGCATGCAAAGTCGAATGATATGCAGTGACCATTTGTTGGCATTTCTACAGCGAAATACTTCATTTCTAACACTGTAAATAAATCACATTCACTGTAGGGAAGGGAAGGGCAGAATTTACATATAAATAAATTGACATGTTTTTATGATGTACTCCATGAGCTTCCCCTGTTTGAAAGACCAGTAATCCCCACCGTTGCTAACCCAATGCCGTGGTACCGACTGAGTTTGAACCTTCTGCACACCTAAACCAAAGCTAAGATTACAGATTTGACCCAAACCAGCTCACATGTGCGCTGCTTCCTTTTGGACACTTGCCAATAAGTTGACGAGAATAACAAAACAGAGAAAAAAAAATCTATAAACGAATTGTAAAGGAAACATATGGAATTAATTTATATGGGATTCAACGTGGGAACTTTTTCAATCTAAATATGTAAATGTTTTTACATCTTGACAGCGAGGATAAGCCCCATCTCTAGCGCTCATAAATAGGATGGAAATGTATTCATCTTTATTTTTCTTTGTCTGTATTTGCATCTCATGCTTTATTTACTGCCGCATATGTTGACATTTATTTTCTTCCATCATTCCCTATTAGGAGCCCAGTAAGGTTTCTTACGTTGACCTTTGCTCCCCGTCACCCCGGTGATCTGCACACGCAGTCCGCCGCAGATGAGGTGAAATGAGGTGAAGGCAAACTTTCGGTTTAGATGAAATATGGGTTTAAAATACAACTCGCTGAGAAGTTCAGTATTTCAGAGGTGTTACTTGACAGCACGGTGGAATTCAAAAGGCCACGTCCTTGCTGAACAATGGGGGTGGAATATTGAGTTTGGCCCCATTACAAATTCAACTTTTCTTTTTCTTTTTACTGCCATAGATAATGTTCATTGATCTGTGAAATTATGACCCACCATTAGAAAACCTCAGCGCATAATTCAGCCTGTCTGAACTCTCAATCATTCAGCCGGAGACTCAAAGCCCAAATGGTAATTTGCATCACAATGTACCGCATTGATTTAGATGGAGAGGTGTGTTAAGAGATCTTTAACAACTGTAGACACCCTCAGGTCCTCCGCAGGTATTGTTATGATTAAAAATGCCGAGTTAATCTCATCTCAGCGGACTGGTATCACGACAGTCATCTCATTCCAGTCAGTGCACTCATCTTTTAGCATTAAATCTTAAATGTTTATTGACTGGTGCGAGTGATCGAACAAGGACTGCTGCCATTTATAATGCAAGGCCGACGCCAGTGATGGGAATGTGAAGTGCATGGAAGTGCCAGTACAATTAGATGCAAGATATCCATCACCCTCTGGCTTTGGAAGTAGACTGTATCATCAGCACCTGCAGCAGCATACACAAGGAGAAGGAGAGGAGGGAAAAACGGCATGATTGAAAACGTACGGGTATAATATGATCAATGAATTCATCAATCAGTTAAAGGCTGTCAATGAGGTAATCTAAGGTCACGGTACAACTGAAGCATGGAAGGAAAGGTGCAGTGCAATTAACTGGGCTAGATTTTTAAGTGGGACTTGTCCAGTAGAGGCGCCACACAGATTCCCGAAGTCTTATTGAACCTCTGCCAAAATCGCTGATATCCTGATCAGGGACGAGATTGATCCTGATGAGTTCATTTCCCTGCAGTCGCCACCCCTCCAGTGATCCCTATAATTGCTGCAGGGATGCAATATTATATTTGGACAACATCCAGTCGAGGCATTTGACATGCCTACCACACCTTTGCATTTTTAATGTGACCCCCCCGAAGCATTTAGTTGAGTCTTTGCATTAAGGCTATTTGCTTTCATCGATGCACAAATTGAAATTATCGATTTGGGATGGAGGTCAAAAGGGATGACAAATATCTTTCCTATAAAAATCTCATTACTTCCCATTAATATTGTTTTTATTATTGTCATCCATGGCAAGAAGGAGATTAAGGTCAATGCATCCTCCGATTAAAATAAAAGTAAAAGGATGATCATGTAAACATAATTTGATTGGGTGCCCCCCTCGCCCCCCCTTCTCATTAATGTTGCTATATAGATTGACTTGGAGAACCTAGATACTTTACAATTGAGGCATATCATGAAATCTGGATCCTTTTCCATCAAATCAGAACAAAATATTGAAGACTTCTGTTCATATTTCTGGTCTGCAAAAATGAACGGAATTGCAAATGATATTTGAGTTATGAGATAAAAAGAGAAAGTGTCATTTTATTAAAAGAAAAAAGAAAAAAAAACAGCTCTTTTCGATCAGGTTTTCTCCTCATAAAGCACTTTTATAAACAACAAAGAATCTTCACTAATTAAAAGAAAAAAAAATCCTGTAAAGTCCAGAAAGAAAGTGATAAAATCAACGGTTCGTAAGCCTGTGAAACTAAAACCCTAACTCCGCTCTCAGCTAAGCTGCCAGAGGTCCAGTCAGCAGAGTTTTTAGTGATTCCCAAATGGCTAATTTAACCTCGTTCATGCATGGCTGCTCGTCTCGTTTGTTTCTGCGTGATGGACCGGTGACCTGTCCAGGGTGTACTGTCCTGCTGAAATAGGATACAGCAGGTATCCTCCTGGTAGATGGCAGAACATCCACAAGTGTAGAAATCCTTCTGCAACCAATGCCATTACTTTGCTTTGAAACAATTAGGCTGCAAAGGTCTTGAGAGAGCTCTTTATTTTCACCCATCATGAGGTATTTCTTGTGTAACTCCTTTTTACAGACCATCAGCTGAGACTGAATCAGGTTGTATTAATTTGTAATGACAAGGGCCGGGGTAGCTTTCGAATTACTGCTTGATTTCAGCTGGTGTGTCATTTCACGTGATCGCAGACGACTTTAAGTTATGGACATTGACAGTTTGATTTATTTGTGTGTGAGGGTTCCACCAACATCTGTTAAGGTTCCTGTCAGTAGCACCTTGAGAAACATATTTACTGAGAAAAATGGTGACGCTGTACAGAGAGTGGATGGAAAGCTGCTTCCCAGAGCCTTAAAATAACAATTATGGAAACACGAATGGTTTAACCGATAATGAACATTAAATGAACAGATGAATTATGGCTTTTTTTTTAAAAAATATGGTTGGACTGAGGTGGACCAGTGTTTGTGTTACGGCCCTGTAAAGGGGAATAATAAATGAAACAGTGTCAATCAAGTCCAGTGTTGTAATTGACATTTTCAAAAAAGAACGGTTTTCATCATTACACTGCCATCAAACCAACAACTGTTATATCTAAAAACTTCTGAGCTATAAAAGCAGGGCATAGTTTAAAGCTGCTAAAGTTCAAGTATGAAAAGAGTGTATAAAAAAATAAAGTATATTAAATTTATCATTAAATACCCTCATTACTCGTCGAACATTGCACACAAACAGCACAGCTACACCCTGACACAACATTTCCCGCGCCACATCGCACAGTTAGCAAGGAAGCTATGTACCTTTAACATTCAAGTAGAACAAAATGCATCGTCTCTCAAAGTTACTTGAAACTCTGATATTTCACTTCCAACTTCTATCTTAATAAACAGTAAACACAGAAACACATCAGGAAACCATAATGTTGATTTTCTTACCTGTAAAGGGGAATAATAAATGAAAACACAAGACACGGTGTTTTCATGTCACGAGCACAGACACCGTCTTCCCCTCCACCATCGTAGCTCAGGCAAAAGCAATCGAAAACCGAACACGAGAAGCGTTTGAGGATTAGCTTTCAAGGAACAACTTAGAAGAAGGACTTGAAGAAACAATATAAAACATTATTCAGAGGGCTCTTCCAAAAAAAGATACAGGTTATATTTTTAACACAGATTATTCCTTTCAGCTCACTTTATGCTTGTTCGTCTAGGAGACTAGAGTAGCAGATAACAGATCATTCGATCAGTAGATCACAATGAATTTCAATTTGGATCAACTTTTTTAACATTTATCCAGTGTTGGACAAGTTCACTTTCTACATGAACTAGTTAAGTTCATAGTTCATAGAAATTAAAATGAACTAGTTCAGTTCATAGTTCACAGAAATTAAAATTAACTAATTCAGTTAGCCATTTCAAAAAATGAACTTATTAGTTCATTTTTAGTGTTTCTTTTTTTATTATTTTGTAATGTTGCTGCGAGCAATTATTTGTCAAAATGATTGCCACTGCCCATATACTACACCACCACAAACGGCAATTATTTTATCCATTTTATCTGTCGAAAACTATTGGTCCAATTCTGAATCCTTATCCAACCAGGGTTTACATTAGCATTGAAGGGACAGTCCATGTAAAACTGTAATTTCCCTTTCAGCTTCTCTCTACAGCAGCCATTCCCAAACTTCAGAATACCAAGGCCCAATTTGAAATGTGAAAAATCTCCGCAGCCCACCGAAACCTTTAATCACAACTCTGTTCAACATGGAGGAGACAAGGAACCATGATCCGATATTAATGTAAGGGGTCAACAAATAAGGTGACACTTGTCATATTAAGTTAACATGACAGTAGAATAACACTGGTTTGTTTTATTACTTCTTAATGTGTTTTTTTAATAATGTCATGAATATTTTACAGTATTTAAAAACATATTTAAAAAAGACTGAGGATTTAAAACACATTTGTTTAATTCTAATGACCTCTCACGGCCCACCTGCAGTACCACGACGGCCCACCAGGGGGCCGCGGTCCACACTTTGGGAATCACTGCTCTACAGTATATTAAAAATATGAAGAAAAACTTGCTGCCAAATGGTCTTTATTATAAGACTAAAACAGGTACTGCAGCTTTTATCTTCCTCCATGCTTGTTTTAAACGTTTGATGATGCAATTGTTAGCGACACAGAAGCGACAGCCGTGTTGCCTTGTTTGATTGATTTCCTCAGATACATATTAGGCTCGTTTGTGATGTATTTTAAATGGAGTTCGCTGGAAACCTGGCACAGTTTTGACCGTGCGTGAACTTTGAAATAGCGTCGTTCACAACACGTTCGCACAAAATACGAACTAGTTTGTGAACTTTCGTTCAATGAACACGTTCAGGTACAACACTGCCTTTATCATTCCGTACTTTCATGAAAAAGTATCCCTTTGCTTACTGTCATTAAAACATTTTAACATAGGTTTTAAAACATTTTACTAACATCACTTTTTCTTAACCATTACACTTGCAGATATAGCTTCAAGCCTTTCCATTCATCAAGGGCGGCTGCCAACACTCCTTTGGGGATGTCTGCCTCAGGACTCCTTCGCCTCTAACACCGTGACCCACCCTGCCAGAGAACATTAAGTTTATATCTTCTGACTGACAAACAGCCTTCTTCCCCACATAACTCTGGGATCTTAATATACAGTTGGTTTTCCTCTCTGCCAACGTTCTACATCAACAGAGACAGTCAGAGGATGAGAAATGCGCTCCACCGATATCCCACTGGTCATATTTAGGACGGTTTTCAGCCACTGACTCCAAGTGTCCTGCAGGGATGCGCAGACCTTCCTCGACATGCCTGACTGGCGGGCTGCACGTACAGCAGCTCCTCATACGATGACCCCAGCCTCACACAGCCGGCCTTTCTGTCTGCATTACTGACAGATGAAACTGTTGGAGGGGAAATAAGGCCGTTTCCATCCAGAGGCTCCTCACGCGGCCACGTCTCAGGTTTCGTGATAGCTCCTCATTTGAGACCAGCCATGCTTTTACGAACTGATGAAACTGGCGTAAATCTAAGTCATGGACTGTTGTTTATCGGGAGATTTTTTAAAATTTATTTATTTTTATGATATCCAAATCATCCAGCCTTCCCTGAAAGCACATCCCCGCGGTGGTGTAACCGTGGCGGGCCAAAGCTGTAGATCAGTCTCCGAGCTCTCTGCAGTTTGAGAGCTGTTATGCGTGATGAAAAGTCGACCAGACTTTATGTTCCTTTTATCGCATCGGTAGATAAAGAAACTGCAGACGTCAGCCGAAGGAATCCACCAACGTCCGCTGAGTAGGGAAGGAAATACTGTCTGTCTACGTTAAAAAGTGAGAGGGGCCAAACGTTATAGACTCCCATAGTCGTCCCCCGGTAGAAAAGTTGGCGTAGCCAACCGTTTAAATGACATCCTGCCTGTTTTTCTTCTGAAAGTCATCTTGTCCAAGGAAAGTAAAAATTATGATGATAATCCTTGGTTTCCCTGGCTGACGTGTCCTGATAGAGACTCATCAAATGTACAGGGGTTGGACAATGAAACTGAAACACCAGTCATTTTAGTGTGGGAGGTTTCATGGCTAGATCGGACCAGCCTGGTGTCCAGTCTTCATTAATTCCACACAGCACCAGTAAGAGCAGAGTGTGAAGGTTCAGTTATCAGGGTAAGAGAACAGTTTTGCTCAAAATATTGCAATGCACACAACATCATGGGTGACATATCAGAGTTCAAAAGAGGACAAATTGTTGGTGCACGTCTTGCTGGCGCATCTGTGATGAAGACAGCAAGTTTTTGTGATGTATCAAGAGCCATGGTATCCAGGGTAATGTCAGCATACCACCAAGAAGGACGAACCACATCCAACAGGATTAACTGTGGACCCAAGAGGAAGCTGTCTGAAAGGGATGTTCAGGTGCTAACCTGTGTGCCAAACGCCGGTTTCAATGGTGCAAGGAGCGAAAATCTTAGGCTGTGGACAATGTGAAACATGTATTGTTCTCTGCTGAGTCCACCTTTACTGTTTTCCCCCACATCTGGGTGAGTTAGAAGCCCCAAAGAAGTGGACCACCCAGACTGATGGATGACCAGAGTGCAGCATGGGGTTGGATCAGTGATGGTTTGGTCTGCCATATCATGGCATTCCCTTGACGGTCCAATACTTGTGCTGGATGGGCACGTCATTGCCAGAGACTAATGAACCATTCTGGAGGACCATGTGCATCCAGTGGTTCAAACATTGTATCCTGAAGGCGGTTGCCGTGTATCAGGATGACAATGCACCAATACACCCAGCAAGACTGGTGAAAGATTGGTTTGATGAGCACGAAAGTGAAGTTGAACATCTCTCCCTTAGCCTGAAGTCACCAGATCTGAATATTATTGAGACACTTTGGGGTGTTTTGGAGGAGCGAGTCAGGAAACGTTTTCCTCCACCAGCATCATGTAGTGACCTGGACACTGTCCTGCAGGAAGAATGGCTTCAAATCCCCCTGACCACTGAGCAGGACTGGTATATGTCATTCCCAAGATGAATTGATGCTGTATTGGCCACAAAAGGAGGCCCTACACCATACTAATAAATGATTGTGCTCTAAAACCAGATGTTTTAGTTACATTGTCCAACCCTTTTATGTTTTTATGTATTGTGAGTAATTTCAGTTATATATGTGAGCTGTGTCTCTAACATGCACATGGAAAATGTCGCCACCAGTGCTGCTCTGCCACAGTAGCTACTGTTTGCTAAAGCCTAATATGCAGTTAAACTGCCTTTTCGCTCTCGACCAGAAAAAAATCATTTGTTTTCAAAAACCTGTCTAGTCCGGCTGAACTCGCAGTCCCACCAGTGACCTCCCTGACCCGCGTGTACCTTTAACCACGGGGAAGCTCCACCCTCCATGAATTTAGAACTCCATAAACACCTGAGATAAAGCAGCGAGGAGTGTCACTTCCCATGACTCCACACTCATCTGCGATCACATCGCTTTCAGAAATCCATTACTTTCTGAAAGATAATTAGCGTGTCTGTTTGAGTTGGTGATGTTTAGAAATCAGAAAGATAGCTTTTATTCTTTTCATACCTCTGCTCTAATCACTAAGCCTTCGGAGAAAATGATGTTCACACTAAGCCCTGGAGAGAAGAAAAGAAGAGAAGAGGAGAGCTACACCAGCAGACAGATTAGTTCCATGAGACAGAAAATACTGATTCCTCCACCACAAAACTCAATCAAAGAGCTCCAACTGTCTCACCGACTCCCACACTTTCACACGAACTCCGAAGAGGCATCGCACGGACAGTAAGAGGAGGAGAGAAAAAGAAAAAAAGAGCGAGAGAGAGAAAAGAAGAAGAAGAAGAGCACCCACTGCACAAATATGACCCAGGATCTAATTAGTTTGGTTTAGACCGATCATTTGGTTTGATCTGTCATTAATCTACTTGGTCCAAACGAGGACAGACCTCTATGGGAGTCACGAAACACTGAAACACGTTGACACAAGTTTATAGTTTATAAGGATTTTACTTTTGCTTCCCAGTGGACTGAATCCCAAAGATTTTGGCGTTGAGATGCAAACAGAAAATTACACCTCTAACATTTACTGATACAGTGTGGTACCTCTACTTACGAAAATAATTGGTTCTGGAAGTAGTTCCGTAACCTGAAAATTTTGTAAGTAGATACGTGTTTTCCATGTAAATGCCCTAATCCAAGCCGCCCAAAATTTGAACATAATTTTTCTTTTATAAATTATAAATAATACATGAAATGACATAAAAATCTGTAAGAAATACATGTTAAAACTAGAAAAGCACTCGGGGAGCACAGACCTCCACCAAGCGCAACAATTATCGAAAATTTGAAAGTGATCCAGAATCCAGGATTTCTTCCTGATAACACCCAAATTTAAATCGGTTCTTCCTTTTCACATTTCCGACAACTCCAGAAAATTTCATCAAAATCCATCCATAACTTTTTGAGTTATCTTGAACACAGACAGACAGACACAGGTAAAAATTGTTCATTTACCTGGGTTACTGGGTTACGCTCATACAGACAAGGGTCCCTCCTAGCCAATGGGATGCCAGGAAGATGCTAAGCGATAGCCAATGGCAGAGCAGCTCAGACACACCACTTTCAAACTGAGATACAAGAACCGACAAGTATGTTTACGTTCAGTAAACTGTATTTTTGCCTTTCGTATCCTGAAATTTCTTTCGTAACAAGAGGCAATATTTTCCCGTTGAGGCGTTTCGTAACCTGAAAATTTCGGATGTAGAAACGTTCGTAAGTAGAGGTACCACTGTATTTGGGAAGCGTGAAATTCTCCAGATATTCCACGTGCTCAGTGAAAAACTTGCATCTGCTCCCATCAGAGACGGTTTACAGCACACGGACGCCGCTTCTGCACCGCGGCTTTTCCGATCCGTGGATGGTGGAGGAGGCGCAGCGGA
>JAGFBZ010002305.1:62500-72500 GCA_018398805.1 Hirundichthys speculiger | reverse complement strand
TTAAGGTAAGGTTTAAGGGTTAGAGTTAGGGGTTAGGGTTAAGGGTTAAGAGTTAGGGTTAAGGGTTAGGGTTAAGGTTAGGGGTTAAGGGTTAGGGTTAGGGTTAAGGAAGGTTAAGGGTTAAGGGTTAGAGTTAGGGGTTAGGGGTTAGGGGTTAAGGGTTAAGGGTTAGGGTAAGAGTTAGGGGTTAAGGGTTGGTTAAGGGTTAGGGTTAAGGTTAAGGTTAAGGGTTAGAGTTAGGGGTTAGGGTTAAGGGTTAGAGTTAGGGGTTGGGGTTAGGGGTTAGGGTTAGGGTCTCTGGAGCAGTCATTACCATCACTCAAGCTTCAGCCAGGTGTCTGGATGAACTGATCATCATGTGACAGGACAATGATCCAAACGCAGCAGCAGGATAGCATTAAGGTTCTGGAATGTTCTAGTCAAAGTCCAGACCTGAACCTGGCTGAGATGCTGTGGTGGGCCTTCAGAGAACTGTGGAGACATGAGCGTTCATAAACCTGAATGAAGACTGGACCAGAAGTCCTCCAGAACCACAAGACTGATGAGGTCAGACAGGAAACCAGTTTCTGCTGCTGAAGGAGGACCAGCTGCTGGATCATTGTCCACCTGAAGCTTTCATTTTGGCTTCTTTTTATCAAATAAATTACAGAACAGTGAAAACAGTCATATTATTTTTTGTCTGAAGTTGTATTTGCTTGATTGTAACGACTCAAACAAGGATTTTTATTATGTTTTAATCCAAGAAAACAAAGGTTATCAGAGGGGGTAATAACCTTTCTATGGCTATAACAGTGTTATTTACGTCCATTATTGCAGGTAAATAGTTGTTTTTTAATTCATATCCATGTGTCATTGGTTTATTAATCAGCCAGCAGGCGTCCTTCTTCCACGCACATTAACTGTGTGTTGTCTCTGTCGCCGTAGTTGCTTAGGGAGGCTATTGACAAAACAAAGAAATGCTTCGCTATGAAGGAGCAGGAGCTGGCCATGAAGAAGAAGGTAAAGACTCACCTGTAACACATCTGTCTCTGTTCTCTACCAGTTACTGGTTCAGGCTGCAGAGTGGAAGCTGCAGGCTCAAACACTCAGAGAGCAGGGGACTGTCATGCAGGCCCAGGTGAATACTCACTGACAGACTGACGTACGCACACCTGCAGGGACAGGTGGAACACACCTGGAGGGACAGGTGGAACACACCTGGGGGGACAGGTAGAACACACCTGGGGGACAGGTGGAACACACCTGGGGGGACAGGTAGAACACACCTGGGGGGACAGGTGGAACACACCTGGGGGGACAGGGAGAACACACCTGGGGGGACAGGTGGAACACACCTGGGGGGACAGGTGGAACACACCTGTGGGGACAGGTGGAACACACCTGGGGTGACAGGTAGAACACACCTGGGGGGACAGGTGGAACACACCTGGGGGGACAGGTAGAACACACCTGGGGGGACAGGTGGAACACACCTGGGGGGACAGGTGGAACACACCTGGGGGGATAGGTAGAACACACCTGGGGGGACAGGTGGAACACACCTGGGGGGACAGGTAGAACACACCTGGAGGGACAGGCGGAACACACCTGCAGGGACAGGTGGAACACACCTGGAGGGACAGAAAGAACACACCTGGGGGACAGGTAGAACACACCATTAGGGACAGGTGGAACACACCTGGGGGGACAGGTGGAACACACCATGAGGGACAGGCGGAACACACCTGGAGGGAAAGGAAGAACACACCTGAGGGGACAAGCAGAACACACTTCTGGGGACAGGTTTAACACACCTGTCCCCTCAGGTGTGTTAAACCTGTCACCTCAGGTGTGTTAAACCTGGTCCCAGAACACACCTCATGGGACAGGTTTAACACACCTGAGGGGACAGGTGGAACACACCTGTGGGGACAGGTAGAACACACCTGGGGGGACAGGTAGAACCCACCTCTGGTGGCAGGTAGAACACACCTGTGGGGACAGGTGGAACACACCTGGGGGAACAGATAGAACACACCTCTGGGGACTGGTAGAACACACCTTGGGGGACAGGTAGAACACACCTGGGGGGACAGTTAGAACACACTCGTGGCAGGTAGAACACACCTATGGGGACACCTATGGAACACACCTGGAGACCAGAAGCGCAGGAGGCATTGTATTGAGGAGCAGCAACATCACCTTTAGATGTCAGATGTTATCTGAGCTGCTGATTGGTCTGAAACAGAACAGGAAATAGCAGTTATACTACTGGTCCAAAACTGCTTAAAGTATTGAATTATTTTAAAAATTATAATTTGTATAATAATAATAATAATAATAATGATAATAACAATAATAATTAGGACTATTAATGGCCACAGGGTATGAACCGATTTACGAGTTTACAAATGTTTACTTACATTAATTAACTTAATATTTTAATTAGCTGGACTGTCAACACCGGAGGGAAAAAAATAAATGACATTTATCTTCACAGGTAGTCTTGATAATCACCTCTGCATAGCTCTAGTAAATCAGGTCATTTATTTAAAAAGAGGAATAGGTTTAATAAAGTAAAATAATCAGCACCTGTAGATGCTGGAGCTGGACCGGACCCTCCAGAACAGCTGGTTGTGATGTTCTACCGAAGCTCCAAGGCCCATAAAGTGGTCTGAGTCAGTCCAACCACAGGCTTTTATTTCCCCACTTCATCCTCTCTGGGCCTGCAGGTGAAGCTCACCTGAGCCTGAATCCCAAGTGGAAAAGACGTTGGACTGGAGGTCCATTCCTCCTTGAGCAGGTTCAGGCTGATGACCCGGTTAATCCCGCCCATGTTCAGGCTGATGACCCGGTTAATCCCGCCCATGTCAGTAAATGTTCGTCTTTTATTCTGTTACTGCTTTCAAACAGTTTGGGTTCATGTAAACTTCACCAGTATTGAACTCTTGAGCGTACGTGAAGCAAAAGTCATCATCAGTCTTCTGTGAAGGTAAAAAGTAAAACAGAATGAATTATTATAGTTGAGGTCAAAGGTCCAGTTCAACCTGCGCGGGTCAAGATCTGCTGGACCAATCAGCTGCTCCCAGACCAGAGGTGATCTAATGGTCCCAGTGACCCCAGACAGTCCCAGTCCATCACAGCATCTGAGACCGTCAGATCAAAGACATTCAGACCACAACATCTTTTATGAGACAGCGTCAGAGGTAAAGGGTCTTTCTGTAGCTCAGGTTCAGGTCCAGGTCCAGGTCCAGGTTCAGGTCCAGGTCCAGGTTCAGGTCCAGGTTCAGGTCCAGGTCCAGGTTCAGGTCCAGGTTCAGGTCCAGGTTCAGGTCCAGGTCCAGGTCCAGGTTCAGGTTCAGGTCCAGGTCCAGGTCCAGGTCAGGTCCAGGTTCAGGTCAGGTCCAGGTCCAGGTCCAGGTCAGGTTTCCAGGGGCTCATCACTCACTCATGTCCATCCCTTCATCAGTCTGATTTTGTCTCTTTGTCCATCCACAGCTGACCCTCTACGCCCAGAAGTTTGACGAGTTTCAGGCCACGCTAGCCAAGAGCAACGAAATCTACGTCCGCTTCAAGAAGGAGATGGATACTGTAGGTAGAGCCCAGAGGTTCGAAAGGAAACTAGTGCATGAAGAAAAGGCCCAGATCTGAAACAGCCGTGAACACGTTCACTAAATGATAGGGTTAGGGGTTAGGGTTAGGGGTTAGGGGTTAGGGGTTAGGATTAGGGGTTAGGGGCAAAGGGCAAGGGGTTAGAGGTTAGGGTTAGAGGTTAGGGGTAAGGGGTTAGAGGGTTAGGGTTAGGGGCTAGGGGTTAGGGTTAGGGGCAAGGGGTTAGAGGTTAGGGTTAGAGGTTAGAGGTTAGGGGTTAGGGTTAGGGGTTAGGGGTTAGAGGTTAGGGTTAGGGTTAGAGGTTAGGGTAGGGGTTAGAGGGTTAGGGGTTAGGGGGCTAGGGGGTTTAGGGATTAGGGTTAGGGGTTAAGGTTAAGGGTTAGGGGTTAGAGGGTTAGGGGTTAGGGGCTAGGGGTTAGGGATTAGGGTTAGGGGTTAAGGTTAAGGGTTAGGGGTTAGAGGGTTAGGGGTTAGGGGCTAGGGGTTAGGGATTAGGGTTAGGGGTTAAGGTTAGGGGTTAGAGGGTTAGGGGTTAGGGGTTAGGGGCTAAGGGTTAGGGATTAGGGTTAGGGGTTAAGGGTTAGGGGTTAGAGGGTTAGGGGTTAAGGTTAGGGGTTAGAGTACAACAAACTCAACCAATCCATAGGCCCTGATTGGCATCAGCCAATAAGATTGCTGGAAGCATCTGAAACTGATGGTATCATTTCTGTTCAGAACATGCACAACCTCGACATTTTTAACTTTACTCTTCCATGGATCCGTTTGAAGGGTTGGTGGTGGGACATAAAGGTATGAAAATACTCAGAAATCCATGTTCTAGTTTTCCATCAGTCAGAATGCGATGATGACGTGATCCTTTAGAACAGTGATTCACAAAGTGTGGTCCGCGGCCCCCTGGTGGGCCGTCGCGGTACTGCAGGTGGGCTGTGAGCGGTCATTAAAATGATACAAATATGTTTTAAATCCTCGATCTTTTTAAAATATGTTTTAAATTACTGTAAAATATTAACAACATGATTTAAAAACATTAGGAAGTAACAAAACAAACCAGTTAAGTGTTATTCTACCGTCATCTTAACTTAATATGACAAGTGACACCTTATTTGTTGACCCCTCACATTAATGTCAGAACACAGCTACTAGTCCCGGATGTTGGTCACAGTTGTGATTAAAGGTTTCTGTGGGCCGTGGAAATTTTTCACATTTCAAATTGGGCCTTGGTATTCTGAAGTTTGGGAACGGCTGCTTTAGAAGAATTTTGTTCTTGGAGTAAGAAAAGTCAAAGCACTTGACTCAAATTGCCAGGAGCGAAAAGAGCGTCATCCTGCTGAGTGTGTGCAACGCTGTGAAGCTAACGAAGCTTCTGAGGTCTTTGCTTGTTAATTAAGTTCATGTATGAAGTAGATTATAGTTAGAAGATGAAGCTCTTTTCAGAACCTCAGTTGTATTTACCACAACCCGCCACAAGAGGGCAAACAAACGACCAACACAAGGAGACTAAATTATATGAGCGAAAAGTACTTGATGGAATTTTTGATGAACTGTGACAGCCAATAACTTTCTTTATTAAAGATAATATAGTTGCTACACAAATCTACTGGCTAAAACTTTAAAAATAAAAGATATTAAACAGAGATAGTAACCAGATATACTAAAAACAGATCCATTAACGTTTTCATTTGTTCTTAAAGACATCAGATACAGAATGATGATAAAATCAACCAAACTCTTTGTCTTTGTTTAGATGTCACTAAAAATGAAGAAGCTGGAGAAAGAGTCGGACCTGTGGAAGATGAGGTTTGAGAACTGCAACAAGGCTCTGACTGACATGATTGAAGAGGTTTGTCTGAGACGCAGCACCTTTAGATGTTAAAGCTCTGGTTTCTGATGAAACTGAGGTGGAAAATAAACATTTCATGCAGATGTAGCCGCCTGTTTTCAACAGTTACCCTTCTAAAAGCACAGTTTTAACATCAGAGTTTCTTCATGCTATCCTCAGATAATGATGTGGACACCACTAAGGACCCCATGACTCAGTGACCTTTACATCCACATTTCACAGCAGTAACTGTCACATGGTTCTGGAGGAGTTCTAGTGTCAGGATCTTAGTTTGGCTTTAACCTTCTTTTGAATTTTTGTATTTCTTCTCTTTAGGTTAGATTAGGTTAGATGTACATTAGTGTCTTTATTGTCCCCGGTTTTGTTCCTGTTTTACCTTGAAGGACAGTTTCTTTGTTTTGAGCTTAGTCTTACCTCTCCTGGTCAGTCTCTCCTGGTCAGTCTCTCCTGGTCAGTCTCTCCTGGTCGGTCTCTCCTTGTCTCTCCTGGTCAGTCTCCTGGTCAGTCTCTCCTGGTCAGTCTCTCCTGGTCAGTCTCTCCTGGTCAGTCTCTCCTTGTCAGTCTCTCTTCTCCCTCCTGGTCAGTCCTCTCTGCGTCTCCTCTCTCCTCTCCTGTCTGTAGTCTCCTGGTCAGTCTCTCCTGGTCAGTCTCTCTTGTCTGTCTCTCCTGGTCTCTCCTGGTCAGTCTCTCCTGGTCGGTCTCTCCTTGTCTGTCTTCCTGGTCAGTCTCTCCTGGTCAGTCTCTCCTTGTCGGTCTTTCCTGGTCGGTCTCTCCTTGTCAGTCTCTCTCCTGGGTCTCTCCTGGTCAGTCTCTCCTGGTCAGTCTCTCCTGTCTCTCCTGGTAGTCTCTCCTGGTCAGTCTCTCCTGGTCAGTCTGGTCTCTCTGGGTCTCTCTCTCTCTCCTGTCTCTCTCTCTGGTGTCTCTCTCAGTCTCCTCCTGGTCAGTCTCTCCTTGTCAGTCTCTCCTTGTCTGTCTCCCCTGGTTGGTCTCCTCAGCTCCTGTCAGTAAATGCCATCTTGTCTTTCCCCTTTTCCCCACCAGTCTGTCCTATTTGGTCCACCAGTCATGTCTTCAATGTCTTGGATGTTCTGCAGGTTAGTTTTTGTTAGCTTAGTCCAGCTTTTAGACAGATGGACTCACATTTCCCCTGTAGAATACTGAGAATTGTCCACAGAGGAGTTTGTGGTCCAGTCGGTTAGAGACAGGTGTCCAAGTCCCAAACCATGCCCCCTCCACCACCATGCTTTACAGTGGGTCTGAGGTTTTCCTACTGGTTTTCTTCAGACACTCGGGTCTCACCTGTCTGTAGGTAGTGAAGGTTTATCTGAACAGGTGCGTTTCCGCCCACTGAGGTTGAGCAGTGCAACAGTTCAGAGTTTTACACAGGTCTGTTGTTTGAGTCACTGAAAGGTGAGATATGGTACGTTGTCCAGTTGTAACATGAGGCTGCTGCTTCCCTCCTCCATGTTCTGTTCCACCAGTCTGACAGCAGAAGAAGCTACTTTAGGCGTTGATGCCTGAGATCTTTTCTGCAGCTCTGATGACCTGTTGTAGCAGCTGGGTGGTGTTGCTGAACCACACTGTGATGTCATGGGCCTGCTGATGCTCAGGGAGGTCTGATCCTGTTCTAGATCTGCTGGACGTCCACGTCTGAAACGATTGACAGCTGTCTTGAATGCTTTCCTCTTGTGAATAACCTTTCTCACTGTAGAGCAGTGAACTGCATGTTGTTTGGAAATAGTTTTAGAACCTTTCCAGACATTTCTAAAACAATTGATGATGTCGCTTCTTCTTGGCATTGTGTGAACACACACCTGAATGCTCCAGACCAAGAAACACCTGCTTTTCTAGAGGTCTGCACACCTGCTGATGATCAGCAGCAACTTCAGTCGCTCTATTAAGCTCTAAGGAAGTTTTATTGATGCCCACATCGTGTTTGTTTTTGTTAATTATTCTCTTCCACCGTTTTCAGAGAAACGAGAAAGGCAAAGAGTACGACCTGTTCGTCCTGAAGATCCAGAGGCTGGAGAAGCTGTGCAGGGCTCTGCAGGACGAGAGGAAAGTCCTCTACGACAAGATCAAGGATGTCCGGCAGTCCAACGCCTCCCTCCCGTTGAAGATCTCCAGCGCTGTTGAAAACCATGAGGGTTCTGGAGAGAGTGTCCTCACTACCGAGGAGATCCAGGAGCTGGAGAAGGAGGACCTGGTTCTGACGGAGGACATGGCCCGTCTGAAGGAGGAGCAAGCCAAGCTGCAGGACTTTGCCACCTCCCTGTTTGATCCACCAGAGGATGATGAGGATCAGGAGGAGAAAAATGAGCTGAATCTGAAAGAAGATCTTGTTCTTTCTTCTTTTGTTCATTTCCAAACCAAAACTCTGGTCTCAGAAGAATCTGATGTTTCACAGCTGGTACAAAGTCCTGCTGAGCCCACTCCAGAACCGTCCGGACCTGATGAGACGAGCTCTGACACACTTCAGAAAGCGCCACATCCAGATGTGGAGCTTCAGACACCAGCTGAGACCCAGACCCCTGCCACACCGACAGCAGAACCTCAGAGAACCGAGCCCGGTCCAGACCCAGAAGAACCAAAGGTTGAAGTTCTGAAGGAGGATGATGAAGTCAAACCAGTGCTCCCAGCAGGAGACGAGAAGGCCCAGCAGCAAGAACCAGCTGAACCGATCCCAGAAGAGTCCGATGACCCTCCTAAAGCCTCCTCCAAGAAACCGGCGCTGAAAAAGAAGAAGAAGAGTGGGAAGAGTTCCAGTTAAACCAGTGGAGGTTCAGTGTTTGTGTCGTGTAGATCTGTGAATGAAGTGCTACCACGTCTTTTGACTCCATTTTGTAAAACTTCTAGTGTTTGTTCCAGCTGAAGAGGATCAGTATCAGCAGACGAGGATGGAAAAGTTCAGCCAGTGATTTTTACGGTTCAGATGTCATCTGTCCTGTTGAAGGAGAAGAAACGTGTGTTTGAAAAAAAGTCTTTCTTATGTAAAACAGTGTGAAACAAAGCCACTGATGTTGGAGTCAGAACGACTCCCATAAAGTGATGTAAAGTGATGTCCATTTTTATCTTGAGCCTCATTATTTCCTGCATGTTCATGATGATATTGGTCATCAGGATAGATGATTTAATTCTTATTTGCAACCCTAACCCTAAAACGATACTAGTGTGGTTTTCCGTCATCTAAAATGTGAAATCTTCTCCAGGACTCAAACCCAAACTCTAACAAGACTCATGTTACAGAAACGATAGAAGGACATGTGAGCCAGCATCTAACGACAACGCTCTTCTGTCTGGGAACCAAAACAACCAATCAGAACAAACGCCTGATATCTCAGTATAGTTTTGTTCTCCTACACTGTTGTGAAGGTCGTGTGATTGTTTATTCGTCTGAACGTTTCTAAAACAGCAAATACTCTGGAGGAGGTTAAAAGGTTTAATGAATGAGGGTTTGGATCTTTGTTTGAGGAGACCTCCAGACCAGCAGGTGGCGCCAGGGACTCCAGAGGAAGAGGAAATGATGTCAGAGCAGGGCTCAGTGGAAACAGGAAGTGACTGTTGTGTAATGATCTGCTGACGTCTTCACCAAATACTGAACCGTGGAGCTGCAGAGGTGGTGAGTTCCAGGACCATGTTGACCATGATGGGTCCAGAATGATCCGGCACACCAGGAAACTACTTTTCATTCAGGTCCCGGTCCAGAAGCGTTCATCCCAGAAACACCGACAGAGGCGTGTTCACGCTGGCTGTGATCGGCTGGAAAACCTGACCTGAAACTGCAACTGAGTCCTCTGAAAGATCAGATCATCCAGATCGGTTCATTCACAAACGACACGTCACTAAACTGGTCCAGACTCTTGGTCCATTTGGACAGGGACTGGACGGCCCACAGCACCGGATCCAGTCCAGGACCCCACACCTCCTGAGGACAACCCCTGGTCCCTGCAGGACAGGGAGGGTGTAGACCTGACTACCCCAGTACCGAGCCTTTGGTCACCCCGTACCCCGACTCTCCTGCAGATGGTCCACCAAGCACAGACCTCCTGGGATAACTAAATAAATGCCTAATAAACGAGGTGATTAGAGCTGATTAGAGCACAGCCTGGACTTCAAAACCGAGTGAGAACACTAAACATATTTGAAGTCTTCACTGGGACAATTAACTGAGTGAAATTAAACATTTTTATTTCTACATGGTACCAAAACTTTAAGGGTTAGGGGTTAGAGGTTAGGGGTTAGGGGTTAGAGGTTAGAGGTTTAGAGGTTAGAGGTTAGTAGGGTTAGGGGTTAGAGGTTTAGGGTTATAGGGTTAGAGGTTAGGGGGTAGGGGTTAGAGGTAGAGGTTAGAGGTTAGGGTTAGAGGTTAGGGGTTAGAGGTTAGAGGGTAGAGGTAGAGGTTAGGGGTTAGAGGTTAGAGGTTAGAGGTTAGAGGTTAGGGGTTAGAGGTTAGGGGTTAGAGGTTAGGGTTAGGGGTAGAGGTTAGAGGTTAGGGGTTAGAGGTTAGAGGTTAGAGGTTAGGGGTTAGGGGTTAGAGGTTAGAGGTTAGAGGTTAGAGGTTAGGAGGTT
>JAGFBZ010002305.1:0-60000 GCA_018398805.1 Hirundichthys speculiger | reverse complement strand
AGAAGCTGGGGTTGATAAATAAATAAAAAGAACTTCTGGCGTTGAGTCCATGAGCTGGTTGGTTGATGAACAACTCCAGCAGCAGAGAAGATAACAGCTTTGATGCCTGAGCGGATTAAACTTCTGCAGGTGCATGATCACCTCCTCCTCCTCCTCCCGGCTGTCACAGTTTAATCTCTAACACCAGGAAGCCTCCTCCAGCTGGAGGCAGGCGTCACATGTTTGCAGCAGATAGAAACCAGCCTGAGCTGCAGTCCACAAACATCTGCAGCTGAAACTCCTCCAAGAACCCGAGGGTTCCTCTCTGAACGAGCTGCAGACGTTGCAGAGAAACCAGCTGCAGATAACGACATCAGTCACGTCTCCTGGTGGCGTCTCTCTGAACATAACAGGAGCTGAGCTGCAGAAATTCAGATCTCACATCTGAAAAGAATATTTTTCTTCTTAGTTGGTATGATAACAGGACTGGGAGAAGACCACGAGACCGCCCAGGATATACTGGACAGACCACATCAGCTGGTCTGGGAGAACCTTGGAGACCTCTGAAGATCTGGAGAAGTGCAGCTGGAGGGAGGGAGGTCTGGACCTCTGGACCATGACAGACTGGTCCTAAACAGACTGGTTCATGACAGACTGGTCGATGACAGACTGGACCATGACAGACTGGTCCATGACAGACTGTCCATGACAGACTGGACCATGACAGACTGGACCATGACAGACTGGACCATGACAGACTGGACCATGACAGACTGGTCCTAGACAGACTGGACCATGACAGACTGGACCATGACAGACTGGACCATGACAGACTGGTCGATGACAGACTGGTCGATGACAGACTGGTCCATGACAGACTGGTCCATGACAGACTGGTCCATGACAGACTGGTCCATGACAGACTGGTCGATGACAGACTGGTCCATGACAGACTGGTCCATGACAGACTGGACCATGACAGACTGGACCATGACAGACTGGTCCTAAACAGACTGGTTCATGACAGACTGGACCATGACAAACTGGTCCTAGACAGACTAGACCATGGTATACTCGACCATGACAGACTGGTCGATGACAGACTGGACCATGACAGACTGGTCCATGACAGACTGGTCGATGACAGACTGGACCGTGGCAGACTGGTCGATGACAGACTGGTCCATGACAGACTGGTCGATGACAGACTGGTCAATGACACACTGGACAATGACAGACTGGTCCATGACAGACTGGTCCATGACAGACTGGACCATGACAGACTGGTCCTAAACAGACTGGTTCATGACAGACTGGACCATGGTGTACTCGACCATGACAGACTGGTCCATGACAGACTGGTCCATGACAGACTGGACCATGACAGACTGGTCGATGACAGACTGGTCCCTGACAGACTGGACCATGACAGACTGGTCCATGACAGACTGGACCATGACAGACTGGTCCTGAAAGGACTGGATGACAGACTGGTCGATGACAGACTGGTCCTGAACAGAACAGACTGGTTCCTGACACATGGACATGACTGGACCATGACAGACTGGTCCATGACAGACTGGTCCATGACAGACTGGACCATGACAGACTGGTCGATGACAGACTGGACCATGACAGACTGGTCGATGACAGACTGGTCGATGACAGACTGGACCATGACAGACTGGACCATGACAGACTGGACCATGACAGACTGGTCCATGACAGACTGGTCCATGACAGACTGGTCCCTGACACACTGGACCATGACAGACTGGACCATGACAGACTGGACCATGACAGACTGGTCCATGACAGACTGGACCATGACAGACTGGTCCATGACAGACTGGACCATGACAGACTGGTCCTAGACAGACTGGACCATGACAGACTGGACCATGACAGACTGGACCATGACAGACTGGACCATGACAAACTGGTCCTAAACAGACTGGTCCATGACAGACTGGACCATGACAGACTGGTCCATGATATACTGGTCCATAACACACTGGACCATGACAGACTGGACCATGACAGACTAGACCATGACAAACTGGTCCTAGACAGACTGGACCATGGTATACTCGACCATGACAGACTGGACCATGATATACTGGTCCATAACACACTGGACCATGACAGACTGGACCATGACAGACTGGACCATGAGAGACTGGTCCATGACAGACTGGTCGATGACAGACTGGACCATGACAGACTGGTCCATGACAGACTGGACCATGACAGACTGGTCGATGACAGACTGGACCATGACAGACTGGTCCTAGACAGACTGGACCATGGTATACTCGACCATGACAGACTGGACCATGATATACTGGTCCATAACACACTGGACCATGACAGACTGGACCATGACAGACTGGACCATGACAGACTGGTCCATGACAGACTGGTCGATGACATACTGGACCATGATAGACTGGTCCATGACAGACTGGACCATGACAGACTGGTCGATGACAGACTCGACCATGACAGACTGGTCCATGATACACTGGACCATGACAGACTGGAGCATGACAGACTGGTCCATAACACACTGGACCATGACAGACTGGTCCATAACACACTGGACCATAGTATACTGGTCCATAACACACTGGACCATGACAGACTGGTTCATAACGCACTGGACCATGACAGACTGGTCCATAACACACTGGACCATGGTATACTCGACCATGACAGACTGGGCAATGACAGACTTGACCATGACAGACCTGGACCATGAAAGACTGGTCCATGACAGACTGGACCATGACAGACCTGGACCAAGACAGACTGGACCATAACAGACTCGTCCATGACACACTGGACCATGACAGACTGGACCATGATATACTGGTCCATAACACACTGGACCATGGTAGACTGGTCCATGACAGATTGGACCATAACAGACTGGTCCATAACACACTGGACCATAGTATACTGGTCCATAACACACTGGACCATGACAGACTGGTCCATAACGCACTGGACCATGGTACACTGGTCCACGACAGACCTGGACCATGACAGACCTCTATTGGTCAATAAAGGAACCGCAGCCTCTAGTGGTCGGTAGAGGAACCGCGGCCTCTAGCGGTCTGTAGGGGAACTGCGGCCTCTAGTGGTCGGTAGAGGAACTGCAGCCTCTAGTGGTCATGTGCATGTGTAGTCCAATCATAAAAGCCCTACGTCACCATGTGACCTGTTGACTCCTCCCTCTCTGGTCCCATCAGTGGTTTCTATCTCAGTTAACCTCCACATATCTCTTTTACTGTGTGCTTGCCAGTAAGTCTCAAACATTTATCTCATCTTGCACACTGTCAACTATACTTTATCATCATTTAGGCTGTTGCAGGACGCTATTATTGTCCTGACTATTAAACTTTTGAATAATATGTTGGTAACCGGCCACAGCTCCTACATATTTATAACTTTCAGATTGCACCTTGACGTCCTCTCAGACATGAACCTCTGCCAACTGCTCCATTTACGCTGCAGCCCTGGATTTAATTTATTCCTGAGGCAGTCGGCCCAAAGAATCCAGCCTCACTGATGTGAACTTATTTAAAGTGGACCCAGACAGTCCTCCAGGAGGCGGGGCTGGAGGCTCCAGCAGATGGGGGTGTCTGGAGAGCCCGTGGGGGGGCTGAGTCACACTCCTGATCCTGATGGTCCCTGCAGAGAAGAGACCTGGTAATGGGGGCGGGAAGTTCAAGTCTTAGTGGGCCTGACTTTCCTTTTACATTTATTAAAATATGATTCAGCATTACATCAGCAAAAAGCAAAAAACTGGCAAAATTATAACGAGGAATGAAGCTTCTGTGTTCACAGATGTTTCAAATGACTGAGAATCTTAGTGATAATATAATAATCCTGGTGATAATATAATATAATTACGGCTGGGCAACAATTAAAATTTTTAATCGCGATTAATCGCATTGTATACGGAAAATCAAGTAATGAATTCAAAAGTCGTGTAAAGGTCACTTTTATTGAAATGTTCTGCTTGTCAATAACACATATTTAGTGTAAATCTCATCTTAAAAATGTCAAATAAAATAAAGCTTATTGCCACTGCCAGGGCATTAATGTCATTTTTTTTTTAAAAAGTCTACAAACTAAATCTAACAAAATGATTGTGTCTCAGCACAACCAGAACATTAAAACATTAATTTCTGAGGTAACAGCAGAAACTTTTAACGGGGAGTTCAACTTGTCAGTTGTTACAAATAACCTTGTTTCTGTTGAATCCTCCGTCTGGGAGAACTTTAAAATTAAAATGTTCATGTTAAAGTTCAGTAACTTTACAGTCTGTTTTAGCTTTTCTGCATGTTTTTTTGTCAAGTCTCTTCTGGTTCACTTTAGGTCCAGTCCGGTCCGGTCCGGTCTGTTCTTTTCTGTTCTGGTCTGGTCTGTTCTGGACTGGTCTGTTTAGGTCTGGTCTATTCTGGTCTGTTCCAGGTCTAGTCTGTTCCAGGTCTAGTCTGTTCCGGGTCCGGTCCAGTCCAGTCTGTTCTGTTCTGGTCTGGTCTGTTCTGGTCTCGTCTGTTTAGGTCTGGTCTATTCTGGTCTATTCTGGTCTGTTCCAGGTCTAGTCTGTTCTGTTCTGTTCTGGTCTGTTCTGGACTGGTCTGTTCTGGTCTCGTCTGTTTAGGTCTGGTCTGTTCTGGTCTATTCTGGTCTGTTCCAGGTCTAGTCTGTTCCGAGTCCGGTCCGGTCTGGTCCGGTCCGGTTTGGTCTGATCTGGTCTGTTCGGTTCTGTTCTGTTCTCGACTGGTCTGTTCTGGTCTCGTCTGTTTAGGTCTGGTCTATTCTGGTCTGTTCCAGGTCTAGTCTGTTCCGGGTCTGGTCCGGTCCGGTCCGGTCCGGTCTGGTCTGTTCTGTTCTGGTCTCGTCTGTTTAGGTCTGGTCTATTCTGGTCTGTTCCAGGTCTAGTCTGTTCCGGGTCCGGTCCAGTCCAGTCTGTTCTGTTCTGGTCTGGTCTGTTCTGGTCTCGTCTGTTTAGGTCTGGTCTATTCTGGTCTGTTCCAGGTCTAGTCTGTTCCGGGTCTGGTCCGGTCCGGTCCGGTCCGGTCTGGTCTGTTCTGTTCTGTTCTGGTCTCGTCTGTTTAGGTCTGGTCTATTCTGGTCTGTTCCAGGTCTAGTCTGTTCCGGGTCCGGTCTGGTCCAGTCTGGTCTGTTCTGTTCTGTTCTGGTCTCGTCTGTTTAGGTCTGGTCTATTCTGGTCTGTTCCAGGTCTAGTCTGTTCCGGGTCCGGTCCGGTCCAGTCCAGTCTGTTCTGGTCTGGTCTGTTCTGGTCTGTTCTGGACTGGTCTGTTCTGGTCTCGTCTGTTTAGGTCTGGTCTTTCCTGGTCTGTTCTGGTCTGTTCCAGGTCTAGTCTGTTCCGGGTCCGGTCCGGTCCAGTCCAGTCTGTTCTGGTCTGGTCTGTTCTGGTCTGTTCTGGTCTGGTCTGTTCTGGTCTCGTCTGTTTAGGTCTGGTCTGTCCTGGTCTGTTCTGGTCTGTTCCAGGTCTAGTCTGTTCCGGGTCTGGTCCGGTCCGGTCCGGTCCGGTCTGGTCTGTTCTGGTCTGGTCTGGTCTGTTCTGTTCTGGTCTCGTCTGTTTAGGTCTGGTCTGGTCTGGTCTATTCTGGTCTGTTCCAGGTCTAGTCTGTTCCGGGTCCGGTCTGGTCCAGTCCGGTCTGGTCTGTTCTGTTCTGGTCTGTTCTGGTCTCGTCTGTTCTGGTCTCGTCTGTTTAGGTCTGGTCTGTTCTGGTCTATTCTGGTCTGTTCCAGGTCTAGTCTGTTCCGAGTCCGGTCCGGTCTGGTCCGGTCCGGTTTGGTCTGATCTGGTCTGTTCGGTTCTGTTCTGTTCTGGACTGGTCTGTTCTGGTCTCGTCTGTTTAGGTCTGGTCTGTTCTGGTCTATTCTGGTCTGTTCCAGGTCTAGTCTGTTCCGAGTCCGGTCCGGTCTGGTCCGGTCCGGTTTGGTCTGATCTGGTCTGTTCGGTTCTGTTCTGTTCTCGACTGGTCTGTTCTGGTCTCGTCTGTTTAGGTCTGGTCTGTTCTGGTCTGTTCCAGGTCTAGTCTGTTCCGGGTCCGGTCCAGTCCAGTCTGTTCTGTTCTGTTCTGGTCTGTTCTGGACTGGTCTGTTCTGGTCTCGTCTGTTTAAGTCTGGTCTGTTCTGGTCTATTCTGGTCTGTTCCAGGTCTAGTCTGTCCCGAGTCCGGTCCGGTCTAGTCCGGTCCGGTCCGGTCTGGTCTGGTCTGTTCCAGGTCTGGAGGCACTGACAGTCACACAGTTCATCTGGTTTCAGCTCAAGGACCAACAGGAACCCTGAAGGTTCTGTTGTTCTGCTCTGAATAACAGAACCCTGAAGGTTCTGTTGTTCTGCTCTGAATAACCCTAAAGACCTGAGGCAGCCACATCAGCTCCACCAGTAAAACCAGTGCTCAGGTCCCAGTTTGGTCCTGGACCTTCATCCATTTCAGCCATTCAGAGCCTCCTCAGGTGAGCTGGTGTTACCTGGCCGTGAAGCAGATCTAAATCAGTCTGAGTGACGAGATAACAGCAGGTGTTGGATGATTCTCCTCCACCACACCTGCTCTCCACCTCCACCCTGCTGTTTTCTCATCATCCTCCTCCGTTAAACTGCTCGTTATCGGTAACAAGACGACCGTTAACCTGCAGCTTCACACGCAGGTGTGTTTGTCTGTGAGTCTGAAGGAACTGTTCACCTGGATGTTCCTGCAGAGACGAGCTGACGGCCCATGGATCTGCTCCAGGTAATCCTCATTCTTCACCTGTCTTCATCCCTCCTCCTCATCATCCTCCTCTTCATCATCATCTTCATCTTCATCCTCATCCTCAGACCTGCTTCAAGTTGAAGCAGCAGCACCGTTGAAGTGACATATCATGTGATCAGAGTCGTTATGAGGTAAAAATGAGCTCAGATGGTCGATATAGAATACTGATTACCTCCACTGATGACCTGATCATCATCATTGATGACCTGATCATCATCACTGATGACCTGATCGTCATCACTGATGACCTGATCGTCATCCCTGATGACCTGATCGTCATCACTGATGACCTGATCGTCATCGCTGATGACCTGATCATCATCATTGATGACCTGATCGTCATCACTGATGACATCATCATCATCATTGATGACCTGATCATCATCACTGATGACCTGATTGTCATAACTGGTCAACTGATCATCATCACTGATCAACTGATCATCATCATTGATGATCTGATCGTCATCAGATCAGATCATCAATGATGATGATCAGTTGATCAGTGATCAACTGATCAACTGATCATCATCATTGATGACCTGATCATTATCATTGATGACCTGATCGTCATCAATGATGACCTAATCATCATTGCTGATGACCTGATCGTCATCACTGATGACCTGATCGTCATCACTGATGACCTGATCATCATCATTGATGATCTGATCATCATCATTGATGACCTGATCGTCATCACTGGTCAACTGATCATCATCACTGATCAACTGATCATCATCACTGATCAACTGATCGTCATCACTGATGACCTGATCATCATTACTGATCAACTGATCGTCATCACTGACCAGAAGATGATAGAACCACCTGTTATAATATATTTAAGAGGTCCGTGGAACAACCTGAAAACCCGAGACCCGACCTGAATCGGGTCAGCTCAGAGAGGCCCACATGATCTGCTGAGCGGATCTGGAGATCATTATTCACCAGAAACAGAGCTGCCAGTCTTCTCAGGACTGGTTCCAGCAGATTCCCCCAGTTTAGAAGAACAGCTCCATCTCTGAGCAGGTCCATGACAGCAGTCAGAAGATTGAACCAGTATGGTTGGTCTGGAAACATTTCCATGGAAACAGGACTGAGGTTCATGAAAGCTTTAATCCTGAATAAATGTAATTCTAGAGCAGCCTGTTCAGTTCACGTTCAGTGAGCTGGACTCTGGAGAACGTTCTAAAGATGGCTGCTGGAACATCACTGATGACATCACAGCTCATCTTTCCAAGTCTCTATCTGGATCAAAAAACCACTAATCAGAGGTCAGCAGAACTTGATTCTCCATGAAAACATCCTTAAACTAGATCCTGAAGCTTATTCCTCCTCTATTACTGCTGCTGGTTGATGGGAAATGCATTCTGGGATACATTTCCATCTCAAGGCTAACACTGGATGTATCCTGGGTAAAAAGGGCAGAGCCAGAACTCATCCAGAGATTTGGTCACAAATCCTGCAGCGTTTGTTCCAGTTCAGGTTGTGAGAGAAAGAAAGGAAAGATCAATAGTGATCAGCATCAGGAGCTGACAGCTCTGCTCGGCTCCTGGAGCTCTTTATCTGTGACAGGGTTAGGGTCATACAGTAGGTTGTAACCCTAACCCTAACCCCTAACCCTAACCCTTAACCCCTAACCCTAACCCTAACCCCTAACCCCTAACCCTTAACCCTAACCCCTAACCCCTAACCCTAACCCCTAACCCCTAACCCTACAGGAGATAAAAACTGAGAAGAGGATCCAGGTCAGGACCAGCTACCACGACTAGCTGTCCTCCACCGAGTCCTGGCAGAGACAGCTGCTGCCAGCTGCTGAGACAAGCTGCCACACACCTGCACAGGTGGACTCCAGGTGGCTCCTCCCCTTTTGACCTGTGACACTGGACAGGTGTCGTTTCAGCAACACAACAAAAACATCCAGTTCTGCAAAAGTCACGACTTAACAACAAAAACCTGATGATTTAGGAAGTACCAGTATATATATATATATGTATATATATGTATATATATATATATATATATATATATATATATATATATATATATATATATATATATATACATACAGTCATGGAAAAATTATTAGACCACCCCCTTGTTTTCTTCAGTTTTCTTGTTCATTTTAATGCCTGGTACAACTAAAGGTACATTGTTTGGACAAACATAATGATAACCACAAAGATTGCTCATAAGAGTTTTATTTAAGAGCTGATATCTTTACCATTTTCCATGGTTTTCTTGATTATAACCTAAATCACTAAGTTTTACAATCAATAGCTATGGCGTTGTACTGCCAAAACACTGCTTTTTTGATGCATTCAGTGTTTTCTTTTCTGTCTGTTTTAGTCACATGATGACGTTTAGTGGTACCAGGTATTAAAATGAACAGAAAGTGAAGAAAAAATGGGTCTAATAATTTTTTCCATGACTGACTGTGATATCATATATATATATAGATATATATATATATATATATATATATATATATATATATATATAATATATTCTATACTGTTTCAATCATCCAGCACCGTACCAGTCCAGAACCAGTCTACACCAGTCCAGAACCACTCTAGACCAGTCCAGAACTGTTCTAGAACCAGTCTAAACCAGTCCAGAACTGTCCCAGAACCAGTCTAGACCAGTACAGAACCACTCTAGACCAGTTCAGAACTGTTCTAGAACCAGTCTAAACCAGTCCAGAACTGTCCCAGAACCAGTCTAGACCAGTCCAGAACCACTCTAGACCAGTCCAGAACCAGTCCAGAACTGTCCCAGAACCAGTCTAGACCAGTACAGAACCACTCTAGACCAGTCCAGAACCAGTAAACCAGTCCAGAACTGTCCCAGAACCAGTCTAGACCAGTACAGAACCACTCTAGACCAGTCCAGTACCAGTCTAGACCAGTCCAAACCTAGACCTCAGTCCAGAACCACTCCTAGACCATCCAGAACCACTCTAGACCAGTCAGAACCACTCATAACAGAACCACTCTAGACCAGTCCAGACCAGTCCAGTAACCAGTCATAACAGTCTAGTAAACCAGTCCAGAACTGTCCCAGAACCAGTCTAGACCCGTCCTGAACCAGTACAGAACTGTTCCAGAACCACTCTAGACCAGTCCAGAACCAGTCTAGACCAGTACAGAACCAGTCCAGAACTGTTCCAGAACCAGTCTAGACCAGTCCAGAACCACTCTAGACCAGTCCAGAACCACTCTAGACCAGTCCAGAACCAGTCTAGACCAGTCCATAACCAGTCGCAGCAGTCTGCTGTCAGAACCTTTAATAGTTCTACGTCGGTTACTTCCTGGAGTTCTGCTCAGATGTGGAGCTCCGTGGTGAGAAGGTGAAGTGATGTTAGAGCCACACTGAGCTCTTAAATCTGTGTCCGTGAGGCTTCAGCCCACATGTGCAGCAGACTTTAGGCCAACGAGCTCATGTGAATAATTCTGTCAGACGTCTGCCCGACTCTCCGGCCCCCACACATCCCCCACAGACTAATCTTTCCTGATTTCATTAGAAACTGTCGCTGACTGGCCTGGAGCTGGACAGAAGGTCTTCAGTGAAGGTCAGAGATGATTTCACACAGCAGCCATCCAACCAGCTTATAATTCCACATTAAAGAGAAAGATCTGCGATCCTCATATGTATTTATTTTATTTTTTAAATCTAGTTCTGTATCTGCCAGGAAGAAAGGAGGCTCAGCAGCTGGATGTTGGTGTCTCCTGAAGCTTCAGGTGGTGGGTCGAGCCATAGATCTGCTTTAGAGTTAGAAAATAAATTATCTGTTGTTGAAATTCATGAACATCTAAGAGCTTCTCTGAGAGACTCTGATATCTGGACATCTGCATCTACTTCATCCTGGTACGATGGTCTTTCAGACCAGACGGATGTAGAATTACAACAAGCATCGTAGCTTTTATGTGCTGAAAATGCTTTAAAGAGAAGAATCTGGTCCTGGTCCTGGTTGGAGACAAGAGGACAACCTGGCATCCTTAGTTTTCTTTGGAGCAACGTGAGATCACATGACCTCCCCATCACCAGGATGTTTCTGCCTCCTGTCTGAAGTGACTCACCACAGTCTAGGAGTTCATACCCTAACCCTAACCCCTAACCCTAAACCTAACCCCTAACCCTAACCCTAAACCTAACCCCTAACCCTAACCTAAACCCTAACCCCCCCTAAACCTAACCCCCTAACCCTAACCCCTAACCCCTAAACCTAACCCTAACCCTAACCCTAACCTAACCCTAACCCTAACCTAACCCTAACCCTAACCCTAAACCTAAACCCTAACCCGAAACCTAACCCCTTACCCTAACCCCTAACCCCTAACCCTAAACCTAACCCTAACCCTAAACCTAACCCCTAACCCTAAACCTAACCCTAAACCTAACCCCTAACCCTAAACCTAACCCCTAACCCCTAACCCTAAACCTAACCCCTAAACCCTAACCCTAACCCTAACCCTAAACCTAACCCCTAACCCTCCAACTACAAGGCTGTTAGTAGAACGTTGGTCTCAACAGAAGCATGAGACGACTACATCTGAATGTCCTTTCAACCCTGATCTGCTACAGAAGAGTCCCAGTCCAGATGTGCTGCTGTCAGAGGGACGCAGTACACTGAAGAGGTTAATACGTCATTTCTAGCTGAATTTTAATTGACTAGTAAGTCAATCAGTCTGTCAGAAATCAAATTGTCTTTGGTCTCCAGACCAGAGAGACGACTGTCATCAAACCACTCATTGAAGGACGTGGGACGGCTGATCTGGACCAAAGAGAAGATACCTCCATGATTCTGGGTGACAGTGTTGAAGCATCACATTACAATAAAGAAATATAATTCTTCTCTTTGACATTCCAGACGTCTTCGTTCTTTGCTCGGGCAGCGAATATCCAGAACATCTCCGAGCGTTTCGTCTGGTCGATCACCGCTACACTGACAAACACGAGACACGTACCTGGAGATGATCTGTTCCTGTGATTAAATATAAAACATCCAAAACCAAAATGTGTGAGAACAAGTGGCAACGGTCTTACTTCATTTAAAGTTTAATCTTTATTAATTGGTACAAATACGCAGAGTTAACATCCTGGCTAGTTTATGAGCTGTTAGGTCGTTGACTCGGTCTCAGCTTAAGGACTGAATTCTTCAGAGGATGTAGCCTCAAAGTCCATAAAGGTGAAACCAACCAAGCGTTGTTGAGCGTCGTCTTCAGACAACTTCCTGTTTGAGCAGGTAGCATGTTGATACCAACAGCTCCTTCACTAAAAATAGAGAAATCAACCATGTAGCTGCTAATGTTAACATTGTGCGATCGAAAACATAGAATTTGTGTCAATTCCCCGTCCTCCAAGAGTCTACTAACCAAAATAATCTGATAAAAATAAAAACTGTCAGACACTTGGCGCCAAGAGAACTTGTAATTAGATGTGGACTACTGAATGTGAGATCTCTTGGCTCTAAGTCTCTGTTAATCAATGATCTTATTACTGAGACTCGTTGCGATGTCTTCTGCTTATCAGAAACATGGCTACAAGAGGGAGAGTATGTGAGCTTAAATGAGGCTACGCCACCAGGTTATATTAATTATCATATTCCCCGGAGTACGGGTCGAGGTGGAGGAGTAGTAGCTGTCTACAACTCCAGCCTGCAAGTAAAAACTGTTAGGATTAAAATATCTGAGGACTGTTTAATTGTTAAGGCTAAAACTTTATTGCCTGTAGGAAGGCTGGCTGTTTTTATGATGGTGAGTCCTCAGTTTTGCTGCTTTATGACCTTACCTGCTGCTTTTAACGACTGGGATCTCCTGACTTCCTGACCTGCTGCCTTCCAAGGAAGTTTGCGACGGCATAGATAACACATTTAGTTACACCCCATCTCCTGGTCAAACACAAGCACATGTGTCTGGATCTGCTGTTGGTCATCTGAACTCGAAGACAAAGGGCCATAAAACTCAGAAGAACCAAGGATCGGCCTCCTCTGGATCTTTAAAAGATGAACACAATCTGACTTCCAGGATACAGTTCCCTGGCATCTCTTGTGATGTTAGGAAGATGTACCATCAGCCGATTGAAATATTCTGCATGGCATATTGAATCTTTATATTCATGATTGTGTTAAACTCTTTAATTGACCTTTGTTTCTAGTCTCGCCAATGGCACCAGATAAAAGAACACGTAAAAATTCTTTCAAATCAAAACCTAAATGCAATTATAATACAGTAAAAAGCCTCAGTCTTAGTTTAACCATCCCCAGCTGGAAATCAGAAAAGTCAGTCTTGTTGGTAGTGGTGTACCGGCCACCTGCTGGTGCTTATCTGGAGTTTCTGTCTGAGTTCTCAGATTTTTTAGCTGGTTTAGTGCTCAGCTCTGACAAAGTCATCATAGTGGGTGACTTTAACATTCACATGGATGTTGACAGTGACAGCTTTAAATTAGCCTTTACATCTCTTTTAGAGTCGTTGGGCGTCTCACAAAAAGTGAAAGAACCGACTCACTGCTTTAATCATATCCTGGATCTGGTTCTCACCTATGGTATAGATACTCATCACTTGTTAGTGTCGCCGCTGAATTCTCTTCTATTTAATTACATTCAAGTTCTTCATTTGTGGAATTAAACAGAAAATGAAACGTGTCATTACAGCAGATGTCTTTCTGAAGATGCTGTGAATAATTTTAAGGAGGTCATTCTCTCTCATCTCCCTATGGTGGAATATGACAGAATAGCTGAGGGCAACGACCTGAATTTTACTCCGGCAGATATTGATCACCTTGTTAACAATACTGCTGATATGTTACATTCAGCCCTGGATGCGGTTGCTCCTCTGAGGAAGAGGGTTTCTTATCTTAGGAGCTCAGCTCCCTGGTATAATTCACATATTCACATGCTGAAGCAGAATGCACGTAAAATGGAAAGGAGGTGGTACTCCTGTAAATCTGCAGACTCCCATCGTGCCTGGAGAGATAGTTTAATAGTCTACAAAAGAGCCCTACGCAGAGCTAGAACATCTTATTATTCTTCGTTAATAGAAGAGAACAAACATAACCCACGTTTTCTGTTCAGCACTGTAGCCAGGCTGACAAAGAGTCACAACTCTGTTGGTCCATGCATTCCTGCTGCTCTTAGTAGTGAAGACTTTATGAGCTTTTTTAGTGGGAAAATAATCAAAATTAGAGATGAGATCGGCCAGGTCCAACTGTCGACGGCTGTGAACGTCCCTGCAGCTTCATTGATTTCTTCTGGTTCTGATTTGACTCTGGACTGTTTTTCTCCTGTGGGCCTTTCTGAGTTGACCTCAACTATCAGTAAAGCTAAACCATCTACATGTCTGTTGGATCCCATCCCAACTCGACTGTTCAAGGATGTTATGTCCTTTTTTGGTAGTTTTTACCTGCCATTATCCTTGTTTAGAAATCATAATTGTAATTTTAGCTAATGAGTTTTGCTCAGGGGTCATGATCTGGGTCTCTGTAAAGCGCCTAAAGACGATTGATATTGTAACAGATGCTATACAAATGAAATTGAATTGAATTAAATCCTCCTCTGCCTGATAACATGAGACCAGACGTTCTCTGTTTACCTCTGTCATAACTGACACTGATCACCTGCAGATGACCACCAACAGCGTGATGAATCTGAAGGATCCAGGACACGTTTATGGATGTTGCAGTGCTGTGATACGCCTGGCCTTGGAGATTCGCCTTTGAAGGATCAAAATCCTGAAGTGGGACACAATGGTAGATTATACTGGAAACTGTTTCAGCTGTGTGTAACACATGCTAACGGCTGACTAACAGCTACCTGACATGAAGCCATCTCCAACAGTCCCAACGATCCACCAGCCGCTGGCTGACAGCTGTTTTATTACCGGTGTATTAGCAGCCAGGAACTAATGCAGCTGATACAAATTAAGCTCCTCATTAAGCTGAACATTGTGTTGATGAGAACTGGTGACTCATCTCACACTTGGACGACTATCCTCGCTTTACACCCAACTTAATTAATTAATGAATCTTGAATGTCAACTGTGGATAAAGCTACATTCTAGACCACTGAAACCAGTCATAACCAGTGTGGTTCCAGTGACTAATTATCATTGCAGAAGGCAAAGAGGAGTGGTGAATAGTGAAATAAGCGATTTAGAAATGACATAACAACTGCAGCCTCTAGTGGTCAGTAGAGGAACTGCAGCCTCTAGTGGTCGGTAGAGGAACTGCAGCCTCTAGTGGTCAGTAGAGGAACTGCAGTCTGTAGTGGTGAGTAGAGGAACTACAGCATCTAGTGGTCAGTATAGGAACTGCAGCCTCTAGTGGTCAGTAGAGGAACTGCAGCATCTAGTGGTCAGTAGAGAAACTGCAGTCTGTAGTGGTGAGTAGAGGAACTACAGCATCTAGTGGTCAGTATAGGAACTGCAGCCTCTAGTGGTCAGTAGAGGAACTGCAGCATCTAGTGGTCAGTATAGGAACTGCAGCCTCTAGTGGTCAGTAGAGGAACTGCAGCCTCTAGTGGTCAGTAGAGGAACTGCAGCCTCAGTGGTCAGTAAGAGGAACTGCAGCCTCTAGTGGTCAGTAGAGGAACTGCAGCCTCTAGTGGTCAGTAGAGGAACTGCAGCCTCTAGTGGTCAGTAGAGGAACTGCAGCCTCTAGTGGTCAGTAGAGGAACTGCAGCCTCTAGTGGTCAGTAGAGGAACTGCAGCCTCTAGTGGTCAGTAGAGGAACTGCAGCATCTAGTGGTCAGAAGAGGAACTGCAGCATCTAGTGGTCGGTAGAGGAACTGCAGCATCTAGTGGTCAGAAGAGGAACTGCAGCATCTAGTGGTCAGAAGAGGAACTGCAGTCTGTAGTGGTCAGTAGAGGAACTGCAGTCTGTAATGGTGAGTAGAGGAACTACATTTGTGATAGGTCCTAGAACCTTGTGACCTCTTGTCTTGTCCTCATCAGCTCAGTGCCATCAGTGGATCCCCCCCATGTGGTCAGCAGTGGTATTACTACAGAGTGTCTTTAATACTGATGTGAGCAGGGCTAAAACAAAACTGAAAACTGAGATTACCTCTTGATCTCTGGAGGGAAAGTGATGTCTAATTGTTTGACCCAAGTATTATTTTCACTTCTTTTTCCTAAAAGTGCATGTTTAAGGAGTTTTGTTGATAAAAAGGAAACCAGCAGTGGACAGAAGATCTGCAGGGTTTCAGGGAAACAATCCAACTCATTTTTAGACATTTACTGAGACTCCCAGAGCCAGTTACAAACAATTTTCACAGCTTTTAATGCACAGAACAGAAACGTTCACTTCCCTGATTGGAATTTCAACATTAACCTGGATATCAGGTATGCGGACCGCATCATGCTTCGCCGTGGTCAGCATCGTCAACGCTGCCCCCCAGGGACGAGAAGCAGAAGTCATCACCCACAGGCAGCGTCCTGAACAACTCTACATCCACTGCTCTCCACCTGGAGCCTCTTCTACAGGTGCGTGCACAGGTAGGCTCCATGTGGTGCTCAAGCTCCTCCCCTTTGACCTCCGACTGGACAGGTGTCCTTCCAGCAGAACCACCGCTGAGCAGCAGCTGCGGCAGGAGGAGGAGCAGCTTCTGCGCCAGGAGGAGCAGCTGCGGGAGGAGGGCAGCAGTGGCAAGGAGGAGGAGCACAGCTGCGGCAGGAGGAGCGCAGCGGGCAGGAGGAGGAGGCAGCTTGAGGAGGAGCAGCTTCTGTGCCAGGAGGAGCAGCAGCTGAGCAGCTGCAGTGGCAGGAGGAGGAGCAGCAGCTGCGGCAGGAGGAGAAGCAGCTGTGGCAGGAGGAGGAGCAGCAGCTGCGGCAGGAGGAGAAGCAGCTGTGGCAGGAGGAGGAGCAGCAGCTGAGGAAGGAGGAGGAGCAGCTTCTGTGCCAGGAGGAGCAGCAGCTGCGGCAGGAGGAGCAGCAGCAGCTGCGGCAGGAGGAGAAGCAGCTGTGGCAGGAGGAGGAGCAGCAGCTGCGGTAGGAGGAGCAGCAGCTGCGGCAGGAGGAGCAGCAGCTGTGGCAGGAGGAGGAGCAGCAGCTGCGGCAGGAGGAGGAGCAGCAGCTGTGGCAGGAGGAGAAGCAGCTGTGGCAGGAGGAGGAGCAGCAGCTGAGGAAGGAGGAGAAGCAGCTGTGGCAGGAGGAGCAGCAGCTGCGGCAGGAGGAGAAGCAGCTGTGGCAGGAGGAGGGCAGCTGAGGAAGGAGGAGGAGCAGCAGCTGTGGCAGGAGGAGAAGCAGCTGTGGCAGGAGGAGGAGCAGCAGCTGAGGAAGGAGGAGCAGCAGCTGCGGCAGTCTGGCGTCAAAATGTTGAAGCTTTGAGAGTCAGATTTTTACAAAAAAATGAAATCCTGGACTTTTTGTCCAGGACTCATGATTTAGTAAAATTTGTGATTTAAGGACAAAATTTACGTACATTAAAAATTTATGACCAAAAGTTTAAACGACTTTTTGAGTTTGTGAGAGTTGCGATTTTAAAACAAAAAATTAAGATTTTTACAATAAAAATGTACAATTTTAAAAAGCCTAAATAATTTTAGTCAAATGTCATAGTTTTATTTTATATGATTTGATGAAAACAATTTGTGAACAAAAACAAAAAATTATTATTTTAAGATAAAAAGACCACATTTTGCAAAACTTTAGATTTTACTTCAGTTAAAATAGTGCAAATTTGTGAACCTAATCGAATGACAAAAGCCCCAGTTCTAAATTTGCAAAATCAAAAAATTTACAACAAAATGTTGCTTTTTTAATTAAAAAATGTTTTTATCTTTTCATAAAAATCTGACGAGCATTTCTGTGATTGTTGAAATAAATTAGATTAAAAGCAGAAGTTCTTTCTGTTATCTGGTGTCATGTGAGCCCGCCTCCTCCTGGCTTGAGCACCTCCACCTGTCTGAGCCCGCCTCCTCCTGGCTTGAGCACCTCCACCTGTCTGACCCCGCCCCTCTCTCCTGGCTTAAGCACCTCCACCTGTCTAAGCCCGCCCCTCTCTCCTGGCTTGAGCACCTCCACCTGTCTGAGCCCGCCTCCTCCTGGCTTGAGCACCTCCACCTGTCTGAGCCCGCCTCCTCCTTGCTTGAGCACCTTCACCTGTCTGTTCACGCACCTGCTGGTGTGTTTTACGTGACCTAAAGTCCGTTACCGGTTGAGAGTCCGTCTTTGATTCTGGAATCGAGCTCCGAGCGTCTCCGCTGAGGAGTTGCAGCAGCAAACGTGAGCGTCAAGCGTTCCTGAAGGTTCCTGGTGGAGGTCCAGTAGATGTCCAGCCGGTGGTTTTCTGCTCCTCGGGTTTCTAGTTCAGGTTCCGGTCGGGTCCTTCCGGACTCTGCACCTCCATGTTGTCGATCAGATTCTCTTTTTTGGTGAACTGCAGGTGTCTGATGGACCTCCACACTCCAACAAAGTTGTCGCTGACCGATTGGGCCGCGGTGCTGTTCTCCCGGTGCAGGTGCTCTCTCTGCATCTCCAGCACTTCTTTTTCCGTCATGACGCCATATTTCACGTCTCCTGCATCTCCGTGTCCTCCGTCCACCTCTCCGTTAGGTAACTGAGGTGCCGCCACCTCTTCCTTCTGTTCACCGACTGGCTCTCCGCTCTCTGGCTGTCCTGGATCGGGTCCGGCGGGCCCGCTGCCGTTCAGCGGCGGTTTCTCCTTATAAGACTCTCCAGGTTGTGCAGAATCCTTTTCCGCCTTCTCGAGATCCTCATACAAGCTCTTCTTCTTTGTCTCAAAGTATTTGACCACGCAGTAGGTGATGGACCCAACAGTGTTCACCACCACGCCGCCGATGAACAGCCCAGTCGGCGACACGTCCTTGAACGCCAGCATGCCGACGGTGATGGTGGCGATGCTCTTGACCACGCCGACGAAGCTGGTGGTGACAGCCGAGTTGATGTAGGTGCAGTGGAGCGTGGTGAAGTTCATGGCACAGCCGATGAAGATGCAGAGGACGAAGATGCTGGTGATCTGGGGAAGCTTCCAGCCCTCGTACGACCACATGTGGAAGGCGTCCATGGAGATGAAGGAGCACACCAGCAGCACCTGTGACGGAGGAAAACAACAGACGGTAAAGTTGACGTGGCGTCGGCGGCTCAGATCACACCACACCTGAAGCTCGTGACTCCGTACCGGCGATGCCATGATGGTGATGGCGTACTGCGCAGTGAGAGGTCCATACTCACTGTCCACGCTGGTTTTCTGGATCAAAACCAGGTAGGAAGCATGGATGATTACCGCGAGTACACCGGTGACGTAACCAAAGGGATCGCCGGTGAGATCTCCAGCTCCTGGAAGACAAATAAACAGTCTCATGATGATGCTGAGTCGCTCCCAACACACAGATCCATCAGTGTGTCACCGCGGTACGAAATCACATCGATTAACTGGATACCAGTTCGACCCAGGAGTCAGTGATGGGTGTGAGACGATACCAGATGTTGTTTCCATTCACATCAACCTGCTAAAATATCATTTCACATTTATATTTCAGACTCAAGTCTGACAGTTAAATGTTAAACCATCTGTTGCTTTGATAAAAACAGACAACCAACCAAAGGCCACCTGATAACGATCGCGGACTGATATCTGATCAATATTTTCATTTTAGGTTGATGCTACTGGATCATTGATGTGGGTTGATGGATCATTGATCCTGTTCATTTTCTATTTAAAGCAAGGAGGCGTGTTCGTGACAATGCAAAGCATCTTGGGAAGGCAGTGTGTCGAAGCAGACCGAGAGCGTGCAGCGTGATCCAGAAGTTAGCCAGTTAGCATAGCCGCGGGAACATGTTCTTAACAGGGGGTGCTGCAGCCCCCCCAGCACCCCTACTTCCCGTGGTACTGCTGCAGCCCCCCCCAGCACCCCGACTTCCCGCTGAGGGGGACCTTCAGAGAGCTGGGAAGAAGACCATGTCCACAAACCTCCATGAACTGAAGCATGGAACTTCTGAGACATAAACTCAGAACAAGGTTCAACACGTGGTCATTTTCATGGGTGGGACGGTTTGGGTAACGCTATGAAGAAGAATGGGCCAGAACTCCTCCAGAACCATGTGACAGACTCAGAAACTCTGAGTCTGCTGCTACTGAAGGAGGATCTACAAGCTGCTGGATCACGGGGATCCTCCGTATGATCCACGTGACTTCATGGTCAAGGTAACTTTATTACCACGTCCACGTGGCTGTTTAAAGCTTCTATTTAAAGCTTCCTGCATCGCTGAAGCTCAGCTAAAGCAGGAATTATGAGTTCATGTTAATATCGCTGGTCCAGCTCTGTGCTTTTAATCTGTCCTGAAGAAAATGAGACGCAGCTTTATCAAACCCGTCCAGAGCTCTGCAGCCGAACAACGACACACGACAGCAAACGCTAAAGCCGAGGAGCTGCTCCAGCCAGGTGGACGTCCAGAGGAAACATCTGAACATCTGAAACATCTCCACTTTAACAGTCCTATTGTCATTTGTGAGGTATGATGATGCTCAGTGAGCCTAAAAACAAAGAAACGTTTGTCATGAAGAAACTGATGTTGTAGAGTTTCTCCTGACATCCTTTTCCTCAAACATTATCCCTGATGAAGTCAAAAGCATTATTTAATCTCAGTCATGTGATCTCTTCCTGTCACTTCGTGTCGATGGTTTGAACGGTGAACGGTCTCTGATTCTTTTAACCTTTTAAAACTTAAAACTAAATTCAATCTAGTGATAACTCAACACTGTTGTTGTAAACTGTAATCTGAGCACTCGCGCGTAGTTTCCACTTCACACATTTTCCCTGGGATTCTCCCTGCCATTAATAGCTGGTTCTTTAGCTTATTAGCCTACTAGCCTCTTAGCATGGCTTCCTCCTCTCCCTCTGTTTCCCCTTCCGCTACTCAGTGTGTGAAATGTTCAGTTATTCCTCTGCCTCCTTTAGCAAAAGTGGTAAATGCATAAAGTGTAGTTTATTCACAGCTCTGGAGGCGACGCTCAGTGAGCTAGAGGCCGAAACAGCTGAAACAAGAGACTAAAACAGCTAAAACAAGAGACTAAAACAGCTGAAACAAGAGAATAAAACAGCAGAAACAAGAGACTAAAACTGAACAAGAGACTAAAACAGCTGAAACAAGAAAGAGAAACAAGAGACTAAAACAGCTGAAAAAGCTGAAACAAGAGATAATAAACAGCTGAAACAAGAGATAAATAAAACAGCTGAAACAAGGAGAACTAAAACAGCAATAAAACAGCTGAAACAAGAGAATAAAACAGCTGAAACAAAGAGCTGAGAGAACTAAACAGCTGAAAACAAAAGACTAAACAGCTGAAACAAGAAAGAAACTACAACAGCTGAAACAGAGATATAAACAGCTGAAACAAGAGACTAAAACAGCTGAATAACAACAGCAAAACAAGAGAAAGCTACAACAGCTGAAACAAAGACTAAAAACAGCTGAAACAAGAGACTAAAACAGAACTAAAACAGCTGAAACAAGAGAATAAAACAGAGAGCTGAAACAAGAGAAACAAGACTGAAAAACAGGACTAAAAGCAAACAAGAGAATAAAACAGCTGAAACAAAGAGCTGACTAAAACAGCTGAAACAAGAGACAAAGACTAAAACAGCTGAAACAAGAGAAACTAAAACAGCTGAAACAAGAGACTAAAAAGCTAAAACAGCTGAAACAAGAGAGAAACAAGAAACTAAAACAGCTGAAACAAGAGAATAAAACAGCTGAAACAAGAGCTGATAAAAAGCTAAACAAGAGAACTAAAACAGCTGAAACAAGAAACTAAAACAGCTGAAACTAAAAGAGAATAAAACAGCTGAAACAAGAGACTAGCTGAAACAGACTAAAACACTGAAACAAGAGAATAAAACAGCTGATAAAACAGCTGAAACAAGAGACTAAAACAGCTGAAACAAGAGACTGAAACAAGAGAAAAACTAAACAGCTGAAACAAGAGACTAAAACAGCTGAAACAAGAGAATAAAACAAGAGACTAAAAACAGACTGAAACACAGCTGAGAGAAAACAGCTAAAACAACAGCTGAAACAAGAGAATAAAACAGCTGAGAACATAAAAACAGCTGAAAACAAGAACAAGAGACTAAAACTAAAAGCTGAAACAAGAGAACTAAAACAGCTGAAACAAGAAAACAGCTGAACAAAAACAGCTGAAACAAGAGACTAAAACAGCTAAAAACAGAGAGCTAAAAGAGCTGAAACAAGAGACTAAAACAGCTGAAACAAAAAACAGCTGAAACAAGAGACAAAACAGCTGAAACAAGAGACTAAAACAGCTGAAACAAGAGAATAAAACAGCTGAAACAAGAGAGCTGAAACAAGAGACTAAAACAGCTGAAACAAGAGAATAAAACAGCTGAAACAAGAGACTAAAACAGCTAAAACAGCTGAAACAACAGAAACAAGAGACTAAAACAGAAACTACAACTGAAACAAGAGAATAAAACAGCTAAAACAAGAGACCTAAAACAGCTGAACAAGAGAACAGCTGAAACAAGAGAAAAACAGCTGAAACTGAAACAGACAAAACAGCTGAAACTAAAACAGCTGAAACAAGAGTAAAAACAGCTAACTAAAACAGCTGAAACAAGAGAACTAAAACAGCTGAAACAAGAGAATAAAACAGCTAGAAACAGCTGAAACAAGAGAATAAAACAGCTGAAACAAGAGACTAAAACAGCTGAAACAAGAGAATAAAACAGCTGAAACAAAGACTAAAAACAGCTGAAAACAAGAGAATAAAACAGCTGAAACAAAAGAGTAAACAGCTAAAACAGCTGAACAGCTAAAAACAGCTGAAAACAGAGACACTAAAACAGCTGAAACAAGAGACTAAAACAGCTGAAAAACAAAGAGACTAAAACAGAAACTAAAACAGCTGAAACAAGAGAATAAAACAGCTGAAACAAGAGACTAAAACAGCTGAAACTAAAACAGCTGAAACAAGAGACTAAAACAGCTGAGAACTAAAACAGCTGAAACAAGAGACTAAAACAGCTGAAACAAGACAGCTAAAACAGCTGAAACAAGAGAAAAACAGCTGAAACAAGAGAACTAAAACAGCTGAAACAAGAGACTAAAACAAAACAGACTAAAACAGCTGAAACAAGAGACTAAAACAGACTAAAACAAGCTGAAACAAGAGAATAAAACAGCTGAAACAAAGAGACTAAAACAGCTAAAACAGCTGAAACAGAATAAAAAACTACAACAGCTGAAACTGAAACAAAACAAAGATAAAACAGCTGAAACAAAGAGAATAAAACAGCTGAAACAAGAGAAAACAGCACAAGAGAAACAGCTACTAAAACAGCTGAAACAAGAGACTAAAACAGCTGAAACAAGAGAAAAAACAGCTGACAAACAAGAGAGCTAAACAAGAGAAAAACAGCTGAAACAAGAGCTGAAGACTAAAACAGCTGAAACAAAGCTGAAACAAGAAAAAACAGCTGAAACTGAAAACAGAAGAATAAAACAGCTGAAACAAGAGACTAAAAACAGCTGAAACTAAAACAAGAGAAAAAACAGCTGAAACAAGAGACTAAAAAGCAGCTGAAACAAGAGAAACAAGAAGCATAAAACAGCTGAAACAAGAGACACAATAAAACAGCTAAAACAAGCTGAAACAAAGAAAACAGCTGAAACAAAGAGACTAAAACAGAAACTAAAACAGCTAAACAAGAGAACAGCTGAAACAAGAGACTAAAACAGCTGAAACAAGAGACTAAAAACACTGAACAAGAGAAAAACAGCTAAAACTAAAACTGCTGAAACAAACAGAGAAACTGAAACAAAAACTGAAACAAGAGAATAAAACAGCTGAAACAAGAGAAAACAAGAGAATAAAACAGCTGAAACTGAAAAGAGAAAAAACAGCTGAAACAAGAGATAAAAACAGCTGAAACAAGAGAACTAAAACAGAGACTAAAAACAGCTGAATAAAAAGCTGAAACAAGAGAACTAAAACAGAGACTAAAAACAGCTGAAACAAGAGAGCTAAAAGAGACTAAAACAGCTGAAACAAGAGAATAAAACAGCTGAAACAAGAGACTAAAACAGCTGAAACAAGAGAATAAAAGAGCTGAAACAGAGAAACAGCTTGAAACAACTAACAAAGCTGAAACAAGAGAAAACAAGAGACTAAAACAGCTGATAAAACAGCTGAAACAAGAGAACTAAAACAGCTGAAACACAGCTGAAACAACAAGAGGAACAGCTAAAACAGAAACAAGAACTAAAACAGCTGAAACAAGAGAATAAAACAGCTGAAACAAGAGACTGAAACAAGAGAAAACAGCTTGAAACAAGAGAAGAAAAACAGCTGAAACAAGAGAAACTGAAACAAAACAGCTGAAAACAAAAGAGAACTAAACAGCTGAAACAAGAGACATAAAAACAGCTGAAAACAAGAGAACAAAGCTAAAAGAGCTAAAACAGCTGAAACAAGAGAAATAAAACAGCTGAAACAAGAGAGCTAAAAACTGAAACAGACTAAAACAGCTGAAACAAGAGAATAAAAAAACAGCAGCTGAAACAAGAGAATAAAACAGCTGAAACAAGCTGAGAGAATAAAAAGCTGAAAACAGAAACAGACTAAAACAGCTGAAACAAGAGAAAACAGGACTAAAACAGCTGAAACAAGAGACTAAAACAGCTGAAACAAGAGTATAAAACAGCTGAAACAAGAGAATAAAACAGCTGAAACAAGAGACTACAACACATTAATCCAGTCTTTTGTCTGCATGTCAGTGAAAATACAGTTTTATTCTATTGCTTTAAACAATAGTTTATTTTCAATCAAATGAATTTATTTTAATGTAATTAATTCGAGTTAATTTTATTGCCTATTTTATGAAACTATTTGTATTCTATTTTATGAAAATGATTTGATATGATGTTATTTCGTGGCAGTTTTATTGAGCATCAGTAACTTTTCAGTCCAGTTCTGAGTTTAGAGGAGTTTTAGGAGAAACGTGTGTGTGTGTGTGTGTGTGTGTGTGTGTGCGTGTTTACCAGCCATGACAGCGCCGCCGGTGGTGATGAGCACGGCCGTCACCACGCCGACCGAGGGCACGCCGTTCCTCAGCACGCACACGCCGATGCTGAGCGTGAAGAGCGGCAGGCAGCGCTTGAAGACCACGTACATGGGCAGGCTGAGGCCGCGCAGCGACCAGAGCGTTAGCGTGGACTGTAGCGTGGACAGCACACACACCGAGGCGAACTCCTGCAAACACACACACACATGTCAACATCTGGAGAAGAAAACCTTCACAGCTGCAGGGTTAGGGTTCTGGGGTCTGGTTAGGGTTCTGGGGTCTGGTTAGGGTTCTGGGGTCTGGTTAGGGTTCTGGGGTCTGGTTAGGGTTCTGGGGTCTGGTTAGGGTTCTGGGGTCTGGTTAGGGTTCTGGTTAGGGTTCTGGGGTCTGGTTAGGGTTCTGGTTCCTGGGTCTGGTTAGGGTTCTGGGGTCTGGTTAGGGTTCTGGTTAGGGTTCTAGGGTTTCCTGGGTAGGGGTTCTGGGGGTTCTGGGGTTAGGGTTCTGGGGTCTGGTTAGGGTTCTGGTTAGGGTTCTGGGGTTCTGGTTAGGGTTCTGGGGTCTGGTTAGGGTTCTGGTTCCTGGGTCTGGTTAGGGTTCTGGGGTCTGGTTAGGGTTCTGGGGTCTGGTCAGGGTTCTGGTTAGGGTTCTGGACGCAGCATCAGTCCGTCCTGGTCTCTGACCACGAAACCCAGACCATGTGATCGTAGCGACAACACCGAGGTTTTTACCGCCACATCATTTATTTACCAAAACAGAAGCAAAAAGAAAAATCAGTCATGCTGAAAACACAAGACGCCACCGGGTTCTGAGTCTCCTGGTTCTGGAGGATCTGCAGCTTCACCAGAGTCTCCTGGTTCTGGAGGATCTGCAGCTTCACCAGAGTCTCCTGGTTCTGGAGGATCTCCAGCTGCTGGACCAGAGTCTCCTGGTTCTGGAGGATCTCCAGCTGCTGGACCAGAGTCTCCTGGTTCTGGAGGATCTGCAGCTTCGCCAGAGTCTCCTGGTTCTGGAGGATCTGCAGCTTCTCCAGAGTCTCCTGGTTCTGGAGGATCTGCAGATGGACCTGCTGCCCAAACAATATTTTCCCTTTTTCCTTCATTGTTGTTCAGCAGTGAAGCTAAAAGTGAAACTGTTGTATTTTTCTAATAATGGGACTAAAATCACATCTTTGTCTCAACACCAACAGGATTAAAAGATGAGGCACCTGAATAAACGACTAAACAACAAAAACAAGAGTGGAAACTAGTAGAAAGATCAGAAATGACTGTTGTTGAAGGATCCTCATGTACATGAGACTGTGGTGAACTCAGACCTGAACCTGGACCTGGAACTCTACTGACCACTAGAGGCTGCAGTTCCTCTAATGACAACTAGAGGATGCAGTTACTCTACCGACCACTAGAGGCTGCAGTTCCTCTAGCAACCACTACAGGCTGCTGTTCCTCTACCGACCACTACAAGCTGAAGATCCTCTAATGACCACTACAGGCTGCAGTTCGTCAACTGACCACTAGAGGCTGCAGTTCCTCTACCGACCACTAGAGGCTGAAGTTCTCTACTACCACTAGGCTGAGTCCTCCTCACTAGAGGCTGCAGTTCCTCTACTGACACTACAGGCTGCAGTTCCTCTACTGACCACTTCAGGCTGCAGTTTCTCTCTGACCACTACAGGCTGCAGTTCCTCTAATGACAACTACAGCGACCCACTAGAGTTTGCAGTTTCTCTACCAACCACTAGAGACTGCAGTTTCTCTAATGACCACTAGAGGCTGCAGTTCCTCTACAAACCACTACAGGCTGCAGTTCCTCTACCGACCACTTAAGGCTGCAGTTCCTCTACTGACCACTAGAGGCTGCAGTTCCTCTACCAACAACTAGAAGCTGCAGCTCTTCTAATGACCACTACAGGCTGCAGCTCTTCTAATGACCACTACAGGCTGCGGTTCCTCTAACGACCACTAGAGGCTGCAGTTCCTCTAATGACCACTACACTTACAGGCTGCAGTTTCCTCTACCAACCACTAGAGGCTTGCAGCTCTTCTCTAACAACACTACAGGCTGCAGTTCCTCTACCGACCACTAGAGGCTGCAGTTCCTCTACCGACCACTAGAGGCTGCAGTTCCTCTACTGACCACTGGAGGCTGCAGTTCCTCTACTGACCACTACAGGCTGCAGTTCCTCTACTGACCACTTCAGGCTGCAGTTTCTCTACTGACCACTTCAGGCTGCAGTTCCTCTAATGACCACTACAGGCTGCAGTTCCTCTACCGATCACTAGAGTTTGCAGTTTCTCTACCAACCACTAGAGACTGCAGTTTCTCTAATGACCACTAGAGGCTGCAGTTCCTCTACAAACCACTAGAGGCTGCAGTTCCTCTACCGACCACTAAAGGCTGAAGTTCCTCTACTGACCACTAGAGGCTGCTGTTCCTCTACTGACCACTAGAGGCTGCGTTTCCTCTACTGACAACTAGAGGCTGCGGTTCCTCTACTGACCACTAGAGGCTGCGGTTCCTCTACTGACCACTAGAGGCTGCGGTTCCTCTACCGACCACTAGAGGCTGTGGTTTCTCTACTGACCACTAGAGGCTGCAGTTCCTCTACTGACCACTTCAGGCTGCAGTTCCTCTACTGACCATTAGAGGCTGCAGCTCCTCAACTGACCACTACAGGCTGCAGTTCCTCTACTGACCACTTCAGGCTGCAGTTCCTCTAATGACCACTAGACTGCGGTTTCTGTACAGACCACTAGAGGCTGCAGTTCCTCTACTGAACACTACAGGCTGCAGTTCCTCTACTGACCACTACAGGCTGCAGTTCCTCTACTGACCACTACAGGCTGCAGTTCCTCTACTGACCACTACAGGCTGCAGTTCCTCTACTGACCACTACAGGCTGCAGTTCCTCTACTTACCACTAGAGTTTGCAGTTTCTCAATTGACCACTACAGGCTGCAGTTCCTCTACTGACCACTACAGGCTGCAGTTCCTCTACTGACCCCTACAGGCTGCAGTTCCTCTGCTTACCACTAGAGGCTGCAGTTCCTCAACTGACCACTAGAGGCTGAAGTTCCTGTAATGACCACTAGAGTTTGCAGTTCCTCTAATGACCACTAGAGGCTGCAGTTCCTCTACTGACCCAGAGGGCTGTTTCCTCTACTGACCACTAGAGGCTGCTGTTCCTCACTGACCACTAGAGGCTCCTGCGGTTCCTCTACTGACCACTAGAGGCTGCGGTTCCTCTACTGACCACTAGATGGTGGTCTCCTAGGCTGCAGTTTCCTCTAATGACCATTAGAGGCTGCAGTTCCTCAACTGACCACTACAGGCTGCATTTCCTCTACTGACCACTTCAGGCTGCAGTTCCTCTACTGACCACTTCAGGCTGCATTTCCTCTACTGACCACTTCAGGCTGCAGTTTCTCTACTGACCACTACAGGCTGCAGTTCCTCTAATGACAACTACAGGCTGCAGTTCCTCTACCGATCACTAGAGTTTGCAGTTTCTCTACCAACCACTAGAGACTGCAGTTTCTCTAATGACCACTAGAGGCTGCAGTTCCTCTACTGACCACTACAGGCTGCAGTTCCTTTACTGACCACTTCTGACCACTTCAGGCTGCAGTTCCTCTAATGACCACTAGAGTTTGCAGTTTCTCAATTGACCACTACAGGCTGCAGTTCCTCTACTGACCACTACAGGCTGCAGTTCCTCTACTGACCACTACAGGCTGCAGTTCCTCTACTTACCACTAGAGGTTGCAGTTCCTCTACTGACCACTAGAGGCTGAAGTTCCTGTAATGACCACTAGAGTTTGCAGTTCCTCTAATGACCACTAGAGGCTGCAGTTCCTCTACTGACCACTACAGGCTGCAGTTCCTCTACTGACCACTTCAGGCTGCAGTTCCTCTAATGACAACTAGAGTTTGCAGTTTCTCTACTGACCACTAGAGACTGCAGTTCCTCTAATGATCACTAGAGGCTGCTGTTCCTCTACCTCTACCGACCACTAGAGGCTGCAGTACTCCTCTACCGACCACTAGAGGCTGCGGTTCCTCTGCACCGACCACTAGAGACTGCAGTTCCTCCTAACCCGACCACTAGAGGCTGCGGTTGCCTCTACTGACCACTAGAGACTGCGGTTCCTCTCCGACCACTAGAGGCTGCAGTTCCTCCACCGACCACTAGAGGCTGCAGTTCCTGCTGCGGACCACTAGAGACTGCCTCTCCACCGACCACTAGAGACTGAGGACCACTAGAGGCTGCGGTTCCTCTACCGACCACTAGACTGCGGTTCTCTAAGTTCCTCTACTGACCACTAGAGGCTGCAGTTCCTCTACTGACCACTAGAGACTGTAGTTCTTCTACCGACCACTAGAGGCTGCAGTTCCTCTTGATATATGTGTTTCTGTGCAACATTAATGATCTTTATGCTGCAAACACATTCTTTTCAAACTCAAAACTGCTTCAGATGTTTTTGTTCTTGATGCCACTCTCAGTATGAAACGGGGGGGTTGATTTAACACAGAATGTTCCTTTAACACAAAAACAGGGACAGGTACCAGAGTTCAATCAATTCAGATTTATTTTACATTCTTGAAATAATTTAGTTCTTGAAGTGACTTTCTTCTACTAATCTTACAACTTTAAATTACTCTCATTTTTGAATAATAAAGCCCGTTAGCAGAATCAGATTATCTGGGCTACAAACCTGTACTCTCAGTGTAACATTTAGAACCGTCCAGATTAGGGGTGCACGATAATTATCAGGCCGATAACAGGAAATTATGACGTCATTCTGATAACTCCGATATCACGACGAATAGCCCCGATAACATTTATATTTCTGTCAACACAGCAGTGTCTCGCTCCCTCTGAGCCTTGAATGACCAGCAGTGAATGTTATGTTCAAGTGACGTCGGCATAATCAGAAAAACGATTACTCAATCAGGAAAATCAAGAATACCCCCTCATGCCAGAAAACAACTCGTTAACTCGGTCATAATAATTTTTAGTAGTTGCTGACTTTAATTGATATTTGCAGTATTTTCCCTCATGCTACACATAAAAAAAGAAAATAATAGAAAAGGCTGAAAGAACGACTAGCAAACGAGGAAACGTGGGAATTTACGTTACACCTTGAATGCAGCCTGCAGCACAGCGCTGATCACAACAAACATGGCGGCATGGAACTTCGTTAAAGTTTCAGAAGAAGATAGTTTGGTGGTTATTTGTGACGAATCCTCCGAGTGAATTCTACGAGGAGGGAAGCACAAGCTTTAATACGTAAAACCTGATCAGCCACCTACAACATAACAATCACTTCCATGGAGTTTTGAAATCACGCTAACGTGAGCTAACGGAAGCTAATGCTAACGTGCTCAAGCCAGCAGCAGTCTCCTCCCCTCATTCCTCTCATCTAAAGCTTCCATGAGATTAAAAAATAAAAAATAAAAACTACTGACCCTCATTTACTTTAATTAAAGGTATTAATTTAAATGGAACCACAAGCCAAAATCCTTTAAATGTTAATCTTTTTCAGTTAGTAATTCTGATGCATGTATTTCCATCAGTTCAAGGAGCCTTTATTTTTTATATCAGTCAGTAATGAACCTTATTTAAGTTAATGTGAAATATCAAATAGGTTTGTTTGATAGCTTTATGAAAATGTTTGATAGGCTTGACAATAGAACAATAAATATCTGTTTATTTAAAGTCAAAACTGTTTTTGATTTTGTTCATAGTATTGATGTAATGATCTATATGTGTGATCGGTTATCGGTATCGGTTTATTCCCAGTCCAGATATCTGTTTATAATTGCTACATGTGTTAACAGATTCAATGAGACAAATGTACAATGACTGATAATAAAGATTTATAACGAGCCTGGGCTGCTGTAAATCAGCCTTTCACACGTCTGACATGAATTTCTATTTTATTTTCTAATCTGATGTAATTTGAGTGAATGAAGAAGAGCAGCAGACGGACGGAGGCCACCACAGCCGCTCCTCCATTCATGTCAAATATAAAGAATGCTGAAAAAAAGAGACGTCTGTGACGTCATTCTCAACCCTGGTCAAAGCTCCAGTTCCCACCTGTGGCGGTGGAAACTACCTGCTTTAGGTTCTGCCTCCCATTTCATCCGATCCTGAGAAATTAAAGATGACTTTATGAGAATTTGCTCAGCTGATAAACTGCTCTGAAAGAAGTAAAACTTTCTGTCCACCTGCACCAATAAAAAAGATTTTCTCTCACACATCAGATGTGGAGAAGAACCTGAGGAAGAGACTTCAACTAGAACCGCGCCAGGTGCGCCAGGTGCGCAGCTCACGCGCCATCAACTCATTTCTGATCCCGCCGTTCTTCCAGTTACTTTTCCACCAGGAATCACTGGAAGTGGAAGCGGACCTGGAAGTTTTTTGGATTTCTGCTCCAGAACCACAGCGGTCGGACTCTTTAGTTACCTTGGAGAGCTGCAGGCTGAACGGCGGGATGTGGACCTTCCCCAGCCGCCTCAGGACCTCCAGGGTGAGCGCCGCCGTGAAGCTGGTCAGGAACTGGATGAGCGTCAGGAAGTTGAAGTGATAATTACTGATGAGGAACTTCAGCAGGATGTTCAGGGAACCGGAGAACACGCCGTGCGCCACGGCCACGGAAATCCCCAACAGACGGCTCTTAAACACGTCCATGCTGCCACTTTTTATTTTTGCTTTTTCTTTAGGAAAACCAAACAGGACACAAAAGTTGTTTGAAGTGACGGAGACGTCCAGGTCTGCGCTGAGAGGGAGGGTTTGGTTTTACGCACTGCTGATAAGAGAAGGACCCGCGGAGGAAGAAAAGCTCACAGCGACGTGACAGAAAGAGAGAAAAAGTCCGGTAGTTGTCGGTGTTTCCAGCAGAACGGAGACGATCTTCTTTCTCTCCTCTCGTTTGTCTTCGCGCTGAGTTTCTGGAGAGAAAAGCTGCTGTCGGAGGGATGCGGAGAAGAGGAGGATGAAGGAGGATGAAGGAGGATGAAGGAGCAGAAGCGAGTCTCCGCTGCAGCAGATGTGCAGCAGCTTTGCAGCAGAGAGGGGGGTCGTCCTCTGAGAGCAGCCGCTCAAATGCCGCAGCGCCTTTTGGCTGAGCATCCCGGGGGGGGGGGGTGGGGGGGGGGGGGGGGGGGGGGTGGGGTGGTGGGGTTGGTGGGGTGCGCTGAGCGGGATTACCGTGCATTTACTCTCCGAGGTCGGAATTCCCAGGTTCCGAGTCAGAATTTTCAATTGGAAGGCCCCTAAAATAAAATATAAATAAAAACTCACTGTTTTTATGCACGTAGGTTCAGAGTGGATTCATCAGACTGATCGATATGGAATCATTGATATGGATCAGATATCAATACATGTCAGCTGGTTTTGTCATTTATTTTTATTGAAGTGAAAAGGTCTTTTCCATTAAGCTTCCTAAATTAACCCAGAAATAAAAATGTGGAATATTTTGGCTTCTTATTGTGATTTAATGTGAATGGAAGTGATTTTCTTTAATCAACTCTTAATATCGTCTCATATTGATCAGAGCTCCTGAGGTTAATTGAGTAAAAATTGTAACATATAATTGTAAGAAGATTGTAAGACTTTGTGACATCACAGACATCTAACTGTCATCCAGCTGATGGATGTGATGAAACCTGATCTTCAGCTCTGACGGCTGTGAGCTGACGGGACAAACATAAAGATAGAGAACAGATGTTCTCTGTGGTCACATGGGAACATCTGGAACCAGGAACCAGGAACCAGAACCTAGAAATCTGGAACCCAGAACCCTTAGGAACCAGAACAGGAAGGAAAACCAGGATAGGAACCAGAAATAAAATTGGAACCAGGAACCAGAAACCAGGAACCAGGAAATGGAACCAGGAAGGAAAATCAGGAATCAGGAACCAGAAACCAGAAATCAGGAACCAGGAATCAGGAACCAGAAACTAGAAATCTAGAACCAGGAACAGGAACCAGAAACCAGAAACCAGGAAATAGAAATGAACCAGGAAACCAGAAACCAGAAATCAGGAACCAGAACCAGAACCAGGAACCAGAAATCAGGAACCAGGATTTAAGAACCAGGAAAACAGGAGCCAGAAACTAGAAATCTGGAACCAGGAATCAGGAACCAGAAACCAGGAATCAGGAAACCAGAACCAGAAATCTAGAACCAGGAATTATGAACCAGAAACCAGAAATCAGGAACCAGAATCAGGAACCAGAAACCAGGAACCAGAAACCAGAAACCAGGATTTAAGAACCAGGAAACAGGAGCCAGAAACTAGAAATCTGGAACCAGGAATCAGGAATCAGGAACCAGAAACCAGGAATCAGGAACCAGAAACCAGAAATTTAGTACCAGGAATTAGGAAACAGAAACCAAAAAAACAGGAATCAGGAACCAGAAACCAGAAATCAGGAACCAGGAACAGGAAACCAGAATAGGAACCAGAAACCAGAACATTGAACCAGGAATCAGGAACCAGAAACCAGAAATCAGAACCAGGAACCAGGAACCAGAAACCAGAAACCAGAAATCAGGAACCAGGAATCAGGAACCAGAAACCAGGAACCAGAACCAGGATTTAAGAACCAGGAAACAGGAGCCAGAAACTAGAAATCTGGAACCAGGAATCAGGAACCAGAAACCAGAAATCTAGAACCAGGAATTATGAACCAGAAACCAGAAATCAGGAATCAGGAACCAGAAACCAGAAATCAGGAACCAGAAATCAGGAACTATGAACTAGAAACCAGGAACCAGAACTCAGGAACCAGAAATCAGAAACCAGGAATCAGAAATCTGGAACCAGGAATCAGGAACCACAAACAAGAAATCAGAAACCAGGAATCAGAAATCTGGAACCAGGAATCAGGAACCACAAACAAGAAATCAGGAACCAGGAATCAGGAACCAGAAACCAGAAATAAGGAAGCAGAAACCAGGACCCAAAACCCAGACAACAGGAACCAGGAATCAGGAATCAGAAACCAGGACTTAAGAACCAGGAAACAGGAGCCAGAAACTAGAAATCTGGAACCAGGAATCAGGAACCAGAACCAGGAATTAGGAACCAGAAACCAGAAACCTGGAACCAGGAATTAGGAACCAGAAACCAGAAATCAGGAAACTATGAATGAGGAACCAGAAAAGAGAAATCAGGAATCAGGAAGCAGAAACCATAAATCAGGAACTATGAACTAGAAACCAGAAACCAGAACTCAGGAACCAGAAATCAGAAACCAGGAATCAGAAATCTGGAACCAGATCAGGAACACGAATCAGGAACCCAAGAAATCAGGAACCAGGAATCAGAAATCAGGAAAGAATCAGAAACCAGAAACCAGGACCCAGAAACCAGACAACAGGAACCAGGAATCGGGAATCAGAAACCAGGAACCAGAAACCAGAAACCAGGAACCAGAAATCAGGAACCAGAAACCAGAAATCAAGAACCAGAAATAAGTAATCAGGTACCAGGAACCAGAAACCAGGACCCAGAAACCAGACAACAGGAACCAGGAATCAGGAATCAGAAACCAGGAACCAGAAACCAGGAACCAGAAATCAGGAACCAGAAACCAGGAATCAGGTACCAGGAACCAGAAATTAAGAACCAGAAACCAGTAATCAGGTACCAGGAACCAGAAATCAGAAACCAGGAACCAGAAACCAGGAACCAGAAATCAGGAACCAGAAACCAGGAATCAGGTACCAGGAACCAGAAATCAAGAACCAGAAACCAGGAATCAGGCACCAGGAACCAGAAATCAAGAACCAGAAACCAGTAATCAGGTACCAGGAACCAGAAACCAGGACCCAGAAACCAGACAACAGGAACCAGGAATCAGGAATCAGAAACCAGGAACCAGAAATCAGGAACCAGAAACCAGGAATCAGGTACCAGGAACCAGAAATCAAGAACCAGAAACAGTAATCAGGTACCAGGAACCAGAAATCAGAAAACAGGAACCAGAAATCAGAAACTAGGATTAAGAACCAGAAACCAGAAACAGCATTTCAGAGTGAGGAGTGAAAATCAGATCTTTATAGGATGAACCTGTTTAAACGAGCTGTTATGGTTTTTAATTTATGTTTTACAGCTTCATTTTATTACTTTTATAATATACTTGACTGAAGATGTTATTTCCTCCATTTCTGTTCAGTTATTGATCAGATTGTTGGTTATGATGATTATTGGGTTATTGATCAGATCATTGGTTATTGATCAGATTATTGATCAGATTCGTTTTGTTATTGATCAGATCTTCGGTTATTGATCAGATTGTCAGTTATTGATCAGGATTGTCGGTTATTGATTAGATAATTGGTTATTGATCAGATTATTGATCAGATCATTGGTTATTGATCAGATCATTGGTTATTGATCAGATTGCTGGTTATTGATTAGATCATTGGTTATTGATCAGATTGGTTATTGATCAGATTGTTCAGTTATTGATCAGATTGTTGGTTATTGATCAGATCATAGGTTATTGATCAGATTATTGATCAGATCTTTGGTTATTAATCAGATTGTTGTTGTTATTGGTCAGATTGTTGGTTATTGATCAGATTATTGGTTATTGATCAGATTGTCAGTTATTGATTAGATAGTCGGTCATTGATTCCTTCTGGACTTGGCAGACTCATCCAAGCCCAGCTTTGACATGCTGGCTGAGGTCTCGAGATGTTCCTTCAGTCAAGTCAGCATAACAGCTCCATGATCCACAACAACACGTCCCACCATGAGCTCTTTGATCCAGTCTGGACTCAGAGCTATGATCTGGATCACAGATGACCTCCACACAGTCTCTGGGGACATTTCCATTCTTGTTCTGCATCTCTGTCTCCACCAGCCTCCTCCTGAACTACTGTCTTCTCCTGGTTTCAGTTTTATCTCTCTGACAGGAAACACTTCAATCAACCATCTGCAGTTCCTCAGGGCGACCCACAGGGCTCAGTACTGGTTCCTCTGATTTTCATCATCTATGTGCTCAGATCCTTCACCAAACACGGACCAGCTGTCTGTTCATGATACTGCTGCTGCCATGGCTTCACAGCTGGGTGATGTTCTTGGCCTGAATGTTTCTCCCTTGTTCCTCCAAACATAACAGTGGTCGTTATGACAAAAACATAGTTCAGTTTTAGTTTCATCAAACCACAGGACACGTCTCTGGCTGTTTCCTGGTGGTAGCCCCTAACCACAGATGTTCTCTGGCTCTGTGGTTTTCAGAAGTGGATCATAATCTAATTTCAGGCAGCATCTTTACAGAGTCCTTGGTTGTTCTTCTGGGGTTCATTTACATATTTGGCACCAGTATGATGACACCAGTATGACGACAACAGTATGACACCAGTATGATGGCACCTGTATGATGACAGCAGTATGATGACACCAGTATAATGACACCAGTATGATGACACCGGTGTGATGACACCAGTATGACAGCAGTATGATGACACCAGTATGAGGACACCAGTATGATGACACCAGTATGATGGCACCAGTATGATGGCACCAGTATGATGACACCAGTATGATGACACCAGTATGATGACAGCAGTATGATGACACCAGTATGACACCAGTATGATGGCATCAATATGACACCAGTATGATGACACCAGTAGTATGACACCAGTATGATGACACCAGTATAGTATGACACCAGTATGATGACACCAATATGACACCAGTATGATCACACCAGTATAATGACACCAGTATGACACCAGTAGTATGACACCAGTATGATGACACCAGTAGTATGACACCAGTATGATGACACCAGTAGTATGACACCAGTATGATGACACCAGTACTATGACACCAGTATGATGACACCAATATGACACCAGTATGATCACAACAGTATAATGACACCAGTATGATGACACCAGTATGATCACAACAGTATGACACCAGTATGATCACAACAGTATAATGACACCAGTATGATGACACCAGTAGTATGACACCAGTATGATGACACCAGTATAATGACACCAGTATGACACCAGTATATGACACCAGATGACACCAGTATGATGACACCAGTATGATGACACCAGTATATGACACCAGTATGATGGCACCAAGTATGACACCAGTATGATCACAACAGTATAGTATATGACACCAGTATGATGATGACATATGACACAGTATAATGACACCAGTATATGACACCAGTATGATGACACCATATGATGACACCAGTATGATCACAACAGTATGATGACACCAGTAGTATGACACCAGTGATGACACCATGGCACCAGTATGATGGACACCAGTATGATGACACCAGTATATGATGGCACCAGTATAATGACACCAGTATGATGACAACCAATATCATACCAGTATGATCACAACAATATAATGACACCAGTATGATGACACCAGTAGTATGACACCAGTATGATGACACCAGTATGATGACACCAGTATGATGACACCAGTATAATCACAACAGTATAATGACACCAGTATGATAACACCAGTAGTATGACACCAGTATGATGACACCAGTATGATCACAACAGTATAATGACACCAGTATGATGACACCAGTAGTATGACACCAGTATGATGACACCAATATGACACCAGTATGATCACAACAATATAATGACACCAGTATGATGACACCAGTAGTATGACACCAGTATGATGGCACCAGTATGATGACAACAGTATAATGACACCAGTATGATCACAACAGTATAATGACACCAGTATGATCACAACAGATATTATGATGCACCAGTATGACACCAGTTGATGGCACCAGTATGACACCATTTGATGGCACCAGTATGACACCAGTTTGATGGCCGCGGCTTCATGCTGTGTCCACTTCGTGTTTTATTGTCTGAACAGGTGAATGGGACTTCAGACACCTGGAAGTGGAACCAGGTGCCTGAAGGAAGAACCAGACCTGTTAAGGTCCATCATTCTTTACCTGATGTCTAAACTGGATTATTTTGATTTTCCCATGATGCCATGCAAGGAGGCTCCTGTGTTAAAGGTGAATGTTCAAGCACATCCACAGGTAATCAGATGTCAGCTGGCCAATCAGAAGCTTCTGATGCCAAATGCCATCGAGCTGTTTCACCATCGTTATAGAAACCTGCCATGTTGAAGAATGTAGATGATCCTGCAGGAACCCCAACATCCTTCAAACAGGAGAGTTAGGGTTAGAGTTAACCCCAACATCCCTCAAACAGAGAGAGTTAGGGTTAGGGTTAACCCCAACATCCCTCAAACAGGAGAGAGTTAGGGTTAGGGTTAACCCCAACATCCCTCAAACAGGAGAGTTAGGGTTAACCCAAACCATCCCTCAAACAGAGAGGGTTAGGGTTAACCCAAACATCCCTCAAACAGGAGAGGGTTAGGGTTAACCCAAACATCCCTCAAACAGGAGAGGGTTAGGGTTAGGGTTAACTCAAACATCCCTCAAACAGGAGAAGGTTAGAGTTAACCCCAACATCCCTCAAACAGGAGAGGGTTAGGGTTAGGGTTAACCCAAACATCCCTCAAACAGGAGAAGGTTAGAGTTAACCCCAACATCCCTCAAACAGGAGAGGGTTAGGGTTAGGGTTAACCCCAACATCCCTCAAACAGGAGAGAGTTAAGGTTAACCCAAACATCCCTCAAACAGGAGAGGGTTAGGGTTAACCCCAACATCCCTCAAACAGGATAGGGTTAGAGTTAGGGTTAACCCCAACATCCCTCAAACAGGAGAGGGTTAAGGTTAACCCAAACATCCCTCAAACAGTAGAGGGTTAGGGTTAACCCAAACATCCCTCAAACAGGAGAGGGTTAGAGTTAACCCCAACATCCCTCAAACAGGAGAGAGTTAGGGTTAGGGTTAACCCCAACATCCCTCAAACAGGAGAGAGTTAGGGTTAGGGTTAACCCCAACATCCCTCAAACAGGAGAGAGTTAAGGTTAACCCAAACACCCCTCAAACAGGAGAGGGTTAGGGTTAACCCCAACATCCCTCAAACAGGAGAGGGTTAGGGTTAGGGTTAGGGTTAACCTAAACATCCCTCAAACAGGAGAGGGTTAGGGTTAACCCAAAACATCCCTCAAACAGGAGAGGGTTAGGGTTAACCCCAACATCCCTCAAACAGGAGAGAGTTAGGGTTAGGGTTAACCCCAACATCCCTCAAACAGGAGAGGGTTAGAGTTGGGGTTAACCCAAAACATCCCTCAAACAGGAGAGAGTTAGGGTTAGAGTTAACCCCAACATCCCTCAAACAGGAGAGAGTTAAGGTTAACCCAAACATCCCTCAAACAGGAGAGGGTTAGCGTTAACCCCAACATCCCTCAAACAGGAGTGAGTAGGGTTAGGGTTAACCCAAACATCCCTCAAACAGGAGAGAGTTAGGGTTAGGGTTAACCCAAACATCCCTCAAACAGGAGAGAGTTAGGGTTAGGGTTAACCCCAACACCCCTTAAACAGGAGAGGGTTAGAGTTAACCCCAACATCCCTCAAACAGGAGAGTGTTAGGGTTAGGGTTAACCCCAACATCCCTCAAACAGGAGAGTGTTAGGGTTAGGGTTAACCCCAACATCCCTCAAAAAGGAGAGAGTTAGGGTTAGGGTTAACCCCAACACCCCTTAAACAGGAGAGGGTTAGGGTTAGGGTTAACCCCAACACCCCTTAAACAGGAGAGGGTTAGAGTTAACCCCAACATCCCTCAAACAGGAGAGAGTTAGGGTTAACCCAAACATCCCTCAAACAGGAGAGGGTTAGGGTTAGGGTTAACCCAAACATCCCTCAAACAGGAGAGAGTTAGGGTTAGGGTTAACCCCAACATCCCTCAAACAGGAGAGAGTTAGGGTTAGGGTTAACCCAAACACTCCTCAAACAGGAGAGAGTTAGGGTTAGGGTTAACCCCAACATCCCTCAAACAGGAGAGAGTTAGGGTTAGGGTTAACCCAAACATCCCTCAAACAGGAGAGAGTTAGAGTTAGGGTTAGGGTTAACCCCAACATTGGCGTCAGAACTGGAGAGAAGTTTGTGTTCCAGGGTGAAACCTCCTGGAGGCTGTGAGGACCACCAGCAGACCTGTCCAGCTCTGTCAGGGTCCAGACCAGGGTTAACCCTAAACCTAACCCTGATCAGGGTCCAGACCAGGACCAGGGTTAACCCTGATCAGGATCCAGACCAGGGTTAGCCCTAACCCTAAACCCTGATCAGAGTCCAGACCAGGGTTAGCCCTAACCCTAACCCTGATCAGGGTCCAGACCAGGGTTAACCTAACCCTAACCCTGATCAGGGTCCAGACCAGGGTTAGCCCTAACCCTAACCCTGATCAGGGTCCAGACCAGGGTTAACCCTAACCCTAACCCTGATCAGGGTCCAGACCAGGGTTAGCCCTAACCCTAACCCTGATCAGGGTCCAGACCCGGGTTAACCCTAACCCTGGAGCGTGTCGGCCAGCAGCTGGACGGTTCCTTTAACGTCTCGTCATCGTTTAAACCCCTGAATCAGGATCCTGAAGTTCTCAACTGTGTTCCAACTTAAATTCTCAGGAACAGCTGCTGCGACAGACTCCAGAGCGTCCTGGTACATCACGCGTCCTGATTTCAGTCTCCAGCAGATGCTGACACTGCTGCAGGGGTTTCCTCCGATAGCGGCTGAGATCTTACGCACCGGCATGGAGGCGTTGGATATTCACAGATCTGGACGCCGCTTCAAAGGAGGAAACGTTTCTTTTGGGTTGTAAACCTTCTCCAAGGTCTGTCTTTTCAATCCTAATAGCGTTCCAGGACTGGAAGTAGTAGCAGGAGTAGAAACCATCTAAGTCTGCCAGAATAACATGAAACAAAACACAACACCTGCGGATAAGACATCATCTGAGCTGTTTATGGACGACTGTAGCTTCACAAACACTCCGACAGAGAACCTTCACGGACCAGTAAAGAACTCCTCTTCATCACGTTTCTGTGACGAGTCTCGACCATCCGGCTCCTGATTCTGGACCTGAACCAGAACAGGACGACCAAGTACCGTCCTGGGAGCTGTCAATCATCCAGAGCTGTCACCCTTCCTGAGATACGTCCTTGTAGAAACACCTACAGCTGCGCCAGACTACAGGTAAGACCCAGCCAGAGCCGTTAACACGTTTACAGACGTAAACATCAAATAAAACTAGTTTGTTCCGGAAAAATCTCAATAACACCATCTGAAAATAAATCTATAAAAGCAACAAACTGACTTTCTCTCAAGAACTAAAGTTTTCTGTCAGAAGATCACAACGTTTTTCATTTAAAATTGTTACTTTTTAATGAAAACAAAAAACCTGGAAATGTTTTTTTTGTAAAAATGTTCTAAAACCTAAAATCCTGAAGTTTTTCTTGGTTCTGGTCAGAACCTTCACAACTTTTCCACATGAAACAGACTTTTTAACATAAATTCACTTTTTTAAACATAAAATTGTGACTTTTTTCCCCCAATTAATCACCTTTTTCCTGTATTCTACAGGTCTGACCTCCGTCTCAACGTTCCTCTGAACCCAGTCTGGTCCAGCAGACGCTGACATGTTCTAGAACCTTCCGGATGTCTGTCTTTGTTGAGGCGGTTCACTTCTTCAGCTGAAGCTCTGAGATGTTTGTTACAAACAACTTTGTTCCATCTTGAATCTGTTAAAAACTCCTCAGTGACCTGCAGGAACCCTGGTTTTATTTATGGAGGTCAGACGTCTTCAGCCTGCTTCCCTCCAGCAGGACTGAGCTGGACAGCTGGACAACTGGACAGCTGGACAGCTGCAGCGGCTGGACAGCTCCAGCACCTGGACAGCTCCAGCACCTGGACAGCTCCAGCACCTGGACAGCTGGACAGCTCCAGCACCTGGACAGCTCCAGCACCTGGACCGCTGGACAGCTCCAGCCGCTGGACAGCTCCAGCACCTGGACAGCTGGACAGCTCCAGCACCTGGACAGCTGGACAGCTCCAACACCTGGACAGCTCCAGCAGCTGGTACGTCTGGATTCCTGCCAGATGTTTGTTGTCTTCCTCCTTCTCATCGTCCTCAGACGTCCCTGCTGCTCTGAACAGTCTTGGAACTGACTGGGACAATATTTTAATTGAAATGTCTCATCAGAAAGTCAACGTCCAGACCTCCAGGGAGGCAGATCCGCTCTAATCGAGCTCACACCATTAACTTCTAATTAACACGGAGACAGAGGAGGACGAGCAGATTAGACCAGCCGAGGACTCGGAGCGGGAACAGAAACACTGTCCTGTTTCACCTCCAGCAGGACTGAGTTCGTTCACTGGTACCGACTGGTAGTTCAGGAGTCACCAGCAGGTCCAGGAAGATCTCAATGCCAGTGAAGGACATCGCTGTCCTGAAAAACAGCAGAGAACAAGGGCAGAGGGACGTCAAGGCTTGAATTCATTCTTAAAAAGAAAGACGCTGTGAGCTGTTCAGGTCTGGAGGAGGACCGGCTGGTCCCTGGAGACAAAAAAGTCCTTCACAACATCAGCAGAAGTCCAGAATCCTCTGGAGAAGGTAGGACGGTCATTTAAACCACTGCAGTGTTCTTGGACAGCGAAGACAGGACACATCTCCAACATGTCTTCTGGAACCAGGTGACATCAAGGTAAACAGAACCAGCTCATGTGTTAAACACGGTGGCGGCAGCGTCATGATGTGGGCATGTACGGCTGCTGACAGAAGTATCCTGATGAATTCTGACGTGTTCAGATCTATACTGTCTTCTCACATTCAGACACAGAGGAAGACCCAGAACCTCCAGAACCTCTCAGATCTACGAGTGTAAACTCTGAATGTTCTGAGTGAACACTCAGTGTCCTGAGAAAACTCTGAATGTTCTAAATGAACTCTGAATGTCCTGAGAAACTCTGAATGTTCTGAGAAACTCTGACTGTCCTGAGTAAACTCTGAATGTCCTGAGTGAACTCTGAATGTCCTGAGTGAACTCTGAATGTCCTGGGTAAACTCTGAATGTCCTGAGTGAACTCTGAATGTCTTGAGTGAACTCTGAATGTCCTAAGTAAACTCTGAATGTTCTGAGAAACTCTGATGTCCTGAGAAACTCTGAATGTCCTGAGTGAACTCTGAATGTCCTGGGTAAACTCTGAATGTATTGAGTGAACTCTGAATGTCCTAAGTAAACTCTGAATGTTCTGAGAAACTCTGAATGTCCTGAGTGAACTCTGAATGTCCTGGGTAAACTCTGAATGTATTGAGTGAACTCTGAATGTCCTAAGTAAACTCTGAATGTTCTGAGAAACTCTGAATGTCCTGGGTAAACTCTGAATGTCCTGAGTGAACTATGAATGTCTTGAGAAACTCTGAATGTCCTAAGTAAAATCTGAATGTTCTGAGAAACTCTGACTGTCCTGAGTAAACTCTGAATGTCCTGAGTGAACTCTGAATGTCCTGAGTGAATTCTGAATGTCCTGGGTAAACTCTGAATGTCCTGAGTGAACTCTGAATGTCTTGAGGGAACTCTGAATGTCCTAAGTAAACTCTGAATGTTCTGAGAAACTCTGAATGTCTTGAGTGAACTCTGAATGTCCTAAGTAAACTCTGATGTCCTGAGAAACTCTGAATGTCTTGAGTGAACTCTGAATGTCCTAAGTAAACTCTGAATATTCTGAAACTCTGAATGTCCTGAGAAACTCTGAATGTCCTGAGAAACTCTGAATGTCCTAAGTAAACTCTGAATGTTCTGAGAAACTGAATGTCCTAAGTAAAACTCTGATGAACCTGAGCTGAACTCTGAGTGAACTCTGAATGTCCTGGGTAAACTCTGAATGTCCTGAGTGAAACTCTGAATGTCTTGAGTGAACTCTCTGAATGTCCTAAGTAAACTCTGAATGTTCTGAGAAAACTCTGAATGTCTCTGATGAACTCTGAATGTGAAACTCTGAAACCTGAGTGAACTCTGAATGTCTTGAGTGAAACTCTGAATGTCCTAAGTAAACTCTGAATGAACTCTGATGTCGAGTGAACTGAATGTCTTGAGAAAAACTCTGAATGAACTCTGAATGCCGAGTGAACTCTGTGAATGTCCTGAGTGAAATCTGGTGGAGGTCCGCTGGTCCACCAGCACCAGCTGCGGTCCAGCCAGTAGATGTGGTTCTGGTCTCTGGTTCTCAGCTGCTGGTCTGGATCCTGGATCCTGGAGACACAGACCATCACTGTCTGTTTTCTGTCTTCTTGTTTAGTGTCCTCATCTGTCCTTTTGTTCTCCACTGTTGGTGTTTTAAAATAACTGAGGTTTTAGACTCAACAAAGAAAACTCACACTTTTACATTTATTTAAAAAATAAAATACTGCCAGAGAGGATTACATTAACACTAAAGACAATCTGCTACATGATTGAATTACATTCAGACATTAGTTGGTGATGACATGATGGAACTGACCACGGATGTCAGAGCAGACAAAAAGAACAAAAAAAGAGAAGAAAAAGAACAAATAAAATAATTTAATTTAATTAAATTTATTATTACAGCTCAGTCAGACAGAACAGAAGGTATTTAAAGGTATTTAAGATTAATACGATGCCAAACCTCATCCTGGTACAAAATCAGAAGAACTGGACAAAGCTGCTGTGATGTCATCATCACAGGTTCCCAGGACCATCTGAAGGTCCAGGACCATAAAACCCACGTAAGAACAAACAGTCCACACAGGTGGACAAGCACGTCGTCCATCACAGCTGGGAAGGAGCTCCAGATGTTCTGAGAAAGGAACATCTGGATCACCAGTCCTCCAGTCCATCAGTCTTCTGATGTTCCACCAGTCTTCTGTTTAGTCACCAGTCTCTGATAGTATTAGTGCACCATGGTCCACTCCAGTGTAGGATAGTCCCCAGTCTTTAATGTCCACCAGTCTCCTGATAGTCCACCAGTCTTCTGATAGTCCCAGTCTCCATCACCTCTTTTAGTCCACACCACCAGTCTTTTAGTGCAACCAGTCTTTAGTCAACCAGTCTTTGATGGTCCACCCAGTCCCTTCTGATTCCCCAACCTCTGAGAGGTAGTCCCAGTCTCTGATAGTCCCTGATAGTTTTTCTCTCCTGGTCACCAGTCCCAGTCTTCTATAGTCATCAGCTTATGTAGTCCCACCATTAGCCAACAGTCTTCTTAGTGCACCAGTCTGTAGTCCACCATTTCTGATGGCCACCAGTCCTGTAGTCCATCAGTCTTCTAATAGTCCATCAGTCTTCTGATAGTCCACCATCTCCTGATAGTCCACCATCTTTTTAGTGGCACCGTCTTGTTGTCCACCATTCTTGATGGTCCACCAGTCTCCTGATAGTCCACCAGTCTTCTAATAGTCATCAGTCTTCTGATAGTCACCATCTCCTGATAGTCCACCTCTTCTTTTAGTGCACCAGTCTTGTTAGTCCCCATTCTCTTCCACCAGTCCTGATAGTCCACCAGTCTCTGATAGTCCTCAGTCTTCTATAGTCCATCAGTCTTCGTAGTCCCTCCAGTACCATCCGTCCACCAGTTCTTCTGGATAGTCCACCAGTACTGATGTCCCCAGTCTTCTGTTAGTCCACAAGTTTCTGATGGTCCACCAGTCCTGTCTCATGATAGTCCACAGTCTTCTAATATCCATCAGTCTTCAGTCCCAAGTCTTCTGTTAGTCACAAGTTCTTCTTGATAGTCCATCAGTCTTCTAATGGTCCTGTTACCAGTCTTCTGTTAGCCACCAGTCTTCAGGAGCTGATGCTCCTTCTCACCCTAGAACCTCCTGGTTTCCGTGACAACCCTGGAGGTGTTTGGTCTCCAGTTAGACATTCTGGTCCAGTCCAGTGTAAGGCAGGTTGATCTGGCAGACTCTGGTTTTCTGATTAGGTTCTGGTTCAGGTTCTGGTTCAGGTCGGGGTCAGGCTCTGGTTCTGGTTAGGATTCTTGGTCAGGCTCTGGTTCTGATTAAGGTTCTGGTTCAGGGTCTGGGTCAGGGTTGGTTCAGGTTCTGGTCAGCCTCTGGTTCTGATTAGGTTCTGGTTCAGGTTCGGGTCAGGCTCTGGTTCTGGTTAGGGTTCTGGGTCAGGCTCTGGTTCTGGTTAGGGTTCTGGGTCAGCAGAGAGACAGGCAGGATTGTAGATCTTCACCGTCTCGTCCCAGGAACAGTCCACCACCTGCAGACAGACCAACAGGTTAACGGGTCCAACAATCTGTTCACAGACATTCATTGATGAACAGATCATCAACAACATTGATGAAACTGATCACCATCATTGATGAACAGATGATCACCATCATTGATGAACTGATCTGATCATCATTGATGAACTTGATCAATACCATTGATGAACTGATCACCATGAACTGATCATTGATGAACTGATCACCATTGATGAACTGATCACCACCATTGATGAACTGAATGATGAACTGATCACCACCATTGATGAACTGATCACCACCATTGATGACTGATCACACCATTGTGAACACATCATGACATCCTTGATGAACTGATCACCACCATTGATGAATGATCACCATTGATGAACTGATCACCATCATTGATGAACTGATCATCATCACCATCCTCCATTGATGACTGATCAATACCATTGTGAACTGATCACCACCATTGATGAAACTGATCACCATTGATGATGATCATTGATGAAACTGATCACCACCATTGATGAACTGATCACCATCATTGATGATGAACTGAACTGATCATTGATGAACTGATCAGCAGATGTCAGACCTCTAAAAGCAGCTATCCCGTCAGTCTGCTAGTCTGAGACATCCAGGTGTGTTCAGGTGTGTTCAGACTTAATGACATCACTCTGACGGGACGGACATTTAAAGATACTCAGCTCTCGTAAACCAAAGGAAGCTCAGCTCTTCTGGCTACAGCGCTGCAGAAAGAACTCAAACACCACCTGGTGGTTGGAGGTGGAATTACAGAGTGACAACGAAGACCGTAGGACCGTTGGAGCGACGTGGTTCTGGTTTGTTGGAGACCAGAGACCAGAACCATGTTGGAGGAGACCAGGAACACCTCAGGCCCACTGAAGCACGGTGGTGGAGGGGTCATGCTTGGGGACCTGGAGAGCAGCTAGTTTCACCTGCAAGGTCTTACTCCCTCCTCCTCCTCCTCCCCCCCCTCATCCCCCCATCCCGTCCATGAATCAGTTACAGAGCGTTTAAGCATGAGTAAGCAGAGTATCCAGGCAGTGAGTCAGAGGAGGAAACCCGTCTTTAATTAACTTTAACAGCTCGTTGTGATGCCGAGGCTGCAGCACTGCAGCAGGAGGAGGGAAGGTGAGGAAGCTCAGGAGAGGAAACAAGGAGGCAGGAGAAGAGAAAGGCTGCCAGGGAATTTAAAGGGAAGCAAAGGTTCAAAGTCTCAGGAATGTTTCATGTCTGTGAATAATGAGGAGAAGATGAATAAAGCAGAACTAATTAAAATACAAATAAGCCCGTAGTTGCATGTTCTCTGAGGGAACGAGTTCAAAACTGCTGTTATCTGACCACACCACAAACCCATAAACGTTGTCAGTGTTCTGGTAATTATTATTCATTAAGGGGTTTTCTGGAAAGTTCTGAGTCGTCTTCAAAAGTCAAAACGGTCCATACACTGCTGTTTATAAAGGTATTAAAGACACCTGTTCCCAGAATCCTGCTGGTCCACCAGAAAACTGTCCTCGAGGTCAAAGATCAGTGGATATGATGGACACATCTGAGCTGAATCCAACGGCCTACAGCCGCTGGCTGGAAGGTCACAGGATCGATTCCCAGCACCTTCACATACCTGGAATGATGTTTCCACCAGCACCAGTAAATGTGGTAGTAAGACCACTGCAGTTCCTCCACCGACCACTAGAGGCTGCGGTTCCTCTACCGACCACTAGAGGCTGCGGTTCCTCTATCGACCACTAGGCTGGTTCCTCCACCGACCCTAAGGCTGCAGTTCCTCCACCGACCACTAGAGGCTGCGGTTCCTCCAATGACCACTAGAGACTGCGGTTCCTCAGACCTAGAGGCTGCGTTCCCGACCACTAGAGGGGCGGTTCCTCCAATGACCACTAGAGACTGCGTTTCCTCCACCACTTCCTCCACCGACCACTAGAGGCTGCGGTTCCTCCAATGACCACTAGAGGCTGCAGTTCCTCCACCGACCACTAGAGGCTGCGGTTCCTCCACCGACCACTAGAGGCTGCAGTTCCTCCACCGACCACTAGAGGCTGCAGTTCCTGTAACGACCACTAGAGGCTGCAGTTCCCCTACCGACCACTAGAGGCTGCGGTTCCTCCACCCACCGACACTAGAGGCTGCGTTCCACTACCGACCACTAGAGGCTGCGGTTCCCTCCCCGAGGTTTCTCCCGACCACTAAGACCACTAGAGGCTGCGGTTCCTCCACCGACCACTAGAGGCTGCGGTTCCTCCACCGACCACTAGAGGCTGCGGTTCCTCCACCGACCACTAGAGGCTGCAGTTCCTCCACTAATGACCACCAGAGGCTGCAGTTTCCCTAATGACCACTAGAGGCTGCAGTTCCTCTGATGACCACTAGAGGCTGCAGTTCCTGTACGACCACTAGAGGCTGCAGTTCCTAACATGACCACTAGAGGCTTGCAGTTCCTCCTACCGACCACTAGAGGCTGCCAGTTCTTCTACCGACCACTAGAGGACTGCAGTTCCTCCTCCACCGACCACTAGAGGCTGCAGTTCCTCCCATGAACCACTAGAGGCTGCAGTTCCTAATACCACCAGTTCCTACCGACCTCTAGGATGCAGTTCCACTAACCCTAGAGGCTGCAGTTCCTGTACCCACCACTAGAGGCTCCAGTTCCTCTACCGACCACTAGAGGCTGCAGTACCACTAATGACCAATAGAGGCTGCAGTTCCTCTAACGACCACTAGAGGCTGCAGTTCCTCTACTGACCACTAGAAGCTGCAGTTCCTCTACTGACCACTAGAGGCTGCAGTTCCTGTAACGACCACTGGAGGCTGCAGTTCCTCTATTGACCACTAGAGGCTGCATTTCCTCCACCGACCACTAGAAGCTGCAGTTCCTCTACTGACCACTAGAGGCTGCATTTCCTCCACCAACCGCTAGAGGTTGCAGTTCCTCAACTGACCACTAGAGGCTGCAGTTCCTCTACCGACCACTAGGTTCTGGCTCCACACTGTTCTGGTGTCCAGTAACTAATGGTTATAGGACGTTTCAACTCGATGCCTTTAAGAGCAAACACATACCGTAATAAACTTCTAACCTAAACATCTGTGAGAAATCCTGAAAGGGTTTCAATGAGACTGATTGACATCAAAAACTTGGATAAGTGAGCAGCCAACCACTGAGCATGTAGTTTACGATGAAAAGAAGCAATTTTTCATGAAAAATCTTTTTTGCCATTTTGCAACTTTGTTTAAAATATGCATTAACAGAATGGTAAAGGACTTTAAAGTTAAAAATTTCAGAGGTCACAAGTCCTGAATGACTTCCAGACTGATCCAGAGAAGTTATCCCCTCGCTTCACCCTCTCCTGTGGAAAGATACCAGCTCTGATCTCCAGATCCAGATCTCCAGATCCAGGCTGATCACTGACTGCCTGGATCAGCCTAAAATAATCTAAAAACCAGTGGCCTTTTCACGTCCACGCCTCCTTTCATCCAACACAACTGGACAACCAACTCATCAAAGAGGGAGTCTGAGAGGAAGAGACGTCCCAAAATCTGAAAGAGTCCATGAGGATCAGTTCCTGAAATACACATCACATCAAGGCCACGTGTCCTCTTAGACCAGCAGACGCATCACTTCCTGTTTCCTGCCTCGAAAGAGAAACTTTGCTTGTTTATCAAACCGATGATGTAAGAAAACAACGGCTACTCGACAAGGCTAGGCCACAAGAACCAGCACAGAATAACAGCTCCTCGGGTCCAGATTCAGGTTCAGGACCAACACAGAAGAACAGCTCCTCAGGTCTAGATTCAGGTCCTGGTTCAGGACCAACACAGAAGAACAGCTCCTCAGGTCCAGATTCAGGTCCAGGTCCAACACAGAAGAACAGCTCCTCAGGTCTAGATTAAGGTCCTGGTTCAGGTTCAGGTCCAGCACAGAAGAACAGCTCCTCAGGTCCAGATTCAGGTCCTGGTTCAGGACCAACACAGAAGAACAGCTCCTCAGGTCCAGGTTCAGGTCCTGATTCAGGACCAACACAGAAGAACAGCTCCTCAGGTCCAGGTTCAGGTCCTGGTTCAGGACCAACACAGAAAAACAGCTCCTCAGGTCCAGATTCAGGTCCTGGTTCAGGACCAACACAGAACAGCTTCAGGTCCAGTTCAGGTCTGGTTCAGGACCAACACAGAAGAACAGCTCTCAGATTCAGGTCCTGGTTCAGGACCAACACAGGAGAACAGCTCCTCAGGTCCAGGTTCAGGTCCTCAAGTTCAGGTCAGGTCAGGACCAACACAGAAACAGCTCCTCAGGTCTAGATTCAGGTCCTGGTCTGGTTCAGGACCAACACAGAAGAACAGCTCCTCAGGTCCAGGTTCAGGTCCTGGTTCAGGACCAACACAGAAGAACAGCTCCTCAGGTCCAGGTTCAAGTCCTGGTTCAGGACCAACACAGAAGAACAGCTCCTCAGGTCCTAGGTTCAAGTCCGGTTCAGGGACCAACACAGAAGAACAACAGGTCCTGGTTCAGACCACACACAGAACAGCTCCTCAGGTCCAGGTTCAAGGTCCTGGTTCAGGACCAACACAGAAGAACAGCTCCTCAGGTAGTTTTTCAAGGTTCAGGGTTCAGGACCAACACAGAAGAACAGCTCCTCAGGTCAGATTCAGGTCCTGGTTCAGGACCCAACACAGAAGAAGAACAGCTCCTCAGGTCCAGGTTCAAGGTCCTGGTTCAGGACCAACACAGAAAGAACAGCTCCTCAGGTCTCAGGTCCAGGTTCAGGTCCTGGTTCAGGACCTCAGGACAGGTTCAACAAACAGAAGAACAGCTCCTCAGGTCCAGGTTCAAGGTCCTGGTTCAGGACCAAACACAACACAGAAGAAAACAGCTCCTCAGGTCTAGATTAAGGTCCTGGTTTCAGGACCAACACAGAAGAAACAGCTCCTCAGGTCCAGATTCAGGTCCTGGTTCAGGACAACACACAGAAGAACAGCTCCTCAGGTCCAGGTTCAAGTCCTGGTTCAGGACCAACACAGAAGAACAGCTCCTCAGGTCCAGGTTCAGGTCCTGGTTCAGGACCAACACAGAAAAACAGCTCCTCGGTCCAGGTTCAAGTCCTGGTTCAGGACCAAAACAGAAGAACAGCTCCTCAGGTCCAGATTCAGGTCCTGGTCCAGGTATCTCCTATTAAACACCTCCAGCCCAGACAATTTCACAACTATTAAAACCTGGAGTCATGTGACCAGAAGCAGGATCCTGGATTTAAGGACCATCTTGAAGAAAAAAGAAAAAAGTCCAGCTGTCTGGATTCAAATCTTTGAGAGTTACCATGGTTACCAGGACCTGGAGGACCAGTGGACATCTTCAAGTTCCTGCTGTTCATAGTAGATCTACAAACTGAATCATGGGGTACTTCGTACTGGCATATTCAAGATTTCCTTCTTGTTAAATAATTCATGGCTCAGACACAAAGATGTTCAGCTGCTGTGTTGTTCTGGTCTTTGGTTGGTCCATGCAGACCTCAACCAACTGCTCCTCCACGTAAAAAATACTCTCTGGTTGTCAGGGTTACTGGTTTTTACCAAGAAATTCCCTGAAGCGGCACACAATCCAAAAAGAGTAAAAAGATGAGCAGGTAAAGACATGATGAGCAGAGCTGTGGAGATCATCTCCTGACAGCGTGGGTGTGCCCTACCTGGTTGGGGATGTGCAGGTTGAAGTCCAGCCCACAGACGAACTCTGAATGATGCTCCACGGTGTCCAGGAGAGGCTGATTTCTGCTGTAGTCCCAGAACCTGCACACACCAACAGGGACAGACATCTGAGTCACTGTGAGGAAGAACGGGGAGCACCTCCACGGAACCTCACTGAAGTCTCCACTGGACCTTCACTGAAGCAACTCCACTGGAACTCCACTGGCATCCATGGAAAACTCCACTGGGAGCACCTTCACTGGAAGTAACCCACTGGAGACATTCACTGAGCACTAACCTCCACTGGAAGTAATCACCTCCACTGGGAGCATCTCCACTGAACTCCACTGGAAGTAACCACAGTACCTCCACTGGAAGAAAGATCTCCACTGGAAGTAATCTCCACTGGGAGCACTGGACTGTAACCTCCACTGGGAGGACCTCCACTGGAAGTAAATCCACTGGGAGGAGGCATCTCCACTGGAAAGTAACCCACCCTCCAAAGTAACTCCTGGAGCACCTCCACTGGGAGCACCTCCACTGGAAGTAATCTCTACTGGTAGCATTTCCACTGGAAGTAATCTTTGCTGGTAGCATTTCCACTGGAAGTACCCTCCACTGGGAGCATCTCCACTAGGAGCACCTCCACTGGAAGTAACCTCCACTGGAAGTAATCTCCACTGGGAGGACCTCCACTGGATGTAATCTCCACTGGGAGCACCTCCACTGGACGCATCGCCACTGGGAGCACCTTCACTTGAAGTAACTTCCACTGGAAGTAACCTTAACTGAAAGTAACCTCCACTAGGAGCATCTTCACTGGAAGTAAGCTCCACTGGGAGCACCTCCACTGGAAGTAATCTCCACTGGGAGCACCTCCACTGGAAGTAACCTCCACGGTAAGTAACCTCCACTGGGAGCATCTACACTGGAAGTAACCTCCACTGGAAGTAACCCCCACTGAAAGTAACCTCCACTAGGAGCACCTCCACTGGAAATAATCTCCACTGGGAGCATCTCCACTGGAAGTAACCTCCACTGGGAGCATCTACACTAGGACCTCCACACTGGACCCTGGGACCTCCACTGGGAGCACCTCTACTGGACGTAACCTCCACTGGGAGCACCTCCATTGGACATAACCTCCACTGAAAGCAGCTCCACTGGAAGTAATCTCCACTGGGAGCACCTCCACTGGGTGCACCTTCACTGGGAGCACCTCGACTGAAAAGTAATCTCCACTGGAAGCACCTCCACTGGGAGCACCTCCACTGGAAGTAATCTCCACTGGGAGCATCTCCACTGGAAGTAACCTCCACTGGTAGCATTTCCACTGGAAGTAACCTCCACTGTAAGTAACCTCCACTGGGAGCACCTCCACTGGAAGTAACCTCTACTGGAAGTAACCCCCACTGGAAGTAACCTCCAATGGGAGCACCTCCACTGGGAGCACCTCCACTGGCAGTAACTTCCAGTGGATGTAACCTCCACTAGGAGCACCTCCACTGGAAATAATCTCCACTGGGAGCATCTCCACTGGAAGTAACCTCCCTTGGGAGCATCTCCATTATGAGCACCTCAACTGAGAGCACCTCCACTGGGAGCACCTCCACTGGGAGCACCTCCACTGGAAGTAACCTCCACTGGGAGCACCTCTACTGGACGTAACCTCCACTGGGAGCACCTCCATTGGACATAACCTCCACTGAAAGCAGCTCCACTGGAAGTAATCTCCACTGGGAGCACCTCCACTGGGAGCACCTTCACTGGGAGCACCTCGACTAAAAGTAATCTCCACTGGAAGCACCTCCACTGGGAGCACCTCCACTGGAAGTAACCTCCATTGGAAGCACCTCCACTGGAAGTAACCCCCACTGGAAGCACCTCCACTGGAAGTAATCTCCACTGGGAGCATCTCTACTGGAAGTAACCTCCACTGGGAGCACCTCCACTGAAGTAACCTCCACTGGGAGCATCTCCACTGGAAGCACCTACACTGGGAGCACTTCCACTGGGAGCACCTCCACTTCAAGTAACCTTCACTGGAAGTAACCTCCACTGGGAACACCTTCACTGGAAGTAATCTCCACTGGGAGCACCTCCGCTGGAAGTAACCTCCACTGGGAGCACCTCCACTGGAAGTAACCTCCACTGGGAGCACCTCCACTGGAAGTAACCTCCACTGGAAGTAACCTCCACTGGGAGCACCTCCACTGGAAGTAAGCTCCACTGGGAGCACCTCCACTGGAAGTAACCTCCACTGGGAGCACCTCCATTTGGAGCAGGTCCCCTGGGAGCACCTCCATTTGGAGCACGTCCCCTGGGAGCACCTCCATTTGGAGCACGTCCCCTGGGAGCACCTCCACTGGGACCACGTTCACTGGAAGAACCTCCACTGGAAGCCCGTTCACTGGGAGCATCTCCACTGGAAGCACCTCCACTGGGAGCATCTCCACTGGGAGTAACCTCCACTGGAAGCACCTCCACTGGAAGTAACCTCCACTGGGAGCACCTCCACTGGAAGTAACCTCCACTGGGAGCGCCTCCATTTGGAGCACGTCCCCTGGGAGCACCTCCACTGGGACAGCCTCGACTGGAAGTAACCTCCACTGGGAGCACCTCCACTGTAAGTAAGCTCCACTGGAAGCATCTCCACTGGAAGTAAGCTGGAAGCCCCTTCACTGGAAGAACCTCCACTGGAAGCCCCTTCACTGGGAGCATCTCCACTGGAAGCACCTCCACTGGAAGCACCTCCACTGGGAGCATCTCCACTGGGAGCACTTCCACTGGGAGTAACCTTCACTGGAAGCACCTCCACTGGAAGTAACCTCCACTGGGAGCACCTCCACTGGGAGAGCCTCGACTGGAAGTAACCTCCACTGGGAGCACCTCCACTGGAAGTAAGCTCCACAGGGAGCACCTCCACTGAGAACATCTCCACTGAGAGCATCTCCACTGAGAGCACCTCCACTGGGTGAACCTCCACTGGGAGCACCTCCACTGGAAGTAACCTCCATGGGGAGCATCTCCACTGGGTGCACCTTCACTGGGAACACCTCCATTTGGAGAGAACCTCCACTGGAGCACCTCCACTGGAGTAACGTCCACTGGGAGCACCTCCACTGGAAGTAACCTCCACTGGGAGCACCTCCACTGGGTGAACCTCCACTGGGAGGACCTCCACTGGGAGCACCTCCACTGGGTGAACCTCCACTGGGAGAACCTCCACTGGGACTGGGGCACCTCCACTGGAAGTAACCTCCACAGGGAGCACCTCCACTGAGAACACTCCACTGACACTCCACCTCCATGGGTGAACCTCCACTGGGAGCACCTCCACTGGAAGTAACCTCCATGGGGAGCATCTCCACTGGGTGCACCTTCACTGGGAACACCTCCATTTGGAGCACCTCCACTGGGAGAACCTCCACTGGGAGCACCTCCACTGGAGGTAACGTCCACTGGGAGCACCTCCACTGGAAGTAACCTCCACTGGGAGCACCTCCACTGGGTGAACCTCCACTGGGAGGACCTCCACTGGGAGCACCTCCACTGGGTGAACCTCCACTGGGAGAACTCCAGGTCAGGTCTACTCCTCCAGCCACTGCTGCAGCTCCAGGACCACCACGCCAGCCTTTCAGCCTGGCTGGTTCAGTTTCTGAGTTGCTGAGGAGCAGATCTGTTCTGCTGGGGGTCTTGAACCAGGACCAGTGACTGCAGCTGACCAGGCCCAGACCATCACCCTCCACCACCCTGCTTCACACTGGTCTGACGGGTCACTGCTGAAATTCCCACCACGGGAACTTTTGTTGGAAAAAGTACATTTGTGACATAAAATCCCAATTTGTGTCATAAAAGAACAATTTTAACAAAATTACAAGTTTTTGACAAAAATCTCAATCTTTCTGCTGTAAAATCATGACTTTTGTGGAATTTAAGACTACTGCTTCTGATGGTGAAACAGCTCCACAACTTCTGCTGGAAGGACACCTGTCAGGTGAGAGGTCAAAGGGGGAGGAGCTTGAGCAGCACCTTGAGTCTACCTGACTATGTGTCTGATGAAATGTTGAGTCATATCATTGTTAATAAGATTCATAAACCATGAAACAGATGCACTGCTTTGACAATTTGTTCTGTGAAACAGGATCATCTAAACTGACATCACTGGAGCAGAATGGACAGAACCAGGAGAACTGCTGCTGCAGATGGAAAGAAGAAAGGAAAGGAGGAAGGAAAGCAATCTCGAATATGAGGCTATGAAAAAATAAAGATGAACAACTAAAAGAGCAGAGTTAAGTGCCTGCAGGCCGCTGGCGGCTGTGGCCAATCAGACTAATTGAAAGGCTGTTTCTCTTCCTGGTCTGTTTCTATGACAGCCCTGACGCAGCAAACACTCCAGACTCATCCACTTTACAAACGTAATTAAATCATTTCAGGACGAGCTGCAGCTCCCATTCACATCCATTAGGCCAGTATTAATACTGGACCCCCAGCACAGTCACACTGGAGCGGATCCAGTATTAATACTGGACCCCCAGCACAGTCACACTGGAGCGGATCAGTATTAATACTGGACCCCCAGCAGTCACACTGGAGCGGATCCAGTATTAATACTGGACCCCCAGCACAGTCACACTGGAGCGGATCCAGTATTAATACTGGACCCCCAGCAGTCACACTGGAGCAGATCCAGTATTAATACTGGATCTGCTCCAGTGTGACTGTGTTGTGGGTCCAGTATTAATACTGGACCCACAACACAGCCACACTGGAGCGGATCCAGTATTAATACTGGACCCCCAGCACAGTCACACTGGAGCGGACCCAGTATTAATACTGAACCCCCAGCACAGCCACACTGGAGCGGATCCAGTATTAATACTGGACCCCCAGCACAGTCACACTGGAGTGGACCCAGTATTAATACTGGACCCACAGCACAGTCACACTGGAGTGGACCCAGTATTAATACTGGACCCACAACACAGCCACACTGGAGCGGATCCAGTATTAATACTGGACCCACAGCACAGTCACACTGGAGTGGACCCAGTATTAATACTGGACCCACAGCACAGTCACACTGGAGCGGACCTGGATTCATGGGAGTCTGGGGAGCGTCAGGACCAGTCAGTGTTAAAGACTGAAGGAGCTGCTGGATCAGGTTCCTATGTGATCTATAGGAAGGACCTGCTGCGTCCACCAGGAGACCACAACCAGCTTCTACCGTCCACACAGGAACCGCTACAGGCTGCGGTTCCTGTAAAGACCATTAGAGGCTGCAGTTCCTCCACCGACCATTAGAGGCTGCAGTTCCTCCACCGACCACTAGAGGCTGCAGTTCCTGTAATGACCACTAGAGGCTGCAGTTCCTGTAAAGACCACTAGTGACTGCTGTTCCTCCACCGACCACTAGAGGCTGCAGTTCTTCTACCGACCACTAGAGGCTGCAGTTCCTGTAATGACCACTAGAGGCTGCAGTTCCTGTAATGACCATTAGGGTCTGGCTCCATCAGTGAGTCAGTCTTCATTCAGCAGAGATAAACAGCTCCAGTTCTACTTGTTTTATTTAGTCATGTTTTTCTTCCAGCTGGGTTAGGGTTAGGCAGCTGGAGCTACTTAACCTTCTGAGAACTTGTCCTCTGAGTTGTTAATTATCAGGAGCTTCCATGCTGACGTTCAGTAACATCTCCAGAGATGTCTTCTCCATCCTGGCCCAAACCAGGCTGATAGATCCATCAAACTCACCTCCTTCAGGCATAAACCACCATTCTGGAAACTATAGACCCACTACAGGTCTGTGATCAGCTGCTGAGCCTAAACCTGATGAGATCAGGTGGAGGTTTCCAGAAGCTGCTCCACCTCCAGATGAACACCTCTAACAGCAGTGGTGCTGACTGGGTGATCTGGCATCCATGTTTGAATTTAATAAATAAAAGAAAGTCAACAGAAGAGATTCAGAAAAAACTGCATCCTGGAATAAATACATTTAATGGTGCTGTGATGCAGTTCTGAGGCTCAGTGAGCTGAGATCAGGGGGGCAGTGGGGGAGCATGTGTGGGGGGGAGCATGTGTGGGGGGGGCATGTGTGGGGGGAGCATGTGTGTGGGGGGAGCATGTGTGGGGGGGGCATGTGGGGGGGGGGGAGCATGGTGGGGGGGGGGCATGTGGGGGGGGAGTGTGTGGGGGGGGCATGTGTGGGGGGGGCATGTGTGGGGGGGGCATGTGTGGGTGGAGTATTTATCACTCGTCGCTCGGAGCCATTCATCCAAACTCAATGAAGTGCAGTGGCCTTAAAAAGGATCTGAGCAGAAATGAATGTCCATCCAGGGAACTAAGTCCTGCAGCCATGACGGGCCTCCTCCAGGAGCAGGGCTGTGATTGGCTGCAGGGTAGTTGACTCCTCCTCCCTGAAGAGCTGATGGACAGCTGGGAACATTTTCAGTGAAGACACATTCAACAGAAAGAACATGAAGCTCCACTGAGGTTCAGCTGACCTGTGATCCACCTGACCAGGTACCTGTGTTCATCCAGGTACCTGTGTTCATCCATGTACCTGTGTTCATCCAGGTACCTGTGTTCATCCAGGTACCTGTGTTCATCCAGGTACCTGTGTTTATCCAGGTACCTGTGTTCATCCAGGTACCTGTGTTCATCCAGGTACCTGTGTTCATCCAGGTACCTGTGTTTATCCAGGTACCTGTGTTCATCCAGGTACCTGTGTTCATCCAGGTACCTGTGTTCATCCAGGTACCTGTGTTCATCCAGGTACCTGGTATCCTGTGTTCATCCAGGTACCCTGTGTTCATCCGTGTAGGTGTGTTCATCCAGGTACCTGTGTTCATCCAGGTACCTGGACAGGCCACCAGTTTGAAAATTAAAGCCACCTGAGCTGATGACTCTTAATTTAAACAGGAAATTGGTGTTAAGCGCCGACGCTGGGAGAACACGTTATCTAGAGCAAACATGAAAGTAATGAACGTTTGTGTTTTAATTCTGACTGGAGCATTAAAAGTTAAATCATCCATTAAAGTGTTGATTTTTGTGACATCTGGACTGATAACTGGTGAACTTTAACCCTAAATCTGTTTAATAAGAGTCACCAGCTGAAGGAGCCTTAAATCTGAGACCGAACCCAGACCAGACGTTTGGACGTTGGAGGTGTTGAAGGACGGAGGTCTGCCAGGTCCAGGTCCAGGTCCAGGTCCAAGATTCAGGTCCAGGTTCAGGTCCAGGTCCAGGTCCATGTCTAAGTATCTGGTCCAGGTTCAGGTCCTGGTCCAGGTCCAGGTCCAAGATTCAGGTCCAGGTCCAGGTCCATGTCCGAGTATCAGGTCCAGGTCCAAGTCCAGGTCCAGGTCCAGGTCCTGGTCCTCCTGGCTGTCACCACTGATGATCCTCATTGGGACCAAGATCAGGATGTGACTCAGCCTGGACCTGGACCAGATACTTGGACATGGAACCTGGACCATGGGACCTGGACCTGGACCTGGAACCTGGACCTGATACTCGGCTGGACCTGGACCTGGACCTGGACCTGATACTTGGGACTGGACCTGGGAACCTGGACCTGATACTTGGACATGGACCTGGACCAGACTGGACCTTGGACATGGACCTGGACCAGATACTTGGACGTGGACCTGGAACTGAACATGGACCTGATTCTTGGACCTGGACCAGATTCTTGGACCTGGACCAGATACTTGGACATGGACCTGAATCTTGGACATGGACCTGATTCATGGACCTGGCCATGGACCTGATACTTGGACATGGACCTGAAAGTTCCAGTCTTGAGTCCATGTTGTCCCTGCAGGTGCTTGTGGACCAGATACTTGGACATTGACCTGGACCTAAACATGGACCTGATTCTTGGACCTGGACCTTGACCAGAGACCAGTGAGCCATAGATCAGTGAGACACAGATCAGTGAGACAGAGACCAGTGAGACAGAGAACAGTGAGACACAGACCAGTGAGACAGAGATCAATGAGAGAGACCAGTGAGACACAGATCAGTGAGACACAGACCAGTGAGACAGATATCAGTGAGACAGAGACCAGTGAGACAGAGACTAGTGGGCAGAGACAGAGATCAGTGAGACACAGATCAGTGAGAACAACAGAGACAGTGGGACAGATCAGTGAGACCAGAGACCAGTGAGACAGAGACAGACATTGAGACAGAGTCAGTGAGACAGAGATCAGTGACAGAGACCAGTGAGACAGATCAGTACAGAGACAGAGACCAGTTGAGACACAGAGACAGAGACCAGTGAGACAGAGATCAGTGAGACAGAG
>JAGFBZ010002304.1:0-148222 GCA_018398805.1 Hirundichthys speculiger | reverse complement strand
CATGGCTACATGGCTCTGGATCATATTTCCCAAGGGCAGCATGTATTGAGTAAAAAGGATCGGTCCTAGCACTGAACCCTGTGGGACATCACAGCAGACCCTCATCTGTCCAGAAGAAGTCATTATCATGAACAAACTGGAACCTCTCAAATAAATATGATTTAAACCAGCCTGGTGCTGTCCCTTTAACCCCAATAATGTGCTCTTATCTGTGCATAAAATGCTATAATCAGTGGTATGAAAAGCAGCACTGAGGTCCAGCAGAAATAGGGCCCGATCTTCCGCCAAACCTCCTAAAGCCACTATTAAGGGATAGCGGATAGCGGAAGGGGCGTTCCCCCGCAAAGAACGCAATCTTCCACCTCCCTAAACCCGTGATCTTACCTGCGCTAACCGCTATATTATGCATGGGAGTGGTTAGGGCGATCCACCTGTTAAACCAATCAGTGCATCAGTAGCCATAATAAGTAGCCGCGTAAAACAGTGCGTCCAGATGGCATAAATGTGCCAAAAGACAAAAGACTTGCCCATTGCCACACCTACAATGTGAGTTAGGGAGTCGGCATAGCGCATAGCGGCTTTAGGGAAGCGGAAGATTGCATAAGCGGTTAGCGGAGGTTCCTAAACCCGCAATTTGCGGGTAGCGGCTAGCGGCTAAAGGGAGGTGTATGATCGGGGCCCTAGAGTGGACACTAATTGGCTGAGGCCATGAGGAGGTTGTTGGTGACTCTAACAGTGCTGTTTCTGTACTGTAATGTATTCTGAACACTGATTTAAAAACTTAAAATAATTTTGTGTTCCTGCATGGTTGGAACAAAACCCTGCAGCCACACGGCCCTTTCATGGATCCGTTTGACTGGTCTAAACTATAATGTGTAGGGGCTAATAGTTATAGCTATAGTTATAGGAGCTAAGATTAGAGTAGCTCGTCTTAATCACAGGTTCGTCATAGCTATGCTGCTATAGGCCTACGCTGCAGGGGGACGCCAACATGATCTGCTGAGCGATGTCTCCGGAAAAAGAAGGCTAAATTTTTTAAAGGAAAAGGGGGAGGATTGATACAAATTCTATATTGAGGCCTCATCACATAAAGATTAACAGAACAAAGATGCAGGATAGCATGACATATGACTTTCACCTGTAGGAAGGGGAAGACAAAGCCCACAGTGAAGTTGGACAGCCAGTTGAGTGACCCTCCAATGATGTAGGCAGCCGGGCGATGGGATTGTTTAAACAGTTCTGCTGTGATCAAGAAGGGAACCCCAGCTGTAACAGAAACAGAGCAAAATATAAAAACATCACCAGTGATACGTCAGTTACATTGGTTGTTGTTTCACCGAGTTCAGTCGTAAAGTCACAACAATGACTAACAGGTGCTAACAGGTTTCTCCTTGTGGGATAAATTGCAAAGAAAAGCCAAAACCTGTCACATTTTATAGGAGTGTTTCAAAAACTCATCATATTACTACCACATTTCTAATGTTGCAACTTCACTGCATGTATAAAAAGGCTGGTTACCAAATCAGATTTGCATCGATATGTATATTATATTGACTCAAAGATGAGTTTGTTACGCAATCTGATAAACGGCAGATAAAGACCACCTACACCATAAAAACATTCAGCTGCCTGTCAGACTGAGAGGATGGTGTCCAAGAATGTGCCTGAAAACAGAATTAAATGAAATGAAATGAAAAATACTTTATTAATCCCAGAAGGGAAATTCAACATTGTAGTAGTAAGGGCTTTTTTTTTTCAACAATAAATAAATGACAGCAATAATAATATTGAATTAATAATAGTAGGATGTCTTGTTGTGGAGGCTGATGGCAGGAATGATCTTCTGGATCTTTCCGTTCCATTACTCAGTTAAAAGCTCTGGAAATCACCAGAGAATTGAAAACATTTAGGTGTGCACTAAAAAGATACACACCAATTTTATACTGAATGAATGCATTCAATCTAAAATGGATTAATTTCCAACATCATGCTTCAAGGCAGTAATTAGGAAAAAGCGAAAGAGATGATTGTAGGATTATATTTTTGCACTTTGCACAAAATAGAGCAAGAAACAATAACAGACTAACTGATGATCAGATGATGATAATGATCAATTCATTATGCTACCCATCTTTATTGTGCTTTATTGTATTGTGCTGTTATAGCGTGTATGCTAGTGTGGGTCATTCGGTGCCACCTAGTGGCCTGTTTAAGTACTGGCACATCAGGAGAGACGGGACTATCCACAACCATCTGCTTCTGACATTCATCTTGATGGTACCATTTATACAGATTTTTTTTTTTTCCATTTGATGTTTGTCTTTGCATTTTACAATTATTTTGTGATTAAAGCTAATTTTTATTCATATTTGGGTTTTTGATACGCATGCCATTTTTTACAGTTACAATCTTGTTTATCACAGAGCCTCAGTTAAAATGTGAGATGTAACACATAATGTGTTTCCCCCTGAAGTTTCACAAACAATTCTTCCATCATTAAACCTGTGACCAACATAAAAATAATTTTCAGATCTGTGATGGAGGATTGATGACACTTGCTGTCAGTGCTTAGTCACGAGTCATAAGGAGAGGACAGTCCAAAGACAAGACAGCCTTTTATGGATGAAACGTCAGTCTTGTTCGATTGTGGAATCACAATCCAATCATCTGCAGCTTGAACACAAGATAACTTTAGACACTGTACTGAAAAGTTTAAAACATCATGGAGACTGAGAGCAAAACAAGGTCCTGTTCATCATCACTCAAGTTAATCTGCCAATGCTTCTGCAGCGGTAGCTATGGCTAAAAAAAAGGTGCTAGAGCACGTCAGAAGTATGCAGAGACGGAAAGGAAATTGGAATAAGTTCAGTTTGAGGCTTCAGTAGAGAAACTGGCCATCGATTAATAAATTGTAGCAGCTGAGGCAACGGCAGAGATACTAGAGGCTCCAACCACAGCCAGGGAGAGCTCCAGGTCAGATCAACTCCCCTCGATACCTGCTACGTAAAAAAGGATTACGTGGAGGAGATGGTGCTGCTAGCCAGGCTGAAGGCCAGCGCTGGTACCGACCCAGTTCCTCTCCTTGGATAACAAGATGGACCTGCTTCGATCGAGGTTGGAGATGAGGAACTGTGCAGTGCTTTGTCTTACGGAAACCTGGCTGAACGACAACAACACCCAGCCGGCTTCTCTTCCGGATTATGCGTCTACGTGAACAAACGTTGGTGCACAAACTGGTGAACAGCCGCTGCTCTGAGACAATATTAATGACTGTCAAGTGTCGGCCACCTTATCTGCCTCGTGAGTTTACGATGGTGTTTGTTACGACTGTTTACACTGAAGGAGCCTCACGTCAACATCAGCTCGCCACAAGCACCCAGAGGTGTTTTATGTGGTTTCTGGGGCCAAAGTTCTACCAGGATGTCACCATACCGACGCGGGGAAATAACACGCTGGACCGTGTTTACACCAACATACAACCCCCCCCCACCTGGGCCTCCCCAACCAGGACCTAGGGACAAACATCGGATGTCCTCGGCTACATCAGCAGTTGTCCAGAGGATGTCACCATCACCAAGACAGTCACACGCTACCAGAACCAGAAACCCCGGCTGATCCGGAGGTCCAGTCTCTGCTGACAGCCAGGGATGCTACATTGAACGGGCCCTCAGAGCAGCTAGGAGACAGCTGGGTAAAGAGGGCTAAGGCTAATATAATATTACTTATATTACTTAGTTTAAATCTGCATTTTTATAATAATAATAATAAATCTTTATTGTCCACCGGGGTGGAAATTCGTCTTTGGCTCACCAGGTACTTACAGACAAGACATTGTGGGGTACAATACAGCAGTGAAGATCACATCGTAAAAACGATAAAATATAAAACTGCACTAAAAGGATATATACCAACATTTTAAAAATAAATAAAATAAATAAATAGAAAAATAATAAATAGATAAAAATCCTGTTTCATAATCGCCATCATCATTATCATCATCACCATCACTGTCATCGCAGTTGGTTATTCTTTCAAATTAAGAATATTGACTGCTCTGGGGACAAAAGACTTCTTATAAATATTTTTTGCTTGCCAGAGGAACTCTGTAGCGCCTCCTAGAGTTCAAAAGCACAAACTCTCTGGAGAGAGGATGGGAGCCATCAGCTGCGATGCTCAGGGCTTTCCTCCTTACCTTCTCCTTGAACAATAGGCACAAGGCCTTTTGGGGCTTGCCAATGATTTACTAGCCATTGACACAATCGTAGACAATTTGTTCAAGAGTTTACAGTTTAGGTGACCAAACCAGGCAGAAAGGTGAAATGTGAAGACACTCTCAATCATGGTTTTATACACAAGTTCTCAGACCTGCTGACTAACACTGAAGCTGTTCAGCTTCCTGAGTAAATAGAGTCTTTTATCTTGTTATTTTTGAATACTTTAGGTTGTTTATCCTATTTTATATTTCTATTCTATTTTATATTATTACTGGGCTTGCTCCGGAACCAGGGGTAACTTATTTAATTTTTTCCATGTTTAACATGTGTTAAAATGACAATAAATGATCCTTGAATCCTTGAATCCAACTTCCAAAAAATTGTTTCCCCTCTCACACACAGACCCTTACAATCCTATGACAGCCATCCTTCTTCTTTATCAGTGTTGCAGAGTTTAATAGTCGGCTCAAATGTTTTGGAGTAGATGGCGTAAACATCTACTCCATGAAAGTATCGTGCTCCTTAAAGATCAGGAGGAATTAACGGCTGCTTGGGATCATCACTTAAGTCTTACCAAGCAAGGACAAACATTGGTGGTCCCAGTTACTCAAATGTGAATTTTGTCATTCCTGTAGCCTGCTTAACCATGAATTAATCTATTAGTTTTGGTCTGTTAGACAAAAGTAGGACATTTGACATTTGAAGTTCAAATGTAGGAAAGATTGGTCTTTGCTAGTCAAATCTACTGTATGTATGTCATAAGAAATTTAAATTGATAAACCAGACAAATAGATTAAAAAAAAAAAAGATTTTTTTTTGTGCAGTTACAGCATATATGGTACACTGTGTGAACTTTAATAAAGTGGGATATAAATGGACATAAATTAAATTTCATGAATATAATCGGATTTCAAACTTTCAACTTGAACCTAAACTAGTTCTGTTTAGTGACACTTCTTTTAACTGTGCAGTTATCTGTACTAGGAATCCTTTTTTTTTTCATCACTTACATAATTTTATGGCATTTTAATGAAAAATGTTGAACAACTTGCCTGGTCCGATACAAAAGCCAGCGATGATTCCAACCACACAGCAGACGCTGACGTAGCGCATGACTGAAAACTGAGTCTATGGACAAAAGAAGAGGGTTTATGTTCTTCATCACTTATCTTTTATGTTTCCAAACTTCTCTTCACACCCCAGCTCATTGCTAAGTTAAAAATTAAATGCTAACTCTCTCATTGAACATCTGAAAAAAACATTTTTTTTTTTTTTTTGCTCTGCCTTTGTTTCTACTTCTGCTGCAATTTCTCATTTTAAAATGTGGAAGAAAAAGAAAATATAGTAATTTCTGAAAGTTGGCCTGAGTCTGTGTTATTTCACTTAGTGTTTACTGTAAGAGCAGGAACTTTTTGATTGACTTCAGTTCACTGCAAAATTACAAATAAAATATGGATATTTACAGTAACAGTACACTTCAGTACTGAAGTATTTTAGTTCACCTGGATAAAAAGAAAAAGACCATCTCTTAGTTGTAATATTGCTGTCACTATTTACTATAGTGACATTAGGTAGATACTGAGCCAAATATCAAGTTCATCTTTAGTTAAAAGTTTGCAGAATAGCCACCACTATGGAAAGTGAGCATTTAATGGAAACTATGCTTTTACAAAACTTATAACCCCCCCCCCCTCCCACACACACACACACACACACACACACACACACACAAACTGGCGTGCAAAACTGTACCTACTTGTAAAAGGAGAGCTAATGTAATTCCAGCGCAGCAGACGCCCATCACTGCAAACCCCACAATCATGAGAGGCCTCCTTCCCAGTTTCTCAATGGTGAAACACTGGAGGAGACGTAGAACCGATTTTAGATACTTTTAAAGAATATATACTATAGCAAGGTTATGTGTATGATAAAATATTTACAGATACATTATCAGTGCATGCCTCTTATTGTGTGTTTACCCCAATGAGTCCAGCAATGATCTCTATAACCCCAGTTCCTGCTGTGGTGTACTGGATCTCCAGAGCTGGAATACCTGCATTCTCAAAGATGTCATTGGTGTAAAACCAGATCTGTGAGGAAAAAAATAAATATGAAAACACAAGTCAAAAGACATTTCCTGCCTGAATTCAATACTTTTTTGTTTTTAAAACCTTGTCTTGATCTACAATATATTGATGCCATAATAATGCAGATGTTTCTGGGGCCTCACTTGTGCACCAGCAACTCAATAACAATTCATAGCAACCAAAGTCAAAATAACCACATGCAACAATTTGTCATTTACTTTACCAGGAGCCGATGTAAAGATGCTGCAATATAGAAATATACAGTCATGTAAAAAAATGATTAGACCACCCTTGTTTTCTTCAGTTTCTTGTTCATTTTAATGTCTGGTACAACTAAAGGTACATTTGTTTGGACAAACATAACGATAACCACAAAGATTGCTCATAAGAGTTTTATTTAAGAGCTGATATCTTACCATTTTCCATGGTTTTCTTGATTATAACCTAAATCACTTAAGTTTTTACATCAATAGCTATGGCGTTGTACTGCCAAAAACACTGCTTTTATGCATTCAGTGTTTTCTTTTCTGTCTGTTTTAGTCACATGATGACGTTTAGTGGTACCAGGTATTAAAATGAACAAGAAAGTGAAGAAAAAATGGTGGTCTAATCATTTTTTCCATGACTGTATATTATATGTGTGGTCCTTTGGATCAACTGAAAACATTAATTAATTAATTAATGTATATCCTTTATGTAACCAGGTGTGAGTCTCATTGAGATTAAAATCTCTCGCCAGGTCCCCAGCAGCAACATTTCACCACAGCGTTATTCTAGTGTAACGTAAATACGGTTGATAGGCATCGGAAAAATGACAAAATAACATTGTCCTTAATGGAGGAGCAGCGAGAATGTCCGACCTAGCAACAGTAACTAGGGAGGGGGCGGCGCTTACCGAAAGGTCAATTGGGCTAACACATCCATGACAATATTTTTGAGGCAGGCATTAAATTTGAAATTAGCTCATTTAGAGGATTAAAGTGTAAAACTTCCCAGTTTAAACATTTGTTATGTTATCTATGTTATGTTGTGAATAAAAGGCTTGTGTGATTGGAAAGTATTTTAGTTTTAATTTAATTCTGATTTTAAAACCTTTATAGAATCCATGCAGCGCTCTAGAATATAGACATTTCTGGGTTTAACTAGAGTACTTACAGCATCGATACCAGAGAGTTGCATCCCAATGTTGATGACCACCACGGTCAACACCTGCCAGCGGACGCTGTCGTCCAGCAACACGCTCCAGACTGACAGCGTTTCCACTGACGACAGTGAACGCTGTTCCTCCTGCATCTCTTCAATCTCAGCCTGGATGTTACACTCGCTCTGTACCATTTCAGAGCTGAAAGACAAGGGAGAAAACTGTATGACATCAGGGTTGGACATAATACCTGAAGGTATACTAGCTTTCAGTTCCCATGTATAATAATCAGGACCATCCATACATTCATTAACTTGTGGGAGCAGTAGCCTAAGCAAAGAGACTCCAAACCCAATCGTGGAAACGGCATTTCACGCTCTTTCAAATGAGAACCATGGTCTCAGATTTGGAGGACCTGATTTCTCATCTCTCCACTCCAGCAAACGCTGAAGATCGTGACTCAATGAAGCTAACAGCACCACATCATTTGCAAAAAGCAAAAACGCAGTCCTGAGTTCATCTTTCTGTTTAGCACTGTGGCCAGACTGACAAAGAGTCACAACTCTGTTGGGCCTTCCTGCTACTCTCAGTAGAGAAGACTTTATGAGCTTCTTTAGCAGGAAAATAATCAGAATCAGAGAACCAGCCCAACCACCAACAGCTGTGGACGTTTCTTCAGCTTCAGTAACTCCTTTTGGTCCTGGCCTGTCTCTGAGCTGACCATCAGAAAAGCTAAACCATCCACATGTCTGTTGGACCCCATCCCAACTCAAATACTCAAAAATGTCATGTATTTTGTTGGCACAACAATATTGGATCAGATATCCATCTATCTCTAAAATCAAGATATGTACCACAGATTTTTAAAGATGCAGTAATTAAACCTTTGCTCAAGAAACCATCTCTTGATCCAGATATTTTAGCAATTTATAGACCTTCTATTTATATCTAAAATTCTAGACAAAGTATTTGCGAGCCAGCTCGGTGACCACCAGCATAGAAATAATCTATTTGTTTTTCAGTCGGGGTTCACAATTCATAATACCACAGAAACAGCAGCGGTTAGAGTCATCAACAAGCTCCTCATGGTCTCAGATGACGGATTAGTGTCTAAACTAGTTCTGCTGGACCTGGTTGCTGCCTTTGATACCACTGGTGACAACCAGGTTAGATCACATTATTGGAATTAAAGGGACAGCACTAGCCTAGTTTAAATCATATTTACCTGACAGTTTCCAGGTTTGTTCATGTTAATTATGTTTCTTTTACACAGATGAGGGTCTGCTATGGCGTCCCACAAGGTTCAGTGCTGGGACCAATCCTTTTCCCTTTATACCTGTACATGCTGGCCTTCGGAAAAAATATCCAGAGCCACTGAATAAATTTCTATTGGTACACTGATGATATGCAGCTGTAGTTATCCATGAAAGCAGAAGAAATGGAGCCGTTAGCCAAACTTTCAAGTATGTCTTAAGGACATTAAGACCTGGATGTCTTCTAACTTTTGTTTTTGAATTCGTATTGTATTTGGTCCCAAACACCTTAGGAACGGATTTGCTGATTTTATGTTGCCCTCCAACACAAATGTGAAAAACCTCTGAATAATTTTGATCAGGATATATTGTTTAAGCAGCATATTCAGAGGTGGTTTTTTACACGGGCGAACCGGGCAGCTACCTGGGGCGGTATTTATTCAGGACACATGGAGGACGGCACGAACACTGAAAAGAAAAAAAAATAAAAAGATATCCGGTTTTCTATAATCTATCATGTCGCTGTGTGGGGAATTGGCTAACTGGCCCCAGCAAGTAGGCGCACCTACTTCCTGATAAGGTGCCGTGCACGGACCGTGGCACGCACGCTGTGTGAAAAGAGGGAGGGGCAGCAGGGGACTGTTCACCTGGGTCTCCATATGGGAGACCCAGGTGAACTGTGAATGAATGGTATAAAATGGCTAATAAAAATACCTAATTAAAAAAACGATTTTGTCTTGTCTTCCTGTCCATGACCAGAGTTTTGGGGGATCATGGGAAATATCATGCCAAATAAACTCAGAGATGGACAGAAAAAGGTCAAAGCCATCAGGGGCTGTTGTTGGTGTTAATAACTGATGTTTGTTAGTCTTCTTGCTAGGATGCAAAACAATAATTAACAAACACAATATTTAATTTTACCATAAGACTGTGTAACAAAACTGTTACAAGTTCAGTTATTATAATTAGCCAATAAAACTTTCATATCTGTAGTTTCAAAGACAAACATTTCCCATTCGACAAATCATTTAACCAGTCATAGCCAGACACAGATTAATAGTGTCTAATGATATTTAATTTATTTAAATTTGCTATTCATTAATGTTTTGTATCAGCGTTATTTTGTAGCCTGCAGTCTTTTAATGTCAGTTCAAAAATACCCTAACCCTAACCCTAACTGGTCAGGATGAGCCAACCACCCCCCCCACCAGACAGGACAGCGCTGGAACAGTCAGAGAGGGGGCGCCATAGGGGGCGCCATAGGGGGCGCCGTAGAGCCACAGAGGAGCAGCCATCTACCTCATCAGCTACACTTCTGTAATAGTCTTCCAGGATGAGCCGCCATCTTTGTCTTCAGCTACTCCTACGTCTCCACAAGTATCTCCACAGAGGCCTTTACTTCCCCCCCAGCATGAGCCAATTTCAATTTTCAGTTTCAATAAGCTTTATTGGCAAGACTGTCGATCAACAATATTGCCATAACAGATTTACAAATCAGGTATGAAAATAAAGTCAGTAATAAAGTCTCTCTCTCTCTCTCTCTCTCTCTCTCTCTCTCTCCATTTGTGTTGAGGGGCTATGCCTCGACTACAAGACAACTGGATAACTAGTTTAATGTAATTTTAATCGTTCTGATATTTTCTTAGTCGGTAATGACTGATGTTCCACTGCTACGTATTTCCAGTAATGATCCCATTTGATCCCATTATGAACGATCACCTTAACCAGCAGGTCGGACCAGCTACCTGGGTCGTCATGTTTTTTTTTTTTTTTTTTTTTTTTTTTTTTTTTTTTTTACTTCCTGCTCTCGGCGAAGGCGGACGCATTTCTCTGAGCTCCCTTATCTATCTGTTCCTGCAGCTACTTCTGTCTCGTCTGTGCTTCTGAAGCGTTTTATCTGCAGAGTATCCGAATCAACCATGGATTTAGTAAGCTGGTCTCTGAATGCAATTGATCAAATTTTTTCAACAACAAGACAAGGCAAAGGAGAGCCTTCGTGCCCGGGGGGTACGCACGCAGCGGGGTACGTGATGGACTCCTGGGGCAAATGGAAACTTCATTGTCTCGGCCCACTGCACGTGGAGGATGTCGAAGACGCATTCATTTTTGGATTTATGATCACAGGATTTCTACTGATCGGCGCAGGTGGATTCTTGGTGTATCGGAAAATTAAACGCACGGAGGCTACAAATTCGGATTCGAGGAAAACTTCCACCCCGCCGGACGTGTGTGAGAAAGTTGACAACGTGATTAAAAGACTGGAAGACATGGATCGGAAATTGGGAGCGATTCAGAACTTGAATCAAACCCAAGGGATGATTCTGGACTTCTTTTTGGGCGAATGGACAACAATCTTGGAAAGATTCACGCGTTGATCAGGGAGAATGGCCAATAATTCGGAATATTGAAGTATTCCCACCACAGAGAAATCCAGCAGAACTTCAAGGCTAGACGGAGAGTGTGTCTCAGCCTGCCCCAAACAATCCTTTTCTGTTTTGGCTCCCTGGAAGCGCAGCCTTCAAGGCCGCTCCCTTATCTATTCTCCTGGATGCTGTGTGGCTTGGACGCTTCTACCCCCCCCATTCCCCCCTCTGCACCTGGAGACCAGGATCTACATGACTGCACTCTCACTACACTGATCAACACGCACTCCCTCCCCCACTTCAACGTCTTCGCTGGCCCCCCCTCCCGCCCTGCGCACCTCCCCCTTCTCCCCCGTGTGGCGATGGACTGACTGCGCGATGCACCCAAGGCTGGCTGCGCGCGCACAGACTGTCAAAACTGGGTTATCCGTCATCATGTTTCTATCAATGTCCTGTGTTAAGTCTGTACATGCTTAATTAAATGTGCTGAGGTGTTTTTTTTCCCCCTCTCACGGCGTGTCCTTTTGACACGTAGTGGGAGATGTTCTTTTTTTAACCTCCACCCCTCCTTCCCCAATGTTATCCTTTTCAATCTAAGTTAGCGCGGTGTTGCTTAGTTGCTTAGCCTCAGTCATCATCGACATCCATGTCCTAAATGTTGTTGTTGTTTTTTATATGTTTCTTGGATGATGTACTGGAATGCAATTTCGTTGTACTGGGACGCTGGTTCAATGACAATAAATCCTCTTATTCCTTATTCCTTATTCCTTATGTGTAGATCGAGCTGATTGATTTGTTGAGCAGCAACATCATATCTGCTACTGCGGACGATATTAAGCAGGCAAAGTTTTTTAATAATTCTGGACTTTTCCCCAGATATAAGCCACATAGAACAGTCGTCAGTGGTCATTAGACTGGGAGAAGCCCCATATCAGGGGACACTTGGCCTCCATGATCCTGGTGAAACTCAAGAAGTTGGGGATTCCTTTTGAAGACTTTAGAGGACAGTCATGTGACAACAGCGTAAACATGAGAGGCAAAAATAAGGGAGTTCAAGCAAGGCTCTTAGAAAATAATCCCATAGCTGTGTTTGTGCCAGGTGGGGCACCTACGTTGAATTTAGTTCTATGTCACGCTGCTATGTTGACGCTATGAGCTACTTTGGTGTCCTGCAAAAGCTTCATACATTGTTTTTAGTCTCCACCCAAAGATGGGCCATACTGAAGAATCATGTGAGCGTCACCTTAAAGATGTGGGCAGAAACAAAATGGTAGAGCAAGGTCAAGAGCGTTGAGGCCATGAGGTACCAGGAAACTGCAGTGAGAGGCTTTAATCGAGCTAAGAGACCAAAGACTCTGCTACGAAGGCAGTTGTTTGGTATCACGTGCTATCTGCAATACAGCATGTCACCAAACTATGCAATCTCTAAATATCTATGTCGACCTACTTGTGAGTCTTTTGATGAAGAATGATCAAGGTCTGCAGAGCTGCAGGGCGAGTGGCTTTGTGATCACACAGATATTTGTGAAGAAATGAATGTGGAGGCTGTTGTGAAACAAAAACGGCTGACGTCCACAAAGCACCACTTGTTATATGAATCACAAGATGTGTCTTTCAGTGATCCACTTAGGAAGCTGGAGATTGAATTTTTTTAGTGCTGTCGTTGATGCAGCCACGTCAGCCATCAAGGAGAGGTGTCTTACATTGGAAATCGTGGGAAACAAATTCGGGGTTTTGACAGATTTCTCAAGTCTTGCAGATGAACACTCTGCACTCTGAAGGACACTCCGATTTGGATAGTAGAGAACTTGTGCAGGAAATCAAGAACTTCACTGCTCTAACAACAAAAAAAAACATGAGCTTCTTTGAGCTTATGGAGACACCGCTCAGCAGATCATGTTGGCGTCCCCCTGCAGCGTAGGCCTATAGCAGCATAGCTATAACGAAGCTGTGATTAAGACGAGCTACTCTATATTTAGCTCCTATAACTAATAGCCCTAACACATTATTGTTAAGACCAAAGTCCCGATCGTACACTCCCCGCTACCCACTAACCGCTACCCTCAAATTGCGGGTTTAGGAACCTCCGCTAACCGCTAATGCAATTTTCCGCTCCCTAAAGCCGCTACGCATTATGTAGACTCCCTTACTCACTTTGTAGGTGTGGCAATGGGCGTGTCTTTTGCCCTTTCCGGTATCCGGTTTCCGGTAAACTCGGTAAACTCTTGCAATCACGGGTTGCAGGTAGCGGGTAGCATAGCGGGTGGTTTGACCACCCGCTATGCTACCCGCATGTCGGCGCGTACAAGAGCGTGTCCAAATGGCATCAATGTGCGTCCACCTGGTCACATGTGGACGTGCACAAACGTCTCTACCTCTTGAATTAACTCTTGTATAAAAAGTGTGATTTGGCCTCAGTTGAATCCCTGAGAAAATAGCAGATTGTCATAAACGGCTTGCTCGCCAGTTAAACCACAGACGACCAGAGCGTGTTTACTGGGAGGACAACAACTCTCTGGGACTTTCAGGTAGCTGATAGGAATTGTCTGTGTAAAAATATTTTTATGTTTATATCAGGGGGAGGAAGGAAGAGAAGGAAGCAGAGTCCCAGACGAGCTGCTCCGATCTGGATGAAAAGACGCTACATAGTGATTTGCACGTAGCGGGTTGCAGGTAGCGCAACCTGCTCTTAAAGGCAATGGCTACAGACGCACTGATTGGTTTAACAGGTGAACGCCCTAACCACTCCCATGGCATAGCAGGTAGTGCAGATGGGATAGCGGGTTTAGGAAGGTGGAAGATTGCGTTATTTGCGGGAAAACGCCCTTCCCGCTACCTGCTATCCCTTAATCTTTAGCGATAATCTTCTTCAGGAGATCTGGCGGAAGTGTAGGCCTAAGTGTAGGCTTTACTAAACAGAAACGTTCTCAATTTAGTTTTGAAGATGGAGGTGTAAGCCTCCTTACCCCAAATTGGTTGCTGGTTCCATAATAAAAGATGCAAATATAAAAGTAATGCGATCTTTTGTGGTACAACTTTCTCTTTGAAGTGACAGTTCCAACAAGACAAACCTGTAATCGTGGCGTGGATGTTGTGCTTCTCAATCAGCAAGTACCTTGGGCTCTCTGGAAACCATGGCAACAGCATCAACTGGATGAAAGTAGGTATCACCACCACTGAAAGAAAGAGTGGCCAGTGTTCCTCCTGTAACGATGATAACAGTGTTATAATTCTGCTCATTCCGCTGATGGGTATAAAAACAAAAGAAATATCGCAGGGGGACTGTTTCAGTTCAGTTCAATTTAATTTAATAAAGGGAATATGTATGTTGATATATGAACTGAACTCATTCAGTTTAGAAACAAGCTCAGCATCCTCCTCTCCTGCCCCCTGCTGAGCGGGGGGGGGGGGGGGGGGGGGGGGGGGGGGGGGGTCTGCTTCTCTGTCACATATAAACTGTCTCATCTCAAATTTGAGCAACACAAAGGCGGTTTTTAGGAGGACCAAGATTGAGTCAAACAGCATTTCCATCATGGCAGAAGAAGTGGAGGTGGTGGAGGAGTATAAATACCTTATTGGTTAAGAATAAAACAGACTTGTACACATATGCCCTAAAACACTATTTTTAATCTGACACGTATTCCTGGGGCTCTTGGTCTATTGTCCTTTAATCTGTAATTGTGGGTAAAGTCTTATATTATCAGCTGCTTTGATATTTTCTGTCAGCGTCCTCTGTGTTTTGCTATTGTCTATCTATGTCTATTGTCTATCGTCAGATTTGTAGTTGTGATGTTTTAAAGTTTGTGCAATGTTTTTTTTTTATGTTATGGGACTACGGATGGAAATTAGCACTTCTGCTACAATCCGGCATGTTTACATACTTGTATGTTTATTAATGTGCACTGTCCCATCCAAATAAACAAATAAATAAATAAATAAATATTGTTCACCTGGACAACAGACTGGAGAAATAACACTCATCTCTTTATAAGAAGGGACAAAGCAGACTTTACTTCTTGAGGACGCTTAGGTCCTTCAGTATTTACAGCAGGGTGTATTTCTTTTATAAGTATGTTGTAAAGAGTGTAATCCTATCTGGAGTCACCTGTTATAGTAGCAGCATCAGAGCCAGAGACTAAAAGAAACTAAACAAACTGATAAAGAAGGCTGGCTATATCAGTTCTGGACTTGTTGAGCCCCTGGAGCTGACTGTCCAAAGGAGGATACTTGATAAAGTATTTTCAAGTGTGACACAGGTCACACTTGAAAATGAGATCATGATCTTAATGTGTCTTACCTGTATAAATAATGGTTAAATAAAAATAAAATGAAAAACATCATGGACAACCCTGAACATCCTCTTCACAACACAGTGATTTAGAAATAGACTGTCCTCAGTCACAGACCACTACAGGAGATCTTATCTGCCCACAGCAGTGACCTTTGACAAGGAATCTTTGAAGAGACAATTATTTTCACTTTCTGGAATTAATTATTATTGAATTTAATTGAAAAGTATGTATACCAGACAGGAAATTTCACATTCATTTAATTCTTTTGTATATCTGAGTTGTTGTTGATGCGCACACACACACACACACACACACATAGTCAACATAACAAATTACTGAAAAGTAAACAACATAATGTCAAGGTCGTATTTTCTATTTATATTATTATTATGTTATCTATTATATTTTAAGTACAGAGCCTGTAAAACAGCATTGTTCCCAACTGTAGGTCAAAATAGTGCTGGAACCATTTACAAACAGAACAAGCTTGTTATATGCAAGGCTTTTTTCATTTTTTAGCTTATTGTAAATTACAGACTGAAATAGATTAAGAGTCCTTTGCACAAAAATGTGCACATTGAAATCGACTGAAATCACTATTTATTATTCCTGCTCCAATAAAAGTATAAAACATCTTCTAATTTTTTCTAGTCCCTAATGTTCTCCACAGCCAACAGCCACATGCTCTGCATCAAGCATCAAATAAGCTACGCTGAAAAAGAAAGTTTCACACTTAGGCAAATATCATTTATGAAACAGCAAAGGGTGGATTTCGTCTACTTAATTAATATACATGCTTTTACTTCTGCTGAAATGTTCTTATATGCATTTACCTTTTGTCTTGCAATTACAACCCTCTGCCAGATGTGGGCGCTGTAGCAACTTAAGGGTCACTTACTTTCAGAGACTTTGGCTAAAACCATGACAGGACAAAGTGGCCTGAATTCTAGGAATGACTTTTAGCATAATAATAATATAATACAGCCTTTTGGTACATGAACAGAAACAATTATATTTAAATTTTGCGGTTCCTATGTTGCAGTTCTCCATGACCAGGTTGTTGCATGAAAACAGTGTTTTAGTACCTTTCCCAGAAGCTCATGGAGGCCAAGGATCTGGGCAGCAAAGACTCCGGTGCCAATAAAGATACTTGGAACAAGACCCAGGAATCCTCTCAGATTCTTAGGTGCTATCTCCCCCAGGTACATTGGGACTACGCTTAGAGAGATACCTGTAAGAACAAGAGCAGAATATCTTCTTAACCCTGTTCTGATTCACTGTATGCTAAAAAATAAAATAAAAATGGAGAAACATCACAAAATAATTCAAATAAAAAGGCTTAAAATTAACTAATTGGTTGCCAATGACTCAATGGCAATAAGTTAATTTATTATGAGTATTTTATATCTATGACGAGCATCATAGTTAGCATCATAGTTAGCATCATAGTTAGCAACATTCTTCCTCTTAGCCTTGTGCTGCCTGGTGGTCATTTCCTCCTCTAACAACAAGCTCAGCTACCTTTAATCACTGTTCCAAAGATTCATGAGACTTTTTAATATACTCCAGAGTATTTAGTGTTTTTTGTTTCTGTAATATTAAATATATAAATAAATAAACAAATATATAGCATCTGAACAAAATGGATAGCACCTGTAATCAGGGGTGGAGATCTCAGGTAGTTATGAATACCAGTTCTCTGAGTTAATGTCTGCTATTCAGCAAATCACCAAGCAGCTAAATAATCTTTTATTTCAGCCGCCCGGCTTTCAGAGCAACAAACAATCAGCCTCTTTTATTTCCAGAACCCCAAATGTTGTTTTTCTGGAGATCTAACCAGCTGCAGCACTTCTATGATACATTATCCTGAATTAGCATTCACACACATGAAACCAAACATACTATACTGAAAACCTTACAGGTTAAATTTTATATACATACATACGGTTACATGATGTTTTTTAATTCGGAATTAATTATTCTGAATTAAATAATTCCAAATTAAACTATTTTCCTTCGAGTCTGACATCCTCTTTGCAACATTACACACCGACTCAATATTAACTTTAGTGACCTCCGACTAGCGTAGCCGGTGTCATTAGCGCCGACATGTAGCTTGGAGCTATTTGATGTAAGAAACTAAACCCCTGCAGGGAAGAATTATGATAAACTGTAGGCCGCTGTTCCAAGGTAACACAGTCATACAGTTATAGATCGATTTTTAAAAATGGTTCTTTTCATCCCATTATCCAAACTTCCATCCACAAAATAAACTGCTACCGTCGCCACTCAGCACGTTTTCAAGATTTATGTCATTACAGATGACGTGTTTGACGAAGCTCCACATTTCACCACCAGGTTCTGGTCTTAGTTCTGCTCCGGGTCCACTTCAATTTGTCCTCAGGATCCCACCAACAGTCAAAGATACGGACTGAACGACTCAACCGGCAGCTGGAAACATCTGCATCCTCTGCAACCATCTGAGCTTCCACGTCTCCAAACTCAAATCAGGTAAAATCATCTCATTCTGACGTTATTTTTTCCCTTTCTGTTCGTCAGGCTGCCTACAGGTCTGGAGGCCTCGTTGTCATTTTCACCTCAAACAAATATTCAAATATTCATTTATTAATTTCCCTTCTGGGATTAATGAAGCATTATTGAACTGACTGGAATTGAACTGAATTGCATTGAATTAAATTTAATTAAATTTTAACGTACTCCTGAATATTTGATGTTTCTGGGCTTCCACAATAAACATGCAAAAACATTTCAGGAAATAGTGGGTTTTAATAGTGTTGTTAATGTGTTCCTTATCCAAGGATTCACTCCCACTGAGATAACAGATTAGTGAGGCAGATGTGTTGGCAGATGTGTTGCTCACACTGCCATTTAATTTCCCTTTGGGGATCAATAAAGTATTTTGAATAAATTTAATTCCATCTCACTCATTTTGGTCTTCTTTGCAGCATTTTGGACAATATAATAATTGGTTCAATACGAGGGTGGCTTTGTACAAAGGGGTAGAATCATGTTAAATAATAGTTAATAACTGAATTAATAGTTATTTTTATACACGGAGAAATAACATATTTTTAAACTTAATTGAATTGAGCTGAACTGGAAAAGAGCATTTCCTGAACTGGGAGAAAATGTGCCATCTTCCATTAAAACAAAACTGTGCGTGTGTGTGGGTGTGTGCATGTGTGTGCGTGTGTGTGTGTGTGCGTGCGCATGCTTGTATACCAGAGTGAATCCCGGTGATGAAGCGGCCAACGATGACCATCTCAGGTGAGCCGCAGGTGCGACTGAAGCCCATCAGTGTGCCGGCGATAAACACCAGAACAGTCGTGTTCACCACTGTGCCCTTCCTGAAAACGCAGACATGGAAATAAAGCATTATTATTAATTCTGAATATAATGTTAAAAGCTCATGACCTTTATGAAACACAAAACTGCAGTTTATAGGTTCAGTTTTTTTTTTTTTCAACCTAATAAAGTGGAATTAAATGGATTTTTGTTTCAGGAGGTTTCGATCATTTGATCAACGCCACATCGTCGTCTTTCTATGCCGCTGATAAATCAAACTGATTGAGGTCTAAACGTTGACCGGGTGATTTAAATCCTCTCCTCATGTTTTGCTTTAGTCCAGTTCTTGATGTGAACCTCCATCCAGACCCAGTTTTATAAAAGACTGACAACATTTGCTTGGAGGTGGTTCAGTATCTTGAAGAAAACCTGGACAGATTTTTTTTTTTCCTTCTTTCTCTTCATGACTTCATGATCAGACATTTATGTGGCTCATAGCTGTTTTTTTTGTCTGTTTGTAACCAGTTTTTACACTCAGTTAAAAACTTTATTTCACGTGACTTAATAATGTCTAGTGTGGTTAAACCATTAAAACTAATGTTGTTCCCATCAGATTTCTTTTCTCTCTGAAAAAGGTTCTATGACTTTCTGTAATTCAAAATCTGTTCAGACTGTACAAAATGGGTGCGTTTACATGGGAAGTTTAATTCCTCTTTAATTCAGAATTAAAGTTAAAGCCGAATAAAAGTTACCATGTAAACACCTAATTCCATATGAAAATGTCAATTCCGAATTAAACTTAATTTCGAAGTAAGTGGCTGGTTTATTCCCATTTTAATTCCGCATTAAATAATTCCACGGTCATGTAAACACTCATTCCTGTTTAAATTAATTCCCGTCTTTCTGCGCATGCTAGTTCTCTTGCCCGTCTGTCGCGATGACGCTTATATTCCGGCAGCACGCAGTAAACGGTGTTCAAGAGCAGAGACGATTTATTTAATAAATAGCTTGGAGGAACTGGAAATAATTAAAAGAACAGATGGCAGGAAACATAAAAATTGTGAGCTTTTCAAAGTTGTAGCGGCCACGTTAAATGAAGGAGGTTTCACAGATAGAGACGCCACCCAGGTCAAAAATAAGTGGAATGTTGTTGCTAACCGAGTTAGCTAAGTTTGTTTTCTTCCGGTAGATGTAAAGACGTCCGCCCCCCCCATCCAATCAGAACCCTTCCCAACCCCCAGACCTTAAGCGGAGTTGGATAAAGCCGAACAAACGTGTTTTCCATGTAAACCTTAATTCGGAATTACTATTTCCATGTAAACTCGAAGGAAAATAGTTTAATTCGGAATTATTTAATTCCTAATTTTAATTCCGAATTAAAAAAACATCATGTAACCGCAGCCAATGACTTTCACACGTGAGAACTTTGTCACCATATAAATAAATCGGTTACCTGCCAAAGCGAGTGACCAGCACGCCGACAACAAGCGAACCCAGAAGGCCTCCGATAGCAAAGACGGAGACGGTGAGCGAGTACATGAGGGTCAACGTGTCCCTGCTGAGTCCAGTCCCGTTACGGCTCACCACCGTCTGGTTGTAGAAGTCCTTTATGTACTGAAATAAGATAGTTAAAATAGGACTGCTTGAGATTTCAAACTACTTTCTTTAAGCATACTTAGTACCGCTACTCTTGATATCTCATCATTCTAGATTCAAGACGAAAATAAACTGTGCCTTCAAATTGTAATAAGTTAAATGTACATCACACACATTAGCAAGTTTTGAGAACCGATACATAATTTTGGGAAAGTCTGTATGTTCATATTAATTATGAAACTGATAGCATTTTAAATGGTCATGAAAATTATACCAATTGATAGTTAACATTACGCAAATACTAAGCTGGCATAGATGATGAATGGATAGACAGTTAACTGTTGTAAAGTATTGAGTCTTGACTTCCTTAACCAAAAAGTAGTATAGTCAAGTATCCTATAAGTATACTCAAATGTGTTAATAATGATTAAGAGTCATTAACAGACTTGTGCAGACCTGGATGACCAGCTGAAGGTGATCCGTTCATTAGAACCAGGTGTTCTGAAGCAGGTAAACATCTAAGACGGCAGGACCGAGTCTGGACACCTCTTGTTATATATGATTGTGTCTGTTCTTCATTATTCATGCTGGTTTTTTTTTTTCTTCTGAATTTTGAATTTTGGTTACAAAAGGACTTTTGTTGGACTCTCCTGCGTTTGGGTCCAAACCCTACAAAACCTAACAATTCAGTCCCAGTACAACTGGAGTAAGACTTTGATTTGCATTGATTCAGATTCATTCAGGGGGACAGTTGGGTCACAGGTTCTCTTCAGAACTTCTCAGGGCTGGAATGGACCTGTTTGGTGGCCTCTGGATCCCATATTTGCTATTTTCAGATGATGTGGACCTGCTGAAGTCATTAAGCTGTGATCTGCTGAGACAGCAGGGATGAGAACGAGCGCCTCCAAATCTGACGTTGTTCTCAGTCTTCATAAGTGGAGAAGTTTAAATATTGTTTATGAGTTTGGGGAAGAACGAAGATTGAGATGCAAATCAGCGAATCATCATAATACAAGTGTAAACTAAAACATGTGGTGAGTTAAGTTGTTTTAGTGATACAGTTGCTAATCCTCGACATGTACAGCAAATATATATGGACAGTAATGCATTTGGGTGGGAGGGGGGTGGGATCTTCTATATCTATATGTATCACTGCCAGCAAATATCAATACATATGATCAAGACCTTAATTAGAAACCTATTACTTTTTATTGCAGTTTTCTGATGAAAGCCATGATATATTTTGAAAATTCTTTTTTTTAAAGGTTATTTTTCAAATCTCTTTTTTCCTTACATATACAGTCATGGAAAAAATGATTAGACCACCCTTGTTTTCTTCAGTTTCTTGTTCATTTTAATGCCTGGTACAACTAAAGGTACATTTGTTTGGACAAACATAACGATAACCACAAAGATTGCTCATAAGAGTTTTATTTAAGAGCTGATATCTTACCATTTTCCATGGTTTTCTTGATTATAACCTAAATCACTTAAGTTTTTACATCAATAGCTATGGCGTTGTACTGCCAAAAACACTGCTTTTATGCATTCAGTGTTTTCTTTTCTGTCTGTTTTAGTCACATGATGACGTTTAGTGGTACCAGGTATTAAAATGAACAAGAAACTGAAGAAAAAATGGTGGTCTAATAATTTTTTCCATGACTGTATATATAAAAAAGAACTGAACCCAAATGTGTGCAATCATCAGCGCATTTATTCTCCAACAACATTTAAAGTGAACTTTGACATCAGATGTTATAAAGCACCTGGTTTATTCCAGAATAATTCCTCTCTAATTGGAGAAGAAACTCTTGTCTTTAGGCGTCATGTGAGAAATACTGGATTCACGAGACAAATAAAACGTTTCTCTCTCTTCAATGTCACATTTTCAGCTTGTGTAAGAGGATTTTTTTCTTTTTTTTTTTTTTGCCTTAACGTCCTAATTATTTAATCATAAGATGGCACATGATGGGTCATCATCAGGCTGCACGAGGAACACACGTGCACGTCACCGGCAGCTTTTATGCATGTGATTTATTTTAAGTTCAAATACTGATTTTATTAACAAAAGGGAACTCTTTTTTTATTGAGTTGGATTTTTGTTGGTATTCTGGTGAAAAATGTATTTCACCAAATATTGAAAGAAATATTTAAGCTAAACGTGGTTGAATTAAGGAGCTTTTCTCTGTTCCTGTATTTATATATAGTTAGTTGCCTCAGCAATGACAATGGGTGCGTTTACATGGGAAGTTTAATTCCTCTTTAATTCAGAATTAAAGTTAAAGCCGAATAAAAGTTACCATGTAAACACTTAATTCCATATGAAAATGTCAATTCCGAATTAACTTAATTCCGAAGTAAGTGGCTGGTTTATTCCCATTTTAATTCCGCATTAAGTAATTCCGCGGTCATGTATACACTCATTCCTGTTTAAATTAATTCCCGTCTTTCTGCGCATGCTAGTTCTCTTGCCCGTCTGTCGCGATGACGCTTATATTCCGCGCTGGGCTTGTTTTCAAAACAAAGTTTCAAGATGGCAGCATGCAGTAAACGGTGTTCAAGAGCAGAGACGATTTATTTAATAAATAGCTTGGAGGAACTGGAAATAATTAAAAGAACAGATGGCAGGAAACATTAAAATTGTGAGCTTTTCAAAGCGGCCAGGTTAAATGAAGGAGGTTTCACAGATAGAGACGCCACCCAGGTCAAAAATAAGTGGAATGTTGTTGCTAACCAGTTAGCTAAGTTTGTTTTCTTCCGGTAGATGTAAAGACGTCCCCCCCCCCCATCCAATCAGAACCCTTCCCAACCCCCAGACCTAAAGCAGAGTTGGATAAAGCCGAACAAACGTGTTTTCCATGTAAACCTCAATTCGGAATTACTATTTCCATGTAAACTCAACGGAAAATAGTTTAATTCGGAATTATTTAATTCCTAATTTTAATTCCAAATTAAAAAACATCATGTAACCGCAGCCAATGTTCATTTGAGGTCTTATTTGCCAAATTTCAAAAATGTTTCTTTTCTCATTATATGTAAAACCTTAGAGTTTATGGAGGATACTGTGTTTTTTAGGTCTGATTGATAATTTATTCTGTGATTTTCTTTTTTCAATAAGTGGAGCAATAAATACAGATATGGTTGTCATTTATGAAGATAAATAACTTTTAAATTCAGGCCCTTCTTTCAGAAAAACAGTAAGGTTCGATTGTTCCCATTATAGGTCAAAGTCAACATTTCACTCCAGGAAATGTATGAAATAACTTTTACCATGACGTTACTGAAACACATTAACAACTTTGTTTCAGTTAATAGAACATAAAGAACATATCAGATGCCTTAACTGAGACATTTTGCCATTTCATCAGTAATTATGAAGTTGTATATCTTTACTGTGATGGCAGCAATACATCAGAAAACGCTGGAAAGATAACTGGCGCAAGTAAAAATGAATGTAGGAGAGTTTGATAGCTGATTAGATTAATTGGCGACAGTAACATGACGGGATATAAAAAGAGCATTTAATTAAGGCCGAGGTTCAACTGTAGTTCACTGGTGGTTATTTTATCTTCCATTTCTTAACAATGGTTGCTCTTTTCCTTTTTCACAGACGTGTAACAAGCCTCCTGAGGGAAGTTACCGCCAAAACATATCAAGGAAAGTATATAAATTACATGTCTGTGAAATTGGAAAAAAAGCAACCGTTGCAACAAATTGTGGAAAAACATCAGAAAAATGTTCCTCGACATAAAATTGCAAAGACTTTGAAGAGCATCTACGACGCATGACATCATCAAAAAGTTCAGCGAATCAAGCGCGTCTGTGTGCAAAGGACAAAACTGAGGGTCAAAACCTGATCAGGTGTCGCTCATTAAAAACACGAGTCTCTTCTGGAAATCATCATATGGACCCAGAAAAACTGTAGAACCTGATATGAACACGATCTAGAAATACCACCGTCTTCTCCGGGTCAAAATGAATCTGAACGGTCAGATGAATCTAAATTCAAGGTGAGAGAAACCACACAGGTGTCATCAGCGGACAGGTGAGGCTGCATTAGTGTCTACGGTGAGCAAATATAAATGTCTCAGTTTTAACATCTGATATGTTTTATAATTTGTGGTCTATTGGGAATAAAATATGGGTTTATTAGATTTTCAAATCATTTTCTTTTTATTTACATTTTACACAGCATCTTAACTTTTTTGGAAATGGGGCTGAATACGCACTTTGATGGCAGCAACACGTCTTAAAAAAGTCAAACAAAAGGCTGGAAAAGTAAGTTTGCTGCAGTTTTGTTGTTGAGTTTCGGACCCTTTTATTACAGAACTATGCTTCAATACAAAGAGGGAATTATCTGCTGTAACATCTATATTAGAGACCCAAAACCTGTATATACTATTATTAAAAATAATAATAGCACCTTCATCAATGCCCTCACTGCATTTATAAATGAGTCTCAACGTTTCCACTCGGAAATCTTATGTTTGTCTGTTTTTTATGTGATGATCTCTGCTATTTTTGATTGAAAATATCATTTAAATGTTTTGTAAATGACTGGACTCTCTTTTACTCACATTTTACACAACTTTCACATTTACACATTTACAGCATTCACATTTACTCTAACATAACAAAGAAAATAAAGTTAGGCAACTTAAACAAAGTTAAAAAATGACTTTGGTTAGAACATGTTGAATGTTAGCATTCACTGATGAAGGGTCATCATTTATTTCTTTCTTTCCATGAGACTCTGGAATAGTTGGATTATATTATTCACTACAGGCTCGACTGTGTTGCCATTTGCGCGGTTTTCGAGTTGAGTCCATTCTGCAGTTGACTTAAGTCTCTCTATGATGAGATATGTGCGATATGAGCAGTAGGTGGCGCGCCCTCAAAATGTGGACGTCCCCTGTCGATTTCACCTCTGAGCGCACAGTTGTGAGGCTGTAGGCTATGGAGCCCCGTTTGGGTCATAATTCAATCAATAAATGAGTCTATTATTATGAAATACAGGCGTTTATTAGTATAAAATACGTATCCATTATTATGAAATGTTTCCCATTATTATGAAAAAAATGTAATTATTATGAAATATATTTTTATAATTATTTAATCTTAGTTTGATGCATAATAGTTTATTTCAGAATGGCTTTTTTTAATCTAAGAATGAGTTTTTACATAATAATGACATTTTGCCAGTGGGTGGGACCAGTGGTTGAACCTGCACGCTCATTGGCTGATCCTTCTCCATTCTACGCTCTGACATCGACTAGTTTTGGCCGTGAGGTCCCGTTAGCAGCGGGCCGTGGCGTCATCAAGGTGCGCTCCTAGTCCGATTGTAGCTATGCTAGCTTGGACTGAGCTACGGGAAACCTTGACCAGGTTAGCAGACAATATCGAAAATGATAATTTATCAGGCGATACTATTTTGACCTGATTTGACGATTCACTGTTCTGTTGCTTATGCCTGAATGAAAGAGCAGCCAATCACATAAATGGCTCCGCCCTCTCTGCTGTCATTGACACACAAATCATTCTTATTAAAAACAAAGCCATTATTATGTAAAAGCTCATTCTTATGAAAAACGAAACCATTATCATAATAATGGGAAATATTTCATAATAATAAATGCCTGTATTTCATAATAATAGACTCATTTATTCATTGAATTATGACCCAAACGGGGCTCCATACCTGTAGGATGACAGAGAGGCACAAAGAGCCGTCTACCTGTGACCAGGTGTTTACCTGGGGAGAGAGCAGCAGGAGTCTAGGTATGTAGACAGTTGTGGGGAAACCATTACACCCCTGAACTGATCAAGACAAATACCTCAGAATTATTATTATTATTATTTTATTGTTTCAGTTTTGTCTGCAGTGTCCAGCCCTTGTTCTGGGGGCGCCGGTGAACTCCTGTGGAGGGCGGATCACCTGAACCAACTCGCCCAGCATCACTGACTGACCTCAGACAGTTGTCCACGCTGGTCAACGTCTCAGTCACAAACCGCCATCTCCTGGCTCCTCCCTCCTAAACCCTTCTTCCTCCCTCCTTCCTTGCCCAGGTCATTGGCGCCGCAGTCGCGTGGTGCTTCTGGCGAGGGATCCGGTGGTGGACCGGGTTCGGATTCTGATTATGGCTGCGGATCGGGTTCGGTTCCTGCCCAACTCTTCCTTGTTGAAATTATCTTTCGGACCTTTGCCTTCGATATCTCTGCTATCTTCGCTTCCACGTTCTGTGAGTGTTTTATAATTTAATCTAAACTATGCATTGGCTAACGGTATAACACTTCCAAAGTTTTAATTACTTTATTTAAACATCCAGAACTTGCTAGTGTCCTACTTGGTGACTGGTCAAACTACTAATTGATTTCAGGTTGCACAGTAGGCACACTTTTACATTTATTAAATCACAACCCACGCGCATTTCTTTCTTTTTTTTTTTTTTTTTAACAAGCTATGTGATTAAATCATGCTCACTCTTAAGGCAGCCTGTTCAAATTTGAGGTACGGTTTATTTTTGTTTTCAGATTTAAACAGCATTTGCTGGTGTTCAGTAAACTCTGTTTCATGATTTGGAACAAACCGCCACAGATGACATCACAGTTGGCTCCGCCTCCTTTTTCTGAATGAATCATCTTTGTTAAGACAGGTGGGCTTATCTTAAAGTAAGGATGGGAGAAAACGCTTAAGCAGGGCCACGTAAATATCGACTTACGTGCCGACAGGAGAATCTGGCCCCATGTGAAATATTTAACTATAAAATCATGGAGGAATAAAATCAAAATGTTTCCTTAATTATTTTAGTGAATCTGTGAACCCTTGTTGTCTTTATTTAATTATTTAAATACTTTACTGCTGTGTTTTCCTGGTCCATCCCATGGTTACCGTGGTAACACTTTACTCAGTAACACTTTAACACAGTTACAGATCCATTTTACGTCAACACAATGAATTCTGCACATCAGACTTATTTAACTGAAATTGTTCTGTACCACCTAGTTAATATAATGAATACATTTTAGGACCTTTTTAGGACATGTGCATGTATTTGTGTCTTACAGCAGCAGGAGAGTTGACCACAGCGAGGTTGTAGCCGTAAAGCATGGAACTCCCAAAGGACGTGAGGAACGCCACCGCTAGCAGAGAGCCAGTCAGCTGCTGCAAACAGAAGATGAAACATCTGTTAGGAAGTTGACAATGTTTGTGTAACATTTAGAAAATTTTGGACAGATAATTCCTTTTTCTAATTCTGACAAATCGCTTTGAAAACTTTTATTGTTGGCACTAATGTTTCTCCATAACAGTGTTGGGCAAGTTCACTTTCTACATGAACTAGTTCAGTTCAAGTTCACAGAAATTAAAACAAACTAGTTCAGTTCACCATTTCAAAAAATGAACTAAATAGTTCATTTTTAATTATTTTTTTCTTATTCCTTTTTAATGTTGCTGTGAGCAATTATTTGTCAAAATGATTACGACTGCCCATATACTACACCACCACTAACGGCAATTATTTTATCCTTTTTATCCGTCAAAAACTATGTGTCCAATTCTGAATCCTTAACCAACCAGGGTTCACATTAGCATTAGCATTAGCATTAAAGGGACAGTCCATGTAAAACTGTCATTTCCGTCTCAGTTTCTCTCTACAGCAGCTGTTCCTAAACTTCAGAACACCAAGGACCAATTAGAAATGTGAAAAATATCCGTCCAAACCTTTAATCACAATAATATCAATCTGATATTAATGTGAGGGGTCAACAAATAAGGTGACACTTGTCATATTAAGTTAAAATGACAGTAGAATAACTTAACTGGTTTGTTTTATTACTTCTTAATGTCTTTTAATAATGTCACGAATATTTTACATTAATTCAAAACATATTTAAAAAAAGATCGAGAATTTAATACATATTTGTTTAATTTTAATGACCTCTCACGGCGCACCTGCAGTACCACGACGGCCCACCAGGGGGCCGCGGCCCACACTTTGGGAATCACTGCTCTACAGTAGATTAAAAATATTAAGGAAAAACTTGCTGCCAAATGGTCTTTATTATAAAACAATAACAGGGCCTTAAGGTGCAAATTTTTTTTTCCCCCATTTTAATATTTCAAGCTCTCACATTTGCCCTTTACTTCTAAAATGCTCTGATAGAATTGCTCACATTCCTAACTGCTACTAAATGAAAGGATCTGGCCGACTGCAAACTGCAGCTCTGAATACTTTCCCCCACAGTACAACCAGTATATGATCCAGAACCAGTCCTGTTAAGTCTAAATGTGAAATCATTAAAGAAGCCTATAGGGAAAAAAAATATCAGAATAAAACTATAGAGCAGTGGAACAGTAACGGCATATAGGACATATTTCAGTGTAAAAGTCATACTAACAGAAATGTAAACATTTCACATTTGACTTGTTGGTCAAGAATAGAAAATTGCATTTCTGAATTAAAACAGCAGCGACTAAATTGACATTATTATTTAGTATGTGGGTATTACGTTTATCATATTTACATACACAGTTCTGTAACATACATGTTAAAGTTCCACTAGTTTAAAAAGTAAAAAGGTTTAGGATCAGTATGTGACTTTTTTACAGATAGATAAAATGTTTTAACTGGATCTCTGAAGAGTCAAGGATGACTATTGTTATTAGGTTACACATTTGGGCATAATAAACTTATACCATTCAGGCATCTTGGAATTACTCAAAAATAATTGAATATCATTTCATGAAGTCACCTATTTTTAAAAAGTGAGACATTATGTGTTTATTCAGTATTATCAGCGTAACAGTATTCACTATCATTAAATTCCTCATCAAATTTTAATCACTGGCATAACTCATAATTGAGTTAAAACATAATTGGTTTTGTCCCAAGTACAATGCTTTAATCACACAACAAAGTCTATTAAACAACTGAGACTGTATGTCTGAAACGAAAGGGGGGGGTCACTAAAATAATGACCTTGGCCTTGACTTACCGACGTGACCTTCCCTGGCGACGGAATTAAAACCTCTTCAGCCATTTAAACCTCTGTGAGCCAAACCCAAGTAGAAAACAGAAGAAGATATGCGTCTACAGTGCAGAGGATATCATGTCTGTAGTAACAGGCGTGGTTACACCGGCTCCAGAGACACCGAGACGTCTTTGGGACGGTTCATGTGTCCTCGTCCTCGTCCTGTCCTCCCTGAGTAGCAGTCTGTTAGCTCCCAGTAACAACCATCATCACATGATGGGAAGCAGCGTGACAGACTGGGAGAAAAGCACGCTGAAACCAATTAAATTTAACTGAATTCACATTGAAGGAGGCAGAAGAGAGGAGGGAAGATGGGAGGAAAAGGAAGAATAGAACGGAGAGAAAAAAAAGAGGAAATGAAGCAGAAAGCTGGTGAAAACTAAAAAGAGAAGAGAAGTAGAACAGAGGGAAGAGTGAAAGAGGGAAGAGTGAAAGAGGGAGCGAGAAAAGGAGAGAAAATTCGTGGTGGAGGACAGAGAGGAGAAAGAGAAACAAAAACTGAGAAATTAGCGTCAGGTTAAGTACAAATATCTGAAGAAAAGTCAGAAAGAAACGAGAGAAGTAGAAGGTCAGAAGGACTGGAGATATAATCAGGAACAGTGTAGAGGAGATTAGGAGGGGGGGGGGGGGGGGGGGGGGGGGGGGGACTTTAACATACAAATGAATAGTCTTATAGATGTTTGTAAGAAAAAATATGTGACAAAATGCACCTGAAAGTCTGAGAACGTGAACTTGAATCAGAAGCATCATGTGCTCGTAGTTTTGTTTTCATTTTAAAAGAATCAAAGTTCTGTCTGCTGTTACTGATCAGCACCTGCCTGGAATTACAGTCGTTAATCTCATGACTTTACTGCGGCTGCTAAACCATGAAAGCCTGGTTCTGTTCAGAAAATTCCACAGTTTGGGACCAACGTTTTCTTTATTACACCCAGTTATTGTTGTAAATTTTACCAACTGGCCTGTAACCGCAGTACTGCACGCCACAAGCCACAACATCGAGGTAATTAGGTTTATAATTAGGCCTTATTTCTAAAGGCCTGTTTCTAAAAAGAGCCTTTCGCTACATAAGAGTTGGGTCGAGTCTTCGGTTCCAGTTGTAACATTTGTGACGTCCTACAAGTTATTGGTAACAGATACGCTGGGATCCAATGCATTTTGGTGAATTTATTAAAAGACGTTGGTCTTTTAATAAATTCACCAAAATGCATTGGATCCCAACAACACGAGCTATAAGATTCTCTTTATTGTCATTGTCACAAGTACAACGAAAAGTAAGGTGCAGGCCTTCAGTAGAGTGCACTACAGACAATATAATATAAACAATATAATATATAAAAACCGATATAAAACCGATATATCAGCGCAGCAAAGATGAATATGTACATACATACAGTGTATGAAGTTTTATATCTAGTTATTCTACTTATTCTGGGTATGTTTGGCAGTTTTTAAAGTTTTTAATGCAAAAGGTCATACAAGACACTAATTCAAGTTTCATTTCCAATTTTTTTTGTCATCCACTGTAAAAGAACTATAGTTTGTGGCATTTATGAAATTATAGAAGAACAAACAGAAAACTGTTAATATTTTATTTCTGTTTTTACCTGTAACAAAGGTAAACCTCAAACTCTTATAAAGACTGAATATTGGCTGCTGCTGTATGTTTGGGAGCAGAAACAAGATAATTTACTATCAGCTTGTTGACATGGAAGTAAATATATTTAATCTTGAATCTTTTGAATGAGGAGAAAAAAACCACTGGCATGTGTAAACCTACTTTAAAATAAAACAAAGAACCATGCAGGTTCATTTGAGTCATTCCCTTATTTGTAAAACATTGATCAAATAAAAAGTAGCCCACTTTAAAATAAATAAAACATATAGCTGCAGCTTAATAACTTAAAAAAATGTAAATGTAAAAAAAGGCCAGTTTGTATTTAATTATGATTTAAGTCCATTTCAGTGTGATGTCATCCTCTTGTTTTCTCCTCAGCCACGTACAACAATTGAGCCTGAACATAAAACATTTGTTGTAGTTAATTCTGGAGAAAACCTGCTCACATCAGTATGCGGATCAAAGACTGACAGGACTCCAAATAAAAACGTCTTCATGATCATTTAAGTGTCGAGAACGACATTCATGTTTTAAAGACAAGTTTGTTGGGTTTGGGAAGGTTTCCAATGTCGCTCCTTTTGTGTGTTACGCCACGACAGCACCGACGTGGTGTGGGAAGTTTTTCTTTTATTTTTTATCGCGGAACATTTGTGGGGAACACAAAGATGTCCGCAACTTCCTCGCTGCAGTAACCTGCCAGTATTTTGTGCTAAACATACTTATTCTGCCCCCTGCTGGCGAGCAACCTACATGGTACCACATGAGCTCCAGAGCGAGAAGTTTTCCCCCAAAGCTACACGGCGCCGCTGCAGAGACGCTAAAGAACCGCATGGAGGCTCCAGAGCGGCGGGTTGATGACAGCACAGGCCAGCATCCCATCATCTTTGTGACTGGAGGCTGTTCTTCCACAGTTTTTAAGCGTCTCAAAGTGTGTCACGGTCTGGGGCAGCCATGACGGCCATTTTGGGTTTTTCTTCATGTGTTAAGTTGGCATCACTCTCCCCGTCTTTTGTGTTTCCTGTTTTACTTTGAAGGTCTGTCTTGTCTCCGTTGTATTCTGCTTTTCTTCCTCTCCCTTTTTAATCCTGATTGTGCACATATCTATCTATTTATATATATTATACATACATACATATATATACATATATATATATATATATATATATATATAATATATATATATATATATATATATATATATATATATATATATATATATATATATATATATATATATATATATATATATATATATCTATATATATCTCTATATATATATAATATATATATATGTATATAAATTATATACACTCTGGTCAAAAGTTTTAGAACACCCCTATTTTTCCTGTTTTTATTTAAATTAAAGCGGGTCAAGTCCAGTGAATAACTTTAAATGGTACAAAGGTAAAGCAGTAAAACTGCCAGAGGTGGAAAAAAAGTTTAGATTGCTAAAACAAATTTCAGAGTTATAAAAAAAAGAGGGGTCTTTTTTCAGTGATCAAGCAACAATGGATGTAAATTAAGTCTTGAAATTTGATGCAAACAATTCCCACGGATGTCCCAACCTCTGTTGATTACTTCCAAAGCTCTTAAGTAATCAACAGATGGCTGGATCCAGATTGGTGACTTGTACAGAGCGACTGACACCCTGGACCAAAAGGGCTACCAACGGTCATTTTACAGATCCATCCGGTACCTTCTCTGTCTGTTCTACGCCTAGTCACTCAGGGGTTCATCTTACATTACAGCAAGATAATGATCCAAAACTACATCCATTCTGTCAGAATGACCTTAAAAGAAAAAAACAAACGGTCGGGCTTCAAATGATGTAATGGCAGCCCTGTGTCCAGACCAGAAACCCCATTGAGCTGGTTTGGGATGAACTGGAGAGAAAAGATAAAGCAAAACAACCTGCAAGTTCAACACATTTCTGGAAACTTCTGACAGTGTTGGGAAGAACCTTCCCAACAATATTAGATTTCCATTGTAGAAAGAAAGCCACTAACACAAGTGTGTTTGTCTGTTATATCTGCAAAAAGTGGCGACTTTGATGACTCAAAGATTGTGGTTATATTTTTGTAAAAGAGATTTCATGATATCTTTTTTCAAATATCTAATTGTTTATTTGTTCTATACATTAATTTCAGATTACATTAAGACATTAAGCTATGTACTGTAAATTACTATAGAAACTGGAAAACTGGAGGTGTTCTAAAACTTTTGACCGGTAGTGTATATATATATATCTGATTCATACAAAGCATAAATCAGAAAAGACAATTATTTGAAATCAAGTATGGAAACAGGAGAGCCAAAGAGAGACAAAAAAAGCCATTTATCACATTGGAATCTGACTTGTATGCAAGTAAAGCAGCAGTCATGAGATCAGTGTGCTGCCTTAAGTACAGTGATGAATGTAATCTACAGTATATGGGACCGGGGCCGGGCTATTGTGGGTGAGTGAAAACCGAATAGTTTATTTATTGAAAGTTAAAAAAAATAATTTTGGTTCTTCAAAATATAGTCTCTTTTAAAATGCAATTTAAAAATGAAATAATCATTTTGAGTACATCTATTCATGTAAATATGTACGTCACCACAACATGTCTAATAATTCTCTTGTATTACTCAATGTGAAGGGATAAAGGGTTTTGACAAAGACATTTGAAAAAGAAAGTGTATCCTGTTTCAGTTCTAGGTTTTATAAATCAGCACATAATAGAAAATCAAAAATAATTAATCCTGAATTGATGAGAGCAGCACTCAGTACCCAGTTATCGTTTGCTCTTTCCTTGTGCAGAGAGAAAATGATGAGTAAAAGACGAGCCAGTTTTCATGGCCCAGAGGGTCCATTGTCATGGGGCCTCAATGCTGTCATTGACAGAGAGAAAAATACGATGCTAATAAAGACTCTCTGCTTTATGTGATGAAAGGAGCCACCCGAGGGCTCGAGCATCTGCTACTAAGAATGAGAATCAAGATATGTGAGGGGTTAAATAAGTTCAGTGGCAGAGAAAATCCCCACATGTAAATGATAAAAACTACAATAAAAACTATTGTTTTTTTTCCCTTTGTCTTAATTTAAGAATAGAAATAAACATCTGCTATTAAATATTTTGCCTGTAAATAAACTGTTTTTCAATTTCAACCTTAGATTTAGTTGTTTCTGGATGATGGAACGTCAACACAGTGGCCACAGGTAACCATTTCAACTTATCTGCAGAAATTAGATTAATACAGTGGTACCTCTACTTACGAACGTATCTATTAACAAAATTTCCAGCTAGCGAAAAGCATTGTTGGAAAAATATTGTATCCATATTTGAAAGAAATTCCAGGTTCCGAAAGTGAAAAATTTCAAAGTCCGCGCTGCTACTTGCAGCTCCCAGAATCCACCGGATGTAAACGTACTTCTTGTATCTCAGTTTGAAAGCTGCACGTCCTCAGCATTTTCCTGGCATCCCATTGGCTATCGCTTAGCATCTTCCTGGCATCCCATTGGCTACCACTTAGCATCTTCCTGGCATCCCATTGGCTATCGCTTAGCATCTTCCTGGCATCCCATTGGCTATCGCTTAGCATCTTCCTGGCATCCCATTGGCTACCACTTAGCATCTTCCTGGCATCCCATTGGCTATCGCTTAGCATCTTCCTGGCATCCCATTGGCTATCGCTGAGCATCTTCCTGGCATCCCATTGGCTACCGCTTAGCCAATGGGATGCCAGGAAGATGCTATCACTTAGCATGACTGTAACACAGCAACTCAGGTAAACGAACTATTTTTATTCTTTAGTGTACTTTAATGTACTTTTTTTCTTTGTTCTTCATTTTTTACATTAGTATAATTGTGCAATAATCTAACTTTAACATGTATTTCTTACAGGTTTTTATGTCATTTCATTATTTATATTTTTTGAAAAATGATGTCTAAATTTTGAGCGCCTTGGAACGAATTAGGCCATTTATAGGGTAAAATGTGTTTCTAATTACGAAATTTTCCATTTATGAAACGACTTTCAGAACTAATTAATTTTGTAAGTTGAGGTATCAAACAGTAGTCAGTTTTGTTTTGTTTTTTTCCATCTGATTTTGCTGATCTTCTTTCCCATAAGTTTCTCTCAACTGTAATTCTAAATATACTTTTTCTTTTTCTTAAATTATATTAAATATTCTTATTACTTTCATATCATTCCTCTTTCATGCATTTCTCTTCCATACACATACAGCTCACATACTTATCTATTATTTTTTGTTTGACATGATTGTTCTGATTACAGTTTAATTCATATTTTATAGGTTAATGGTATAACAGCTTGTTAACATAAATACTGTCAGTTGTCTTATGATGACTGTATAAAACAGATGACTGTATAAAACAGATGGAGACACAGATGTTCTGGTGATACAGAGTAGCAGTGTGATGGTGTCTCTAGAAAAAAGAGGCTTGTTATCATTGGAGGGAATCTGAATGCAGAGATGTTGCAACGATATTTGTCTCCACAGTCTGAAACCAAACGCTGTCCTCCAACATGTCCTGAGCCCAACCCACCTGAACACCTGTGAAGTCAGCTCAGGTGTGTCGTTCATGCCAGAGTGACTGAGATAACCATGTTGGCTGAACTGCAACAGATGCTGGTTAAAAATGAGATGTATGACCAGAATGGTGACGGCGTCAGGAGGAGGTGGCAGGTTTTTGTGGCTGTGTGATGGTTCTTCCACACGCTATAAATGTAAATTGTTAAACTGATAATATGTTTTGTTTCTTCAGTCCACCAAACAAAGTCAACAGCAAAAAAAGAGAAGAAAAAAAACTGTTTGGCATTGGTGGAGAAGAGTCGACAAATCTTTCATGGGTGCAACTCAACATCCCAAAAATGTATGTTTTTTTTTTGTTTGTTTGTTTGTTTGTTTGTTTTTTATTTTCCTTTATTAACCAGGAGGTCCCATTGAGATCAGAGATCTTTTTTGCAAAGGCAAAGACTCCAACTGGCCATGGTTGAGTAATATATCACTAATATTGAGGTCAATAGCTAGCATTAGCAAACATGGCAACGACCGTGTTTGCTAATGCTAGCTCTATCCTAAAGTTAGGTTAGATCAGAACAATGACGGAGGTATGACTAGATGCCTTAATATCTACTTTAACAAGTCCTCATTTATAACTGCTAGGGTTTTTATCTGAATGAAGCTTATTTAAAAAAATATAGAGTTAATATTTTTTAGTTTGAGTAGTGGAAAATGGTTAATTGTTGCTCATCTCAGCTTACAATGTGTTGTCCTCTTCTCACTCAGTCCATCAGTCCTGACCATCCAAAGGAAGAAAACTAGCATTCCACTTTTTAGTTGCGTCCTCTGGTGGAGAAGATAACTGCAGTGTGACAACTTACCTGTGTGACAACTTACCTGTGTGACAACTTACCTGTGTGACAACTAGCCCCGGTCTCCCCTACTTGATTTTGATTTTAATTACCTGATTTTCATATTCCACGGATGCAGTCAAGAGTTTAATGCACCTATATTTATACTATTAGAAGAAAAGTGGACAAGTTTATGAAAGGAGTTTTCAAGACTAATGTATGTTTTGTTTTAAGAGCGTTCAAGTTTAGGGTTGCAACGTGCACGGTAATTATAGACGAGTTTGGAGTGAAATCAAAGCAGCAGCAGGAGGGTGATAGCCTCTCTGACATACCTGAGCACACAAGCGCACAGGCAAGAAATTACCTGTGAGGAAACACTGAGCTGTTGTTAATGTTACAAGCAAAAAGGTTACATAATAAAATAATAAAAACCACAGAAGCTGTCAATACTGGGCCACATTCCTCTTTCATGACCGCTACATAAGATCTGTCGCATCGCCACGCTTGATCACATGACTAACTGGAGGGAAGCTGAGGCCAGCGTTGACCAGTTAGCAGAGGGGTTGCCATCAACGTAATGGTCAGTTATCGTAGCTCTTCCTCTGCTCCATCAGCCTCTGTGGTCAGATTGAATTTCAGAATCGTTATGTGTTTCTGTGCCATTAGCTGACAGATACGTCTCGCTGCCTCACTCTTTCTCTTTGGGGGTCCGGACAAATTTTAAGGCCAATTAACTTTTAATATGAATCACACCGGGATGCCAAGGATTCTTCCCAAACCACACTCTTACAAATAGTCACATATGATGCACACACATAAACTTTAAAGCAGTTATTAATGGCTTGACTGGGCACTGTGATTGTTTTCCCTGCAACTAGACAAGCATCATGTCGTCCAGAGTAAATTCAGACCAGCCCTATACTTCACACTCATACACGGTTTTTAACCGTCCCTCTGCCATTTTGTCCTGATAAGTCTTATTAACCCTTTGTTTGTGTAAGAATTCTTTACCATAGGCAATTTTTATTTTCTTATGCTACACTCTCCTTTTAACTTTTAGAGCCATTGATGTCAGCACAAGAAATCTCCATTAAATTCAACTCAAAAATACTTTATCAATCCCCAAAGGGAAATTAGTTGTTTAGCAGTAGTTATCATGACTTAAATCTCTTCAGAGATTTATTGTGGAAGGTTACTGCTGTGGGAAGGAAGGACACTGGATGGCATATTACGCTACTTCAGGAATAAATTCAGTTTCATTTTAGAGGAACAAACATCCCCTCCTCAAATCCCCACCTTAATGTGATGGTACCGTCTGAAGGTTTGCTACAAGATATGAACCCAGTGGAACCATCAGAGAGACCAGTAAACAGATGTATACCACTGTAGCTATGATCTTTGATATGTTTGGCTACAAGATTAAAACAACGAACAAGGGCTGCCGGGTGGAGCAGTGGTTAGCGTCAATTCTTTGGCCACTAGTGCCAAAAAAAAAATAACAACAGACAATAAAACGCATTATTGACCACTCAGAACATGAGCAAGTGACTATTATCATGCAGACATTCAAGAAAATGTCTCAAAAATAAAGAACTGGATAGCATGAACTCCCAACATGATGCACACCTGCTAACTAAAGGAGCTAATTCCACTACATAAAGCTGCACAAACAACCCCGTTAGATGGATAAGACCCAGAATAAAAAAAACCAGGTGAAGTTCAGGGTTCAGAGCAGGTGCACGGCTCATGCACTGATGACTGAACAGTTTCCAGAGACTGTAAGATCAATACAACGTATTTGTAAACTGCCTGAATTGACTACAAGACAGCATTTAACTTGATGACACATATATGGACGAGATAATTATTGTAAACAACATATTAATAGTCTTTATCATTCAACAGGACTTGGGAAGACAAGTCCAGAGGTCCATCAGGATGAAGTTGTGTCTGATTATTATTATTATAGACTTAAAGATCAGATTAGCTTTTTAGGGCAAATCGATACAGAAAACCATTTAATTCCAGTGGGTTCACATACTTAAGTTGGATCCTCATTCAAGTCAAAAAGTACAAAACTGAACATTGAAAGTATTACACTTTTCTCATCAAGTTTTTCTCATCAAAGTGTCAATTTGTCACAGTCTGCAGCTGGACAACAAGGAGGACTGGGAGGACTGGGAGGCCCCGGTCACTTTTAATAAACACATTGCTATATTGTAATTTCGTTGTGCTGGGACGCTGACTCAATGACTAATAAAGTTTCTGGAATCTTGAATCTTCTTCTTGAATCTTGAATATTGTCATCAATCATCAGTAATATATAAATCACGTTAGTCCCAGTCCACAAACGATGAAAGCAGCGGTCTGCTCCAGTTAGGCCAGTGTTTCCCAAACTTTCTCTGCTGGGCCCGCCTTTGGTACATAAGAACATTTTTTTGCCCCACACACACAAAAAACAAGAAAAAGAAGATAAACAGGACACACATACACATATTTTGTTGGGACTCAGCTGTTTAGATGCCAGTGCTAACGCTAACGCTAACCCTTCGCGGTGTATCATGTAGTGCGTCCACTGCACACTGGGGGAGCCGCGCTTGATTAGCGCTTGCAGCCCTGCCCGTTTCCCGCCATAGCCTGCGCTCCATCAGCAGATCTCCACACAGTCCTCCCATTTCAGGTTGGCCTCTTTCCAGTAAGAATCAATGATTTTGAACAGTTCTTCTGCTGTGGCTCTGCCAGGAACTTTCTTGCAGAAAAGCAATTCCTCCCGCCCGGAGTTCCTCAGGGCTCTGGATGCTGAGGGGCTGTCTTGGTTGACACGCCTCTGCAGCATCGCGTGGACGTCGGGGACAGTACCGCTGGATTGGCAGACTGGGGTGGTGGTCCCCCTCTTTAAAAAGGGGGACCGGAGGGTGTGTTCCAACTACAGGGGGATCACACTCCTCAGCCTCCCTGGGAAGGTCTATTCAGGGGTCCTGGAGAGGAGGGTCCGTCGGATAGTCGAATCTCGGATTGAGGAGGAGCAGTGTGGTTTTCGTCCCGGCCGTGGAACGGTGGACCAGCTCTACACCCTCTTCAGGGTCTTGGAGGGGGCATGGGAGTTCGCCCAACCAGTCTACATGTGTTTTGTGGACTTGGAGAAGGCGTTCGACCGTGTTCCCCGGGGATTCCTGTGGGGGGTGCTCCGGGAGTATGGGGTGCCGGACTCCCTTGTACGGGCTGTCCGGTCCCTGTACGACCGGTGCCAGAGTTTGGTCCGCATTGCCGGCAGTAAGTCGGATTTGTTTCCAGTGAGGGTTGGACTCCGCCAAGGCTGCCCTTTGTCACCGATTCTGTTCATTACTTTTATGGACAGAATTTCTAGGCGCAGTCGAGGTGTCGAGGGGATCCGGTTCGGTGGCCTCAGGATTGGGTCTCTGCTATTTGCAGATGATGTGGTTCTGTTGGCTTCATCGAGCCGTGATCTACAGCTCTCGCTGGAGCGATTCGCAGCCGGTTGTGAAGCGGCTGGGATGAGAATCAGCACCTCCAAATCCGAGACCATGGTCCTCAGCCGGAAAAGGGTGGAGTGCCTTCTCCGGGTTGGGGATGAGGTCCTTCCCCAAGTGGAGGAGTTTAAGTATCTCGGGATCTTGTTCATGAGTGAGGGAAGGATGGAGCGGGAGATCGACAGACGGATCGGTGCGGCATCTGCAGTGATGCGGGTGCTGCGCCGGTCTGTTGTGGTGAAGAAGGAGCTGAGTCGGAAGGCGAAGCTCTCGATTTACTGGTCGATCTACGTTCCTACCCTCACCTATGGTCATGAGCTTTGGGTAGTGACCGAAAGAACAAGATGGCGGATACAAGCGGCTGAAATGAGCTTCCTTCGCAGGGTGGCCGGGCTCTCCCTTAGAGATAGGGTGAGAAGGTCGGTCATCCGGGAGGGGCTCAGAGTAGAACCGCTGCTCCTCCGCATCGAGAGGAGCCAGATGAGGTGGTTCATCTGGTTAGGATGCCTCCTGGACGCCTCCCTGGTGAGGTGTTCCGGGCACGTCCCACTGGGAGGAGACCCCGGGGAAGACCCAGGACACGCTGGAGGGACTATGTCTCTCGGCTGGCCTGGGAACGCCTCGGGATCCCCCCAGAGGAGCTGGAAGAAGTGGCCGGGGAGAGGGGGGTCTGGGCTTCCTTACTCCGGCTGATGCCCCCGCGACCCGACCGCGGATAAGCGGAAGAAGACGCAACGCAATGCGACACAACGCAATGTGACACAACGCAACGCAACACGACGCGACGCAACGCATCGCATCTATGAATCTGATGTAAGTAATTAATAAACAGTCTTTGTTTCTGTCAGTGGCTTCATCCATCTGAAGAGAAAAGCGGCTGGCTAGCACTTTGTCATGAAGCTGCTCCTCTCTGTCTTTTGACGTGTCATAAATGCGCCTGCCAATGGTGTTGTTGGACAGAGGAATAGCCATTAAAGGTGGGGTAGGTGTTCTTTAAAAAAATGGTTCCAGCAATCCAACTCAAGTGAGATTTTGAAAATATACACTCCCTCCCTCCTCCCAAAGGCTCCGCCTCCTCCTCTTCATCTCACCCCTCGAAACCACGCCTTCACATGATTCACGACTGCATGAACCGCAGGGAGAGAGGGAGGGGTGGGGGGAGTGCATTGATATTTGATGGACGTATCTGGCAGCCAATGAAAGTAATGATGATCACTATTTTGATTGGTCAGAGTTTTTCTCTGATTACACCCTCTAGACTGGTCCAAAACATTTCGTTGTTTTTTTTTTACAAACATTTTATTTCAGTGGGTGCAATGGGAATGTGAAAAGGTTTTCAGGCAATATTGTAAAAAGTGCTGCAAAAAAGTGCTTCCCAAAGATGAAATTCAAGACAACATGGATGGATGTCGGCTTGAGTTTGGCAGCAGGCGTCAAATGAAGCCGTCACATCAATCAATGCAGATGCTGAGCTCACCGATGGAGAACGAGACGGGAGATCAGAGGCAACGCAGGTAATCAAACGTCACAGCTTCACCAAAGCAGCAGGTGGAAATGACTATTTAAAACTGTCTGAAGGCAGATCAGACCCACACACACACACACACACACACACACACACACACACACAACACACACACACACACATATAGATATATATATATATATATATATATATATATATATATATATATATATATACACAGTCATGGAAAAAATGATTAGACCACCCTTGTTTTCTTCAGTTTCTTGTTCATTTTAATGCCTGGTACAACTAAAGGTACATTTTTGTTTGGACAAACATAACGATAACCACAAAGATTGCTCATAAGAGTTTTATTTAAGAGCTGATATCTTACCATTTTCCATGGTTTTCTTGATTATAACCTAAACCACTTAAGTTTTTACATCAATAGCTATGGCGTTTGTACTGCCAAAAACACTGCTTTTATGCATTCAGTGTTTTCTTTTCTGTCTGTTTTAGTCACATGATGACGTTTAGCGGTACCAGGTATTAAAATGAACAAGAAAGTGAAGAAAAAATGGTGTGGTCTAATAATTTTTTCCATGACTGTATATATATATATATGTATATATATATATATATATATCTAGTGCATGTGTGTGTGTAGTTAATATGTTTTTGCTTTTTGTTCCTTCTAGTTATTGAGGCTGATACTCAAACATATTTCCAGTGACGAAAAACTGATTTGAAATTTCTAACCTGATCCAGTAGGTATTGTTGGTTACAGTAATAACTGGTTTAGGTCCCATTAAACATTTCAGTTTGGTAGTTATATTTCTATGTTTTGTAGTGAAACAAATGGGAGCCGAACACGTTTCTGTTCATCTGCAGTCCTCTGTGGTAAAGTCTCATACCTCCATCTTGTAATTTTAAAGTTTTTTAAAGTTTGACCATCCTATTTATATTTCTGTTTTGTTTTTTATATTTAAACAAAAATATAATTATAATATCAATGGTAGACTTGATTATTTGACAAATTATTGGCCAGTGTTAATAATTAATGTCAGATATTGAATATCCCTGCACTCTTAATCATATGTGAACAAAATACAAAATAAAACTCCACATTGTTAGGACTGAATTGACTCAACAAACAAAAGACAGTAGCAGATTTAACCCTTAAAAAAAAAAAATACAGAAGAAAAACTGCCCCACACAGATGACTGCATTTCTTTTAAGTGTGGAGTGAATTTTATTTTGACGTCAGGCAGCCAGATACCTGAATTTACTGTTAAACACAGGTGTCATCCTCTTTAACAAATCAGACTTTTATTTTACGATAAAAGCACATTTACTGTCTTCCAACATCTCCATCCGTTGACTGTGTAGATGATCCCTTCATTCCTCCACATTCATCTGCTCATCCTCACATTTAGACAATACTATTATCCATATTATCTACTGGTGTCCCAGACTTTCTAACAGCCCTGACTATAAAAGAAAAAAATTCAGTTCTAAAAGAAAATATATTAGAAGAAATATTACATAATACATCAAAGTTAGGCGGTAGAAAATAGTTACCCAACATAAAACTGAAACTTCTGCTGTCATATATTGTTTTAAAGTGTCACAGCACAAAACACAACATAATATTCATTTCTGAAACGATGACGTGTTTTGTACCAAATAAGACGCTTAACAGAGAATTAACGTCATAACGTTTATTTTTCTCAGGTATCTATTCAATTTTATTTCATGTTATAGTTAATTTTCCTGTTTAGACGAAAGAGAAACCCGTTAGATCTGCATCACTAGCGTACCCCCCCCCCACACACACACACCCCAAATACACACACACACCACACACACCACCACACACACCAAATACCCCCCCCCCCATCTAACGCTCCCTCACACTCGCAGGGAGCGTCAGAGTCAGAGAGGAGCTGTAACTGGTTATTGTTGCTGCATCTGTCGAGGAGAAACTAGAGGAACCAGGAGCAGAAGGGTCTCTGCAGCCCAGCATGGTACTGGTACTGGTACTGGTACTGGTACCTGGGATCCCTCTGCGGATTATCAGCTCTCTTTTTTCTCTTTTCCAACATTACATCTACGGATGAGTCCTGCAGCACCTGTCCACATCCGTACGGAGGTGTGACCCGCGGACGCGTCATGGCCTCTGAGACCGGGTCCAAACGCCCCTCGTCGGGCCGACCGGAGCACAGAAGAGGAGGTCCGCTGGACCAGCTTCCTCCACCAGCCACCTCCAACAAACCTCTAACACCGTTCAGCATCGAGGACATCCTCCAGAAGTCGTCTGCGCAGAGAAACCGGTCTCTGAGCTCCCCGCTCTGCGCTCTGGAGGAGCTGGCGCGTAAAACCTTCCAGGGGCTGGAGGTCAGCGTCCTGCAGGCTGCAGGTGAGCGGCTGGTGCATTCTGGGAGCTACGGCCAGTGTTTCCAGTGGTCACTGGTTTCTTTTGTAAAAGGTAGATATTTGAAAACAAAACGTCTAGTTCCAGGAACACATCCTAATTGAATATATCAGTCATTTAAAGGCTATACGTTCTTAACTGCAAAATTGTGTTCAGTAAATTTTTTTTATCACATAACATCATGTATATATTGTAATCCAAAGTAGGACTACCTTAACATCTATCTGTCTGTAGCCTATTCATTTCCAAAATCATTCTCAGATTTGTCCAATGTACAAATGCCGAACACACCTGCAGCAGCCAGTTGTTACACAATATTATATATTTATATATATCTATATCTATCTATATATATATATATATATATATATATATATATATAGATATATATATATATATATATAAGATATTACTTTATTTGTCCCACAATGGGGAAATTTACATTGTTACAGCAGCAAGTGGAAATAGCAATAAAAAAGAGAAAAGGACAACAATAAAATAAGATAAAACAATAATAAAAACAAACAATAACCACGATAGAGAATATATAATAAATAATAACTCTGACTTTATTTACAAGGATGTGTTGGTAGTGATTACTATACCTGAGAGAAGTTATTGCACATGTCAATGAATATGTGAATGTATATTGCACACAATAGAAATTAGTCACACACACACACACACACCACACACACACACATATATATATATATATATATATATATATATATATATATATATATAGTATATAAAAATCCATTAATGATGATTGGTGAAAGAGTGTTACAGCTTCATATCAGTGTTTTATCAAAGTTTTAATGACATCCGTATTAAACAGTAAATCTAAAAACCTGCTTTCTCATTCGAAATGTAATCTTAATTGTTAAATTCTTTATTTATTTATTTTTTATTTATATTTATTTTCTATATCTATATATTTCTATTGTTAAATTATCTCTCTATATATATAATTTGATGGTTTATTATTCTGTTTCTCTCAGGTGGAGGCGGACTGACTCTGTTCCAGAGAAACGCTCCTAAAAAGCGCCGGAAGTCCCGAACCGCCTTCACAAACCATCAGATCTGTGAACTGGAGAAGCGTTTCCTGTTTCAGAAGTACCTGAGTCCAACGGACCGGGACCAGATCGCTCAGCAGCTGGGTCTGTCTAACGCACAGGTCATCACCTGGTTCCAGAACCGGAGAGCCAAACTGAAGCGGGACCTGGAGGAGATGAAGGCGGACGTAGAGTCGGCTGGAGCTGCTGGGACCGGGCCACATGGACCGGGACCAGGACCGGGACCAGGACCAGGACCGGAACCGGGACCAGGACCGGGACCAGGACCGGAACCGGAACCGGGACCAGGTCTCACGGACAGACTGTGGATGAATGAAGAGCGCAGTGTCAGCGGATCATCTAGACAGAATCGGAACCAAAGTACCGGACGGTAAATGTGCTTTTATCGGGAAATAAAGTCAGTGGTTTGATGAATAAAAGCTGTTCTGCTCCACGTGCGCGCGCTCAGAAACGTGAACATAAAGACACCTGCTCGCGCTCACACCTGTCTGCTCCCAGCTGCAAACGTTTCAGTCGGTTTCTAGCAATTATTTTAAAAGCTCAAGAAGAATATTTCCAGCGTGTTTGATATTTTTATTGATTGCTAATAACACATATAATGTAGTTAAAGCTTGTTTGGTATATTTATAATGTTCTAACACCTTTGAAGTGCCTTCAGAGTCAGAATCAATCCATATTCAGTGTAATGTTCTCTAAACTGTCCTGACAGTATCAAATAAAATTATCTTGCAAAAATCTTGCCAGGTTTTTGAACTGAAATAACTCGGAATTTGAAAATTGAATGATTACTTTTCATATTTGTGTTTTAAAAAATGAATTTCCATTAGTAATAATTCTTCTGCTGTAGGTACAAGCTGAAGCTGTGAGCACGTGCGCGTTTCCCAGCAGGACTCATTCAGCTTTGTCTGGGGGGGGGGGGGGGTCTGTGCACAAAGGTGGCCAGCAGAGATCGTTCTGGGGTCCATATGGTTTAGAGGTTGTCCTCTCAAACACGAGACACTTTGATTGATTATTTTAACCCGTCTTTTCAATCGTTGGACCCTTTACCGTCTCAGATGTTATAGACACAAACCCTCCACACAGGCCCGCTGCTTTAACACCTTTAACACCTCCATGAATGATAACAGAGCCTTCTATTATATATATATATATATATATCGCATTGTATACGCAAAATCAAATAATGAATTCAAAAGTAGTGTAAAGGTCACTTTTATTTAAATGTTCTGCTGCCATATGAACTAAAGTGTCATAACATTTGTTGTTCAAACACTTTTAACATCAGCACTTGTCAGTAACACATATTTAGTGTAAATCTCATCTTAAAATGTAAAATAAAATAAAGCTTATTGCCACGCCAGGACATTAATGTTATCCTGTTTTAATTAAAAAAAAAAAAAGTGTATAAACAAAATTCAACAAAATGATTGTGTCTCAGCTCAATCAGAACATTAAAACATTAATTTCTGAGGTAACAGCAGAAACTTTTAACGGGGAGTTCAACTTGTCAGTTGTTACAAATAACCTTGTTTCTGTTGAATCCTCCGTCTGGGAGAACTTTAAAATGAAAATGTCCATGTTAAAGTTCAGGAACTTTACCAATCTGTGTATCATTCATTCTTTCTATTTTCAATTGTCAGTCAAAAATTAAAAAAATTAAAAAGTGACATTTTATTACATTTTTCGTTTTTTAATCTAACACAAAAATATGAAAAAAATGTCTGTTTTTTTTTTTTATATTTCAATTTTATACTTGGATCAACAATATGAAATTAAAAAATGGGCCACAGAACTGAATTAGTTTTATAATGGAGGACTGGACTTTCTGTTGTCGTTACACATCTGTGCCACTAGATGGAGCCGCACTGCAGTAACCAGCTAGAGAACAGCAGGACAGTGAACACATGGAGCAGATCTGATGGAACATGGACGAATGACCACAAACGTTTGGTTGTAGTCCAGAATTTTATTTTCAGACAGAATTGTTAATATTTCTACCTGAGTTGCTACCTGAATTGTAAAGTTCACAGATTTTTACCTCCATGTCTGTTTTAGCTTTCCTGCATGTTTTTTCTGCCAATTCTCTTCCGGTTCCGCAGCAGCGCGATAAAATAAATGTCATCATTGATAAATTAATGCATTAATCCGATAATAACGCTTTAACTTGCTCAGGCCCATTATATATATATATATATATATATATATATATATATATATATATATGTGTGTGTGTGTGTGTGATGATAATGGTGTGATGATAACCCCCTTCGGTGCCAAAATACAAGGTTTGTTGCACACACACACGCACACACACACACATACACACACACACACCATTTATTTAATAGGCTGGTAAATTGAAGTTTGATGGCCCCCGGCTTAAACGACTAGACTGGAAGCTGCTTCTTTTTATTCCTGCTGGACCTCGGCAATAACTGGGAACCATTATGGGACCTGCCAGCACAAAATAAATTATTTACATCTTTTGGGTGTTTGTGTGGCTAATGGTCAACATATTAACATACTAGTGCATTTAAAAATGCACTAGATAATTATGATACCTTGAACTGTAGAGTGATGTTATTATAGTTATTGTCATAGATTTATGAGTTTATACAAATTATCTTGTATCACATTCATACTGAAATTATCCATTTCCCTATGAAATATCTTTTTTTATTTTATTTTTAATGCATAAGGGCCTACAAACAAATACAACCTATACAACAAGAACAACCTATTTTAGGTTCTATTTATCGGATATGTCATCATACCATCAAATCCTTTGAGAGACATCAAATTTTAACTATAAAACTACAAAAATGTTGATTAAAAACAAAATATTGCTGCAGGAGTCCTTTTATTGGCAACAACAGTATATTAAATCTTCACTCTGTTACAATTCAGGTAAAGGACGACAATAAAACAATCAGGTTATTCATAAAACAGCGTTTTATTGTACCATTATTATAGAAAAAAATCACAGAAATAAAATTATGCTGTATTATTAAACATTTTAATGGTTTCATCTTTTTTAGGAAGTATGGTACCATACTTAAGGTTCAGGTATGTCTCATGTTATTTTAGATCAAGGTAAAGTACTATTTAATAAACTGTGTTGTCTTCAAATCTGAGACTATGACTCAGTGAATAAGCCACAACCTTGTAGTTCAATAACTGCATTAATGATGTCAGTAACTGCAGAACCATCTAAGTCAAGTTATATTCAGTTTAAAGAACAACAACATTATAATTTAGTCTGTTAAAAACAAATTCTGGACTGCAACAAAACTTTCTAACCCCTTTGCTGGAGTCGGTGGCGTGGTTCCTCTATTTCACATCAGATCTGCTCCATGTTCGCTGTGATGCTCTGGTCGCTTACTGGTTACTGAGGTGCGGCGCCATCTAGTGGCGCAGATGTGTAACGACAATAGAAAAGTCTCGACCTCGATTATACACCTTTTCGACTTAAAAATTGTGGACATGCGCCCCCTAGTGGCCCTGCCATAACTGGAGTGTGCGGTGCTCCACCAACTAACCCAAACACAGCAGCGTGGAGCATCTGTTACTGATAACGCAGACATGTCTTGGATTGATGATGTTAGGCAGTGGCCTCCAGTTACAGATGAAGGTAGTTTATCGCTGTTTTTAATGATTGGTTATGGAAATAGCATGATCTATTCCCATAATCAAACACTAAAAACTGTGGAACGCTGCAACGCTGGCTATAACTAACGTCAACAAACCATAAAGATTATGCTGCTGTAACGTTAACGCTAGCGGTAAATTAGGCTATGTGTTAATGTTATATTTAATTTATTTTATCATTCTCCTAATTCACTGATTCATTCATTCATTTATAGGCTTGTGCTAGTGCCGAGGGCTACAGTAGCCTCATACTGCTGTTCTTTCGGCCAGAATCGTCCGGGACTCTCAGCGAGACTATGAGTAGTACGAGATTGAATGTTAACGAAAACTCACCCGGCTGTATTCATTTGGAACAAAGTCCTTTCTGTTGATATTTTTCATCCACGTCTTCCTAACTTCTTGTTCTGCAAACAAGGCAGTCTTCGTGCAGTAAAGGCTTGTGTATTTCACATACTTTCTTCTTCCATTGTTGAATTTTCACGCCATCGTTGGCACAGTTTATGACGGAACATTATTCCCACTCGACCGACTCGACATTATAAAAATATATATTTGTAGAAAGAGAAAAACACTGGCTAATCTGCGATCCGGTGAAAGTGTCGCTCTGTAGCACAACCCAGCAATGGTGGCTGGGGTACTTCCGGGGGGCTGGCCCGAAAAGGTCTATAGGATGACCCCCATTTATGAGAAAATGATTTCTAGAATAAAATATTGTGGCCAATACGGGCCAATTCAGTATTATTATTATTGCTGTTGTTGAAAAGGAGACCACTCATTGGTTTTTGTTGTTTATGACTTTTGTTTTTGTAATATTTGAGATTGTACAAATATTATATATATATATATATATATATATATATACATATTTCAAGCTGTTTTAGACAAAATGACTTAATCATGTTTTAATAATACCATAATAATTTCATATCCTTGTCTTTTGGTGTTTTTTTTCTTAAAAAAAAAACAAAATCCAAATAGAAAACATAAATAAATTCTGTGTTTTTGTTTTTTTAAGGGTGTATAGTATTGTGATTTAATTACTCCATGCTTTAATTAATCATATAAAATGCTATAATAAATACTTTATGTCATCTTATCTTATCATGGTCATCCTTTCTATGTTGAATTAACTTGTGTCCTGTATTCTGCTCTGCTGCATGGTGAAATCTCGGCGTGGCGTAGCGGCGTGGCGTAGCGGCAAGGGCGTAACCATGGTATAGACATTGGGGGGGGGCCAAATGAGAGCCCTCCCCCAGAATTTTTTTTAAAGGTGCATTTCCCACAGTTCTGTGATTTTTATTTATTGACCATCTGAAATCACATTTAAAGGAATAGTCTACAATTTCTCTGAGATAGTAGCGAATAGGATAGCTTCCAGCTGGGAAAATTTACATGCCTAAAGCATGTTGATGTAAATATTGTGATTGAAACAACAAAAAGTCCATAGCACACGATGGACTTTTAATTCCAAGTTAATTTGTATTTTGTTGATTTGTCTCAAAATGAATGTCTGCACATTTACACTGAAACGTTTAATGTGAATGAAATCATAGATTTTTACAAAGAATTAAATGTAAAATATTGATGTTAATTGAATATATATACAGATTTATTCATTTGACATTAAAAAAAATAGTGTGGCCTGTCCTTACAGCATCCCTCTCCCTGTCTCTCTGTGCTACCTGCATTATGACCAGATATTAATATTGTACAAGAAGAATAACTGACCCTGAGGAACATTTTATTTAGAATATTCTGCTTTTCTTACTAGTTTTATTTACTGCTGACACGTAGGCTTAGGTTAAAACAAATGTCATCAAGCTGTTGAGTCTTGTATTCCAGTGTCTCACCTGATCATCCATGTCTTCAGAGACTGTCTGGTCTGTCCTTACAGCGTCCCTCTCTCTGTCTCTCTGTGCTGCCTGCATTATGACCAGATATTATTATTATTGTACCAGAAGAATAACTGACCCTGAGGATCTTTTTAATTTTATACGTTGAATATTTTGCTTGTATTACTAGCGTTACACACACACATACACACGATACACGGAGAGAGAAAACAGCAGCACACACGGAAGACACATCATGTCATATGATACAGTCTCTTCACTTCAAGCTAGCTAGCTCAACTACCAAACTGAGCCCTTTTTAACGAGTTAAATATTTCAAATTAATTAAAAAATTAACACACTCAGTATGACAACATCACTCCTCTTTAGCTATCTAGTTGCTTACTGTCTGAAAAAACTTCGTATGTCCTGTTTTTTCTGCTTTTTGGGTAAAGACATTGCTCCCTCCTCTTTCACATTCAACGCTCTATTGTTTCGTCTGTCGGAGCCGATTCAAACCGAGAGCCGTTAAATGGGCGCAACCAAGTGTACAACTGGGAGGGGGGTGGTCACACACTTTAGTTTTCCTTATAAACGGAAATAAATTGATCGGTAAATATTTGGAAATAACAAGAGACGGACTGTTGAGCCAGGTTTCATAAAAGGAGGAAATATTTAACATATTTACACATAATATTGGGGGGGACAGATTGGTATTTTCCCAGTATTGGGGGGGACACGACCCCCCCAAAGAATTCGTGGTTACGCCCATGCGTAGCGGCGTGTCTCTACTGCAGGGCACAGCTTGATTGATCACTAAACAGGGCAGATTTGAAAGTTTTAGTTATATCTTCCTGTAGAGCCCCTTAACACTTCAAACTTCAATTTTACGGGCTATTGAACTGAGCATGTGCCTGACAAAATTGATATATGTATTCATTTACTTTAAAGGAGCCGTTTGTAAGATTATGGCCAAAACTGGTACTGCAGTCACTTTCAAAATACTGTTGAGCGGCGTGTACCCTCCCCCTCCTCCCCGACCAGAGGTTGCCAGGTCGGCCGCAGAATGCAGCAGGAACGTAGGCTGCCATGGCAAGCGACGGGTCTTACACAGTAAGTTTATTTTCTGTTAATTATATTTAATGCTTTATGAAAGATCTTTTGCGAAGTAATAATGTACTGCAAAATTTACTAATGGCGATTAGCCAAATAGAATCGTAAATGTTACCACATTTCAGTCGGAGCATACGTTTTCAGTTAGTTACCCTGTTAAAAATGTCTTTATTAGGCTAGTGTTGCGATGTAAAGCTTTTTATGAACGCATTTGAAAAATCCATGCAAATTCTAATTTTGGGCTATGCAGTAATTTATTGTTTGGTTGGAAACACTATAGGCTCATATCGATGGTAACTTGTTGTAACATCGACAATACCACATGTAAAGTCGAGGGTAATTTTCCTAAAATACATCAGGCTATATGAAAAATTACATGACGTGTAGAATTTGAATCAAAAACACATCCAAAAGTTCCATGTATGTGGACCAAATTATGCGCTTTTGGTATTGAGGATGTTGCCGTGTAATTACGCCTGATACTTCCAAACTAACACTAAATTATTTTCACAGGCTGAAAGATAGAATATGCTTAGAATACACGTTTATGTCAAGGTAGCCTAGCACTTGTACCAGATGATCTTTGCTTGTACTGCTCTCACTTGTTTCAGCCTGATTTAGACCTCACTTTTGAGGTACCCTCTCTTGAGGCTGATGAGAGCTGGGCAGTAAAATTATGACTTGTAATATCATCATCTGTATCTATGTCAGCATCTTATGTAGTTTTAATCAAATGTAAATGCCAAATGCTATTTTGTGGTTTGTTTACTTAGGAACTCATTCAAAACATGAGTGAAATGGGGCTGCGAGCACTAGCAACCCGGATCTTCTCCCGGAACCCTGGATTGGTTTTTGATGCCCTGCCTCCATTGGATAGCACCACTCTCCCACCTGCAGCTGCTCTTCCATGGTTACCTGTGGGAACTGCAGGGAGATGGCCACAGATGCAGAAAGGAAATGTTGTGGCCAGGGGCCTGAGCACTGCATAAGCAAATTGCCTCATTTCGAGCTTTACTGCTTGGAAGATGGCTATTTGCGTCTACACAGAGACTACAGGAATGATGTGTTGGTGGTAGCAGAAGTTACAGAGCCAGGTGATGATAATAGGCAGTTTAGATATGCTGCTTATCGCCAGGGTAACCGTCGTGTTATCCCCAGCTGCTGCATTTGGAGAATAAGGGACAAATACCCTGACCATCAAGGCCAGTACTCTGGCTTTTACCCACAATTTGAACAAACTTTACCGACTCCAGTTTACTTGAAGTTACTTGTTGTATATACTTTGTTTTTACAAATTGTTTTTTTTTGTTCCAAGTTTGTAAAGAGCCTTCTTCCTTGTTCAATAAATTTTTTTTATTTATAATAACAATGCTTTGCTTTTTACGATATAGAGGAACAGTAAAAAAATAAATAAATAAAACGAGAGATAAACAGTATAAATAGTATAAATAACTATTGAACAATTAGCTGCTCTGTACTGTGGAAATTTTATGAAATGGTTTAAAAGCAGCTTGTGGCAGAAAATGGAAATGACAAGGGCTGAGAGGCTCTGGAAACGGGTTTCACTGGTCTTCACTCTGGAATGCTGACACTGAGGAGAGCAAAATAAAAACAGAAATTAGATTATTTTAAAATTAAATGCAATATGCATTACATCTAACTTGGTGTGTGGTATGTAGCCGCAGATGCAAAAGAAATAAACTGGTATTCTACCTACCAAGACCTCTCCTGACTTGGGTGCGCAGGAGTTAAGTTGAAGAGGGGGTAAGGCGACTGATGGAGGCTCTACATCCGGGATGTCATGAACAGTCTCACTGGCATCTATCACCGGCAAATTGTCAAGGCAGGGAGGTGCCTGCAATGCTCCACCCAACCTAAAGACATATTTGTCAATTGCAGATAGAAAGACAATCAGATGAATAAAACAAAAACGGCAAATGCAGAGAGGTGGTTACGGTTGAGGTCAGCATTCATGGCTGTACTACCGAGACCAGGAATTCTATAAAGCACTCACATCTTTTGTGTTTACGTATTTCATTGAATAAATGTCCGAGGATGTAATGTGAATAATTTGTGTGGCACTTTCTATGAGAATCCATTGTTAACATACCGAATACAAATACGAGGGACATAGTCTTCATCTTCACTGTCATCTGCTTCAATCTCCTCATCCCTGCTAACACCTTCACTGTCACCCCAATCAATTCTGTCAAATTTGATAGAAAATTATAATGGTTAATACACAGCAGAACATCTTGTTACACGCTATACAGTCAAACCCAGTTGAACTTACACACTGTTCATTAGGTCATTTATCTCCTGTTCATTCATGAGCGGGGTTTCAGCATCCTGGATGCTCATGTTCTGTAGAATAAAAGAAAACAGTCAATCACAATGCGGTCACAATGTACATGTTCAACATAATTTCTTATATTTAGACAAATTCGAAAGCTTGAGAGTATTTATATACCTCTCCTCTAGAACTTCTGAGGCATCCATGGTGCACTCCTCATCTTCCAATGCTTCCTCTGTAGGTGGCACGTCTTCTCTATAAATAGTTTAGTTGTTTTAGACAAAAAAATGCTTCCAAATATGAAATGAAAATGAAAACAACGTGGCACTGATCACTGACCGATTTGAAAGCGTTTCAGACGATGCATATCCAATACTGGAAAGTGATGGTGCAGTCAGGTGGTGCTTCTTCCACTGTCTTTTACCTGGGGTTGAAGTGCTTGGGCCATAATAGCTGAAGAGACAAGCGTTTTTGTCATAATTATGGAACACTCTACACATTTACCATAATAAGCAACAACCAACACATTTACCACAGACTAGTGTCTAACCAAAGATAATGCGGGGAAAATTACGTCTGCATTCGTCATCAATGGCTAACGTTTTTTATCAGTTCCATCAGAAAAGACTGACACTAATAACTAACGTTAGCAATGGTCATATGGGTCAATTTGCAGCACGTGTAATACACAATATATGCAAAGAACGAATAAGAAATGGTTTTACCGTGGTAACGTTAGGCTACTGTCTCAATGAGGTTTCACATTACCATGGCCATGCTAATGTTTTCCACGGCACGATGACTGACGGGCTCCGCTTATTAGCCTAACGTTACATTGCTATTGTTAGCAATATCAGTCACCGTTTTTATATTCTAAATAATAATTATTTACCTTTTCAATTCGATGACCCACCTGCTCCATAACGTTATGCGCTAGCGTTACTATGCACGAACATGCATAACTTTGTTTAACTAGTGAATACTACGACGTAGTGAATACTGAAATTTCTTTCGTAACTAGAGGAAATATTTTCCCGTTGAGGCGTTTCATAACCTGAAAGTTTCGTATGTAGAGGCGTTCGTAAGTAGAGGTACCACTGTTACCTTGTCCAAGTAAATTAGCATTAGCCAAACATTTAGCTATGAATCTTACCTGTCCAGGAGAAAATCTGCAACGTTGGCGTCTGTCTTCAAATTCTTCTCCGCTTTCAGCCGTCTCCATCTATCAAAAACATCTCCTATACAAATCCTTGTTTTATTTCGGACCTTGTCACGACGTAACTCGGATTCATAACGAGGTCTTTTAGGTTTTGGAAAGCTAGACATTTTTTCATCCAACACGTTCGTAGCGGCTGCTGCGATAAATAGAGCCGAACTGGCAACCCGGATGCAGAAACACTACTGACTTCGTGATTGGGAGATAGGTGGAGGGTGGCGCTTCAGGCCAAAACACGAAATGACAACAAAAACAAGACTTGCAGCCCTCAAGTCCTCTTTTTAAAAGGGAATATCCTGGCTTGAGTGCTGTTGTCAGTGACATAAGTATTTGAAATGAACATGATTTTTAAATGTCTTTTGACATATCAGGGTCATTTTATGATTCGTTTTATTAATCTTCTTACATACAGCTCCTTTAACTGGTGATTAATTACAATCAATAAAGATGATTATCCTACACTTTCTTCTTCACCCCCCCCCCCCCCCCTCTGAATTTACATATTAATCAAGTTCTAGTTCATAGTTCAGATGGAGAAATTGATGTAAAAATGCTAGAAGGCATAACAACCTCTCTCAAATCACACACACACAAATACAGTTTTTCCCGCTCTTCCTCCCAGGGATATGAGATCTATGAGATCTATGAGATCTCGCTCTTCTTGGCTGCTAAACTGCTTGTCAGGTGTATTAAAATCAGAGATGCAGAACGAGCTCAGCTGGCTGTTTGGTGAAAACAGAACTTACCTGTCCACTTCTGTGATGCCTTCATGCGGATCCGGGTCTGGATCAGAGCCACTGGATTTACAGAGAGCAGGTAAGAATCTTAAGTGTGTGTGTGCGCACATGTCCTGTATGTACAGAATAGCTAAGTGTGTGTGTATCCAGGTTAAATGATGAAAGGAGAAATCACTTCATCACAGGTAAGCAAGTTAAACCATGAGGTAATTATATCCGACCCCAGTTCTAAAAAAGTTGGGATGCTGCGTAAAACGTAAACAAAAACAGAATACAACAGTTTGCAAATCTCATAAACCCATATTTTATTTCCAATGAACATCAAGTCATATCAGATGTTGAAACTGAGACATTTTAAAATTATTTTGATTTGGATGGCAGTAAAACATCTTTGCACCAATCAGATACAAACGAAGGAGCTTTTGACAGCCAGTTAGGTTAACTGGTAACAGGTCAGAAACATGACTGGGTATAAAGATGGTGGTTCACTGATCTGCAGCAAACCACATCTAAAAGTTAATATTGTTATTAATATTATAACGTTGTTTGGAGTGGCCTGTCGTCACGGTGCTGCTGGAGGTTACAGACGACGCCGGACAGAAGACTGGACCCTTATGGACCGAGCTTCAGATACTTATTATATTACACGGAATATACATTGTAGGTGTGGCAATGGGCGTGTCTTTTGTGCTTTCCGCAAACGTGGTATCTTGCGATGTCAGCGTGTAAAAGAGCGCGTCCAAATGGCATAAATGTGCGTCCACCTGGTCACATGTGGACGTGCACAAACAGCTCTACCTATCGATTACGCATCATCGTATTACTTGCATACGCTTTTATTCTCTGGAGGTCAGAGGATGTCTGGTCAGCAGTTGTGGTGGATTGTGGGAATAGTGACGGCCAGACACGTCATTCTGTACAGCTGTGGCTAGGCTCTTGCCGATTGTGCTAGCATAATTTTTGGCATAATCTGAGAAATTGAGCATAATTTTTGCCCTTTTTCCAAAAGTAGCACTGCTAGCATAATCCGTATATTTTTTTTATTGTCTTAATAGTACAATTTTAGAATAATTCAAGAAAACGAAGATCTCAGCTACTAAAAACGATAGATTACTATTAACAGTTGGTTCCACTCCTATTTTGCGATTGCTTTTTAGTTGTGTTGAGATACCGCGGGATTTTGATGAAACGGAACCGGAAGTCTGTGTCTCGGTCTCGGACTGCGTGGTTCAGAAACGAGCGAGATTATTCAGTGTTAAATTTGTTATCCAGGGCTTTGTCAGAAACTGCATGGTTTAGTTTTCACTGTATTTGTTTTTAGTTGTTTTGAAACTCAGCGCGCGCTGCTAGCGCACACACAGTTTGTTGTTTACTTGATATTTGCATACTTTACCATGGTAACTGGAGGACATTTGAGTGCAAAACCTTGCCCAAACTGTGTCACGCTCTGCTACACGCGATGGTTAGCAAGCTATCCGCGGATAGTTATCCACCACACTATCCAGGCTTTGTGCAACCTATTTTTGTTAGCTGGATAACTATCCGCTGGATAGCAGATTTATCCGCCGTATAGGCCTAACCACCGGATAAAGTTACCCAGGTTTGAACAACCGGGCCCAGAACATCAGGCCAGGGTTAATAAAATACATTTTCAAACTTGTCTTGTGAGTTGTGCACAGAATAATTTTCTTAAAAAGTAGCATAATTTTGAAAAGCGAGCATAATTTGAGCATAATTTGGGCAAAAAACTAGCACTGCCACTAGCATAATATGCCACTTTTACTAGCACAATCGGCAAATGCCTAGCTGTGGCAGGATCTCATCCAGATGTTTGCTGTGGAGGAAACGAGGAGATCACAGAACTCTGTTGTGGAGTTTCTTGTTCTGTGCTCGTATCTCTCTGATCTTCTCCTTGAGCTCGGAGCACCTGAGATGTTCTCAGGTGTAGAAGGTAGATGTCATCATACCTGTTCCTCTGGATCAATGCTCATCCAATGATCCGTTCTGCAGTATTTTAAAAAGCACATCAGCTGCTCCCAGCGCCCCCTGCTGAGGACATGTTACCTGGAGCACCAACTATCTGGGATTTCCAGGTAGCCGATAGGAATTTTCTGTTTTTTCTGTTATTTTTACCTCCACCAAGGAGGTTCTGTTTTTACCGGCGTTTGTCTGTCTGTCTGTCTGTGTACAAGATAACTCAAATATGGATGGATTTTGATGAAACTTTCAGGAGTTGTCAGAAATGTGAAAAGGAAGAACTGATTTCATTTTGGGTGTGATCCAGAAGAAATCCTGGATTCTGGATCACTTTCAAATTTTCTACAACATTGCGGTAAATGGGGCTGGAAATTTTGTTTCTCAATATCTCCGTTAATTATTGCCCAAAACTCATTAAATTTCACTCAGGGATTGACACTGAAAACCTCTATAAAATTTCAGAGGCTGATCCGGATCTGATCCAGAAGGCAAAGGAGGTCTGCGCTCTCTGAGTGCTTTTCTAGTTAAGAAATGCTTTCCTGGAAGTTCACTGGCTCTATTTTTTTCTGAGCAGTTTGTTGAAACTTCTTGGAGTACAAAAGAAATGATTAAATCATTTGCTCCACATTAGTTAAAGCTAGTTATGTATATATCAGTGCAGAGGAGGAGGAAGGAAAAGGAGGAAGCTCTACAGCAGAGTCCCAGACGAGCCCCCCATGAGAGCTGCTCCGATCTGGGTGAAAACGCTCCATAGCAGTTAGCGGGTAGTGCAACCTGCTCTTAAAGCTAATGGCTGCTGACGCACTGATTGGTTCTTTGTGGGGGAACGCCCCTCCTGCTACCCGCTATCCCTTAATAGCGGCTTTAGGAGGTTTGGATCGGGCCCATAATCTCTCTAGCGGGTCCTGGGCCTGCCCCGTGGTCTTCTGCCATTACACAAACATTTATTTTAATGAAGGTGCTATGGGATTTTTCAGGTTCAAGGCCAATTTACCAACATGGTGTGCAAAGTTTCATGTACTGCGTCGATATCTGAGACATAAAGACCAGAATAAAAATCAGAAAATACATTACTAATACTTGTGGGATGTGTCACAATCTCTCCTGAGGATGATTTTTATTCTAGGGACTAGTCTGGAGCCTCTCAACAACACCATTCATCCATCCATCCATCCATCCATCCATCATCTAGACCCGCTTAGTCCTCTGCAGGGTCACAGGGTTCTGCTGGAGTCCATCCCAGCTCACTTCAGGTGAAAGGCAGCGGTCCACCTGGACAGGCCTAGTAATGATAATAATAATAATAATAATAAACATTCAAAATACAGGCCCTAATAATAATAACTTTGTAACCCTAACCCCCATTTTATTTATTAATTTACTTTTTTGGGGGGGAAGGAGGTCATTTTTGTTTTATAAATGATGAAAGTTATATGTTGTTCTTTATCTGAGGTTGTATTTTTCTAACACCTAAAACATTCTTAAAACATTTTATCTGCTTATAATGCAAGACTACACTTTCCATTAGATGTTGATCGTCAAGTAGTTTTTCCTGATTTGGGTTCAAATCATCGTCAGTAGTAATTGTCATCATCTATAGTTATCTTGTATTTATATTCTCTATTGTAGTTATTGTTTGTTTTTATTATTGTTTTATCCTATTTTATTGTTGTCCTTTTCTCTTTTTTATTGCTATTCTTGCTGCTGTAACAATGTAAATGTCCCCATTGTGGGACAAATAAAGGATTATCTTATCTTATCTTATCTTATAGGTTTCATCTGCTCTGTTAACTAACTGATCTATTTGAGTTTATCAGCCAGAGATTTGTGGCTTCACCTTCTTACAACATGATGCAAAAAGAAGCTTCTCTGTACAAACCAATGAGTTACATGACATTTGGAGCAAAATAACTTACAAGCAAAAGTCAGTATTTGACCTTCCTCAGTACCAAGCCCAGACTGAATTCTTTTTTTTTTTTTTTTTACAATTCCATTCTATTTATCTTATTTATTTATTATTATTCTATTCTTCTTAAATGACTGGTAAATAAGTATGGATGTAATTTTGATAAAACAACAAGCCTCATGTATATAAGATAAATCTGACTGTTGCATGCAGCACCATGTTGGACCTGGTGCTGTTGGACCTGGTGCTGTTGGGCCTGGTGCTGTTGGACCTGGAGCTGTTGGACCTGGTGCTGTTGGACCTGGTGCTGATGGACCTGGTGCTGTTGGACCTGGTGCTGTTGGACCTGGTGCTGATGGACCTGGTGCTGTTGGACCTGGTGCTGTTGGACCTGGTGCTGTTGGACCTGCTGCTGTTAGACCTGGTGCTGATGGACCTGGTGCTGTTGGACCTGGTGCTGTTGGACCTGGTGCTGATGGACCTGGTGCTGTTGGACCTGGAGCTGATGGACCTGGTGCTGTTGGACCTGCTGCTGTTAGACCTGGTGCTGATGGACCTGGTGCTGATGGACCTGGAGCTGTTGGACCTGGTGCTGTTGGACCTGGTGCTGTTGGACCTGGTGCTGTTGGACCTGCTGCTGTTAGACCTGGTGCTGATGGACCTGGTGCTGTTGGACCTGGTGCTGTTGGACCTGGTGCTGATGGACCTGGTGCTGTTGGACCTGGTGCTGATGGACCTGGAGCTGTTGGACCTGGAGCTGTTGGACCTGGTGCTGTTTACATGAGTTGGTCATGCGGTATTATATCTCTACTGACACCTTGTGGTAGATTCAACACAGTACAACTGGTCTGTGAGTTTACATGTGTGTCCAGCAGGGGGCAGACCGGTGCTGTAACTGTCATCGTCTATAACTTTGTACTGGACATTGATATTTCTGATCAGGGAACAATTCAGTATCAGTTTACTTCAGTTTTCTTTGAGCACCAACTCATTTCTCTCGTAATCCACAGGTTTGTCAAAATATTTTATCCGTTCTACATAGATAAAAAGAAAACTGTCTTCTGAAGGAAGCACAACGTTTCAACCATTAAATGTTTCACAGAAGAACCATTAAAATGTTAATTTCAGTTTTCACAGTATTACTATTTTTTTCTAATTTTCAGAATTAAGATTGTTAAAACCATTAATTACCATACCAATCATTCAAATGATTCTGTGTTCTTAAGTCTGCACCATTCAACTTAAAAAAACAGCTATTCTATCTGTCTTGAACATAATTTTATATAAACAAACAACTGGTATCTTAAATGACAACCCAGGACACCATTACTCATCTGAGTCAGTCTTGATAAGACTTTTAAAGGTCCTGATAAAATGGGTAAAATTCATTTATTCACCCGTTTATAAGATCTCTTTCATCACTACACACACACACACACACACACACACACACACACACACACACAGCATTAAAAGAGGTATTACTAACCTTTGACTGTATAAATAAAGATGAAAAGACAAGCAAGTCTGGGAAAGAACTTCACAAAAAAGCATAAAACTAACAAAGATAAAGATCTTCCCTTTTTTAAATTCAAGTCTAGATTTTTTAAAAGAAAAATAACAATTTAATAAGACTTTCTTTTAGGGTCCACAGAAGTGAGAGCAGACGTGGAAGCTGAATGTGATTAAAGGCTGGCTGCTGCACACACATCTGTTTACATCTGTTTACATCTGTTTACATCTGTTTCATGTGTCGACATTTCAAATGAGATTTTTGTCTTTTAACCTGCAAAGAGGTTACAAAGAAAAACAAAATGGCTGCTGTAATCCAAATAACCACATTAGTCTTTTCTTTTTCAATCAGCAGCAAAAGCTCCCAGTCTGATGTTTTCTAACGGCAATATAATTAAACTGAGAATAAAAGTCTTCGAAACTGTAATTCAAAACATATTTTCTTCTAAATCACCCCCCCCCCCCCCACCTCCCTTTGTTGTTAAACTTATTGTTTAGATCAGGTTAGATTTGTTCCATTTGATTCTGTTTTATCACTTTAAAAGCTCGGGGTTTGGCAGCGTAAAGCCCCATTAGCAGGTAGATGAAATTAGCTCGTTAATTAGATAATTAGCAGCTACAGGAACAAACATTTCTCTCATGAGATGGTGAAGATCAGAAACTGAGCTTGAAGAGGCTGAATGTGCTAAATAACAACTAAAATCTACAGAAATGTTGTTTTTATTATCCCTGTATAGAAATAAATGTTGCTGCATTAAATATTAATTGGGACTTTGTTTGTTTTTAATTCAAAATATATATATGGTGCCATGAACATTTAAATTTACTTCAAATGATAAAAATATATATATGTGGCTAATGAGTATATGAAAATAAATATTTATACAACTGATGCAGATGAAAAGGTGCATGCACAGCCCCCACCCCCACCCCCACCCCAGCCCCCCCTCACACCCACACACACACACAGGACTGCATTTATTGCCTCCAACACACTCATTAATCACAGCAGCCTGAGTGTCAGTCACTTATTAGAAATTCAGTGTTATTGGCAAAACAACATAAAGACCTTTTCAATCATAACAACAACCTTCTATTAGTTTCTTTAACATTAGAACCCCTTTGTTTTCATTTTTAATCTCATATTCGCACACTCTCTCACACAAACACACACAATGGAAATACGTGCATCATATGTATTTAATACTTAAAGACACGACTGCTCCTTGTGATTGGTCAGTTTGTTTGATCCCAGCCTCACAGGCCCATGATGCACTGCTTTCTCACTTTACACACAGAAGTAGGTATAAACTGTTTGTACAAAAGGAAAACTAAATGTGAAAATTGGGTAAAAAAAAAAAAAGGAGACAGATGCAATTAGCTCATGGATATAATAATGCATTTAGCAGCGAGAGATCGGCATTTCTCTAATGAGATGGTGAAAAATATAGTTTTTAAGGGGGACATATTATGATATTTTTTCCAAAGCTTGACACATTTTCCCAAGTTCTGTATGAAAAAGGTTTTGGTAACAATACCACACAGATGCAGTACAACTGATCCCTTTTCTCCCGTGTCTTTACCGTGTTCATAGCAGCCAGGTTTGGTGGTGGACTAACGTTGCACAAACACTGAACTGAACTGAACTCTTCCCAAGGCTCCTTTATTTTAATTACTTACACATTTTTTCTACTCACTTCAGAGATATAGCAAATTACTTATGTTTTGAAAATGGATGTACAGTGATCCCTTATTTTTCCTGGTTAATGGGGACCGGCGCCCCCCTGCGAAAATCAAAATCCACCATCTGGAGCTGGAGCCCCCCGAGCCTCAATAATGTGTTTAAAATATGTTTAAAACCCTCAAAAAGTAGCGAAACAAGACAAAGGCTCAACTGTGGTCTTCCTGTTACCTTCACAGCCTCTGGTCTCTGAACCGTAGTAAACAAACCGCTGCTATTGTGCTATTTTTGGCTCGTAATTAGCGGCTAACACGCTAACAACAACAAAACAAACAGTCCGGTTTTCTCTGCATGGAACGGGAACTTTATTCTGGCACTGCAGGAACTTGTGACATCACACAGGTTGTATTGTTGGGCTCCTGTCGGTTAACAGAGTTAAATCTATACTCGCTGGGTCGTCTGTGTTTCTCTGTTGCTAACAGGAGGCTGTGAGTCATCGTTTTACGTTTCGCTAGCAGCTGCAGCCTCTCGTCTGCTGTGGGGTGGATGTTCGTGGAATTCCCATGATTTTTTCTTGATTTTTTTATTATATTATATATTTCTGATAAATCTGTGAATAACTAAAACTGTGAAACTTAAAGTGTGAATTGGCGAGGGATCACTGTAGATAAAATCTTTGAAGCTGGACAGTTGTTCTCTGATCTGGGTCTGTGATGTCACAGTAAAGTTGAACAACGTATGTTTCAAATGACATGTGATATGGTTTAGTTTGATATGGTCTGTTATCTTAATGTTTTTAAGTAGCTACTGTGGTTACATGAGCTCAGCTTTCTTTCATATTATGTCCCCTTTAAAGTTCCTCATCTCATCTGGTGCTTTTCTTTCTCAAAGATTATGTTTGAATTCATTCAAGCATGTATAATCAAGTGCTTTGCTTTTTTTGTAGTTGAGAAAAAAAAAATCCGTTACCATTGCTGATAAATAGTGCTGAGACACACACGGCAGATTCAGAACATATTCTTTTGGTCAAAGATATAAACATGTATGAAAATATGTTTTTTAAACATCAAGTCCATTCTAGGAAGCACTAAAAAAAACCAGCTGGAGTGACGGTCCACTGTGATGCCTCTGGATTATTAGTTTCTCCACATGAAATCACTCCTGACGGCGGAAGGATCTTCTTCAGACCGAGGCTCCCATTTGATGGGAATAGAACTGAGAGAGACCATCGAAACCAGTATGAGTCCCAGTCTGACAGAGCATGTGTGATCCGGTCCGGACCGGTTCTGGGGCCTCTTCTGCTCTCAGCTCCCCAGTGTTGTCAGCAGTCACTTCATACTGATGAAGACCCCCAGCTGGGGCCCCTGCATGGACCCCCCCAGCTGGGGCCTGCATGGACCCCCCCTGCTGGGGCCCTACTCACAGGCCGACACGCTGCTGATCTTGGCGGTGTTCTCGGTCCAGGGCTGGAGGTTCTGCAGGGCGTACAGGGAGCTGTTCTGCAGGCAGAGCGGGTCGGGGGTGACGGGCTGGTTGATGCTCTTCTGGAAGGCCTCCTGCTGCAGCTGCAGAAGGATCCGGTTGGCCTGCTGTCGCTCCGCCTCCCGCTCCTCTGCGGTCTGGCGCCTGCAGAAACAACAAAAACACGTCAAGGTTTGGACTTTAACACGTGCAATTATTTAATAATAATTTTGGACAAGTCAAGAAAAAGTGCTGCACAATGTTGCTTCTTATCAAGACCTACAGAAATGTCATTTACCACCTTCAGTGCAGCCGTAATAGTGCTATGCTTTTTCCTAAAACCTGATTGATATGTTGATAAAATATCATTGGTGTATAAAAACTCCTTTAGCTGAGCACTCACAAGAGATTCAAGAATTTTAACTAATACTGACAAATTAGATATTGGCCTGTAGTTTAAAATACTTGGGTCTCCCCCTTTCAAAGGCAGATTTCCATCATCTTGGAATTTCCTTAGTCAGCAAAGTCAGGTTAAAAAGATACGCAAGAGTCTCAGCTACAAAATCAGCTGCCAATTTCAAGAAATAAGGATCAATCAAATCAGGTCCTGAAGGTTTTCTCAGGTCTAGATCTTTCAGAGTTCTACAAACTATTAAACAACTATTAAACAAAATATTAAAACTCAGTTCAAATATATGTTTTTCATCCCCAAAGGGAAATTAAATAGTATGTAATACAGCATTACTAGAGGGAGTCATCCTCCCTATCAAACATGTTTGAAAAATAAATCTTAGCCTGCTTTAAGTTTCCTAGATTTTCACCCCAAAAAACTTTAAGATTCCTGCAGTTATTTTTGACAGACAGTGCTAAAATAACAACAGTAGTTACTGCCGTTACTTTTGTCCCAGTTTCCTCCCGCAGCTGTGAAACCAGCAGGATGGAACATCTGGAACTGGTTCATATTTATTTTAAGGATTATATTAAATTAAATAAAATATTTTTTATTCTTCTCTGAGGTAAGATGTTACTTTTGACATTTATGTTAGGTTAAATTCACGGAAGCTTCACGACTCTACTTCAACTGCAGCGCAGTTTTAAACGTAAATAAACATAAAGTTTTATCCACACCTGTAAACAGGTAACCTGTGATACGGAGGAAGTTGTGTGTTGCAGACTGTGCAGATACGTAGATACGTAACTCTCAGATATTCGCTGCCTGTGTTTTTGTCCCAAAAGGTTTTCTCTCATAAAATATGACATTTTTTTTCTTCTTTAAATTTTAAGTTCCACTTCACTTTTTTTTTTTCAAATGGCCATAATATGTAGCTCAGCCACGAGATTATCATTTTATCTAGCGTTATTTTGCTAGCTCAACTTGGATTTGAACCTTAGATTCACAGATCCGATGTGATTTAGTCTCAGAGTGGACCGGATCAATACGACCCACGATCATCACACGGATTCTGGATCACTTTCAAATTTTCTGGTAACATTGCAGTCAATGGGGCCGGAATTTTGTTTCTCAATATCTCCGTTAATTTTTGCCCAAAACTCATGAAATTTCACTCAGGGATTGACAATCGGAACCTCTATAAAATTTAAAAAGCTGATCTGGATCTGATCCAGAAGGTGGATTTTATAGCAATCTGTAAATCGCTATATTGAATTGAATTGAATTGAAAATACTTTATTAATCCCTTGCGGGAAATTCTTTCGTTGCAGTGCTCCATCCTATAAAAACAACAATACTCTATGGGGGAATTGTTGCGCTCTCCGAGTGTTTTTCTAGTTCTGGTTATTTATTACCTGAATTGTTACTTTACTGAATCAGACATTTACAACTCTGTCCAACAATTCTCACATATTCATACTCTCATCCAGAGCAAAATGAACACACTCAAAAGTTGTTACATCTGCACTGCAGCTGAATATGCAAAAAATATTTTTTTAAAACACACAATTTAATTATCTCATTATCTCATGTATTTATAATGCATTGTATGTTTCCAAATTTTTTAAAAGTGAAAATGAGGAAAAAATGTGGAAAGTCATGACGTTCTGCCGCCTACCACCAGAAAGCGCTCGCGTACCACCGGTGGGACGCATACCACAGTTTGCGCACCACTGTCCTGAAGGGTTTTCAACCCCCCCCTCCCCCCCAGTTGGATTGTTGTACATGGCCCTCAACATGCTAGAAATGGGCCTGCAGTCAGAACCGCTCATTATAAACAGTCAGAACAGTTGGAACCATCTGAACTCATTCACTATTAACAAACTATTAGTTTCAACAAGTGTCACACTTTTCATTCATCAAATTGCTCCTTTTGTCCACCTTCCTTATAGTTAGCATCTCCTTTGATCCAAAACAGAGCAACGTGCTTCACCTGATAGTCAGCACCTGTTGGGTCTCAGGTGAGGGGCTTTGGGGCTACCAACAAGCAGAACCGGGCCATCATGTGGCCCGGTTCTGCTTGTTGGTAGCAGAACCGGGCCATCATGATGGCCCGGTTCTGCTTGTTGGTAGCCCCAAAGCCCCTCACCTGAGACCCAACAGGTGCTGACTGTCAGGTGCTACCAACCTGGCCATCAGCACTAAACCACAAGCTTGATGACGCCAGCATTTCTGTTCTGGAGGCGGACCCGAGGAGAAAAACCTGGATTTTAGCACCATTGCACACCTTAGCACTTAGCACACCATTGTTAAGGATCACATCGATACCGTTCTTCTACTAAAACTATCATTATTATTATTATTATTATTATTATATTATTATTATTATTATTATTATTATCATTATTATTATTATTATTATTATTATTCATTATTATTATTATTATTATTATTAGTATTATTATTATTATTATTATTATTATTATTATTATGATTATTATTATTATTATTATTATATTATTATTATGATATTCTTCTTCTTATTATTATTATTATCATTATTATTATTATTATTATTATTATTATCATTATTATTATTATTATTATTATGATTATCATTATTATTATTATTATTATTATTATTATTATTATTATTATTATTATTATTATTATTATATCATTATTATTAAATTGCCATTTAGCGGTTTAAATGCCATTCGAGGTACCGATGGAAACCTTTGTAACTGAGGCTCCGGGATCAGCGGGACGTTAATTTTTCATGTGCGGCTTCATTCACGACAGAAAAGACAGATGTTCTGCTTCCAGATGTTTGGATGTTGTTAATATGTCCACATAACAGTTTTTCTGACTGACGCAGGTGTGTTCCTGCTGGACTGGCGGCGCAGTGACGTCATGTTGTTTATGCGTTTGCAAGAAAAATATGGAAAAGAGGCTCTATCTCATACAGCTCTATTTATTTATTTATTTATTTATTCATTCATTGCAATAACTTGCTTAAAATAAAAAAATAAATAAAAAGACCTTTGATAAAATGTTCACTCTAAAATACATTTAGATATGCAAATAACTTAGGCTTGTACAAAGATTATTTTCTGTATACTATAAATTATATCATGCAATAAATATCACTCGAATGCTTTTATTAATAAAAGATTAAATATTTAGAATATATTCCAGTTATTATCTGGAAAATAACAAATAATTTGTCTATAAAGATGTCAGAATGTATCCAGTCAGTCAGATAGACTCGATTCAAAAGTAGGAATACAAGAAATATTTTTTTAGATAGAAAAAAAATACAATTTTGACAATTAGGCCTACAATACTATTTCTTAACTATTTAAACAACAGACAAAAAGTAATTTCTATAAGAAACAGATCAGAAGCCGCACTTTTGAGTCTTAATAAATAAATAATAATAAATTTATAAAATGAATCTGTTACGGATGCAAAAGCTTTATTTATATTTAATTCAACACAAACCCATGACTTTTTAGCTAATTACTCTTAGACACAAAAATGTAACATTTTAATGAGATAAAGTATAAAACTCTCCCAGTCCCTGTCCCAGTCCCAGTCCCACCAGTTAAAGCCCAGTAACACCAGATAAATTCACTGGTTAACAAATGTAGAAAACTGTACAGCTTTAAAACGTGACACTGACGTCATCTGCGTCGCCTCTTTAACTCAGTCCTGTTACTGCAACTCTTTTATTTTTTTACTCTTTTATTCACAGTTTTTTTCAAACAGCAGAACCATCTTTGATCATTTCACATTTTGAGGCTAAAGTGACACAAACAGGTTTACCTTCAACCTTCTACTCAGTTTCCCGCCATGACGTTTTTTAATCTAACCTGCTGATCCAGCCCCCCCTCCCCCCAGGTGTGCTGGCTCACCTCCACTTGGTGCGGCGGTTCTGGAACCAGGTCTTGACCTGCGCGTCCGTCATCTTCAGAGCTTTGGCCAGAGCCGCGCGCTCGGCGGACGCCAGGTACTTCTGCCGGTGGAAGCGCTTCTCCAGCTCACACACCTGCAGGCGGCTGAACGACGTCCGCGGCTTCTTCTTCTTCGGCGGCGTCCGGTTCTGGTACGGATGACCTACACGACGCGTCACAGTGAGGGGTGAGAGGGACACTGGACGGGACCGGCCAGGAGGACGGGACAGGAGGACAGGAGAGGGACAGGAGGACGGGACAGGAGGACAGAAGAGGGACAGGAGGACAGGACAGGAGGACAGGAGAGGGACAGGAGGACAGGAGAGGGACAGGAGGACAGGAGAGGAGAGGGACAGGAGGACAGGAGAGGGACAGGAGGACGGGAGGACGGGACCAGGAGGACAGGAGAGGGACAGGAGGACAGGGGAGGACAGAAGAGGACAGGACAGGAAACAGGAGCAGAAGGCGGTTAAGGGGAAGCAGCACGTGGCGAGAAAATGAAAAATAAGCGAAAGCGCGAGCAGCAGTGAGGGAGGAAGCTGCAGCTCCGAGATAAATATTTAAATATTTGATTTAAAATATTAAAAATATTAATGAAATAAAAATAATAATACCGAAGAAGACGCCTAAACCTAAAGAGATATTACAGGTATAAAATGTAATTTAAGGCTCCAGAGAGTCAAAACCTAAACAGTCTACTGGACTTGAAAATCCAAGACTATCAATATTAATTATATTTATATGAAATATATAAATAATATTGATCCAAGAGTATCAATATTATTTATATGTTTCATTTCATTTACAGCTATTTCGGTCCGTTTCGTAATAACTTTGCGTCTTTTCAGTGTGTTTGGTTTGTTAAATATATTTATTTCCAGCCTGCTGAGGCCTAAAGCGTTTATAACCAGTTTATAACCAGTTTATGACCAGTTTATAACCAGTTTATAACCAGTTTGTACCAGTTTATAACCAGTTTATAACCAGTGACGTAGCCTTCATGGAGAAAACAAACAAACAAACAAACAAACAGAACCGTTTTCAGTCTGGTTAAAATCATCTGGTGTTTAAAGAACAACATCATGCAACAGACAGAAATAAAGAAAGTTCTGGAGCATCTTTGTTGACAGAAAAACCACAAACAACAATAATAAATAAATAAACAAGAATGCTGAACATTTATCAGTTTATCTGAATATTGTAGATCAAAGAGCCACAGTTGCTGCCCATCCAGACAAAAATAGAGAATAATTTTACTTATGTTTTATTCCAGATTGGTCTGCATTCATAAATATATATATATAAACACTAACTTTGACTTTTCAATAACTAATATGAACTCATACATAACTTATGTTCTTATTCATCTTTGTTGATGACTGAGCTAATTAAGTTTTAATGATTAGGCCTAATTATTTTTAATTTTTCCACATTCTTGCATTCATCTTTATTCATATCTAATAACTACATGTAGGGTGGTTTTGTTTTATCACAAATTAAAAGATATCCATATAAATTTTTCCAGTCTCTTTATTAAGATACTCACAGAAAAGCCAGAGTTAAAATTAAAGGTGAATACATTAATTATTAATGTAATTAACTGTTATAGGCCTCAGAAAAATAAACCTCAAAACGCATCACTAAACTCCAGTATTTACGCAAAATCAAACGACATAATATTTAACATAAAATGATTACAGATTTAAGTTTCTACTGTCCCTCAAAATTGTTTGCAATGATATTAATTTAATTGTATTTAAGCCTGAGATTTAGGTTCCTGCAGGTTCCTGGATTTAAGAGACGAGAAAATAAATAATTAGAATAAAACTACAAGAATAAGAATTATATATATATATATATATATATATATATATATATATATATATATATATATATATATATATATATATATATATATATATATATATATGTTTGTAACTGTCTTGTATTTTCCCTTTTATTTAAGATATTTTAATTGGCTTACAAACATCGATAAAGTTAAAAGTCTTCTAAAAATATAAAATATATTCCGTAAAGCAGCCTTTCATGAGCGGAAATATATTTATTAATATAGTTATTATTATTTATATATATATTTTATAACCAGAGCGTCATTGTTGGAGCCACATGAACAGTTCTGACCCAGTTAGAGACATCAGAACCAGAAAGGCCTCAGTCTCAGTCCGGACGGGTTTCTACTTTATTACTCTGTAGAATAATCAAGTTTTTATTATTAATAATCATGTTTTTATTATTAATAATTATGTTAAACTGATTCTGATCATTATTATTGATTATTATTTGGTTTTCTACTTTATTATTCTGTAGAATAATCATGTTTTTATTATTAATAATCACGTTTTTATTATTAATAATCACGTTTTTATTATTAATAATTATGTTAAACTGATTCTCATCATTATTAATGATTATTATTTGGTTTTCTACTTTATTATTCTGTAGAATAATCATGTTTTTATTATTAATAATCATGTTTGTATTATTAATAATCATGTTAAACTGATCCTGATCATTATTATTGATTATTATTTGGTTTTTTACTTTATTATTCTGTAGAATAATCACGTTTTTATTATTAATAATCCTGTAAGACTGATCCTGATCATTATTATTGATTATTATTTGGTTTTTTACTTTATTATTCTGTAGAATAATCACGTTTTTTTAATTAATAATCCTGTTTTTATTATTAATAATCCTGTAGAACTGATCCTGATCATTATTATTGATCATTATTTCCTGTTTCGAACACGTACCGGTGAACCGGTCTTTGGTGTACCGTCGGTTGCTCTCCATCCACGGGAACGTGAGCGCGCTCAGGTTGTTGACGGTCCCGCTCATGGACGCGGTACCGGACGGGCCCCCGCCGCCGTGGGGCCGGTGCGCGGGGACGCGGATCACTCCGGCGGAGTTCACGCTGGTTCCGTTCACGTTCACGCTCATGTTCATGTGATAAGCTCCACCGAGGGGGGGGACCCCGCAGGAGCCGCCGCTCCCGGTGTACCCGCCGTTAGCGCACGCGAAGCCGCCGCTCCCGCCGCCGCCGTAAGCCGCGTGTCCGTAGTCCGGCTCGTGCATCCTCGCGCCCAGCATGCAGCTCTGCTCCACGCTGCTCAGGATCTGATCGATGCCGAAGCTGATGGGCTCCACGTGCGTGTGCTGCTGCAGGTGCGCCCCCAGGATCCCCACGTGCTCCATGGCCTCGGTGCGCCCCCCCACCCCGGCTCCCGCCCTGGAACAGAGGATGCGCCGCGCTGCGTCTCTGCTCGGTGCTCGGTCCGGTATCTGGCGGGTCTGGGCGCGAGCCTGCAGGAGCCCGGAGCAACCCTCCTCCTCCTCCGGAGGGGGGGGGGGGGGGGGGGGGGGGGGGGGGATCAATCAAACTGACAAATAGGACCAAGATGAAGATCCGACTGTGGACCTTAAAACCCAGTTGGACAGAGACCGGAAGCCCTGGTCCCCCCCCCCCCCCCCCCCCCCCCCCCCCCCACTCTGCGTTTTCTTTCACTTTTAAGCTTTTTATCATAAATCCAGAGCGCACAAAAAAATGCAATAAACATTTCTAAAAAAAATGATATCAATCAATTCTCATAAAAGATGTTTTATTTAAGTCGCGTCATAGTTTGTTGCAACATTTTATAATTCACTATAATATCTTTATTAACACTTTTGTAGGAAGCGACAGTGTTTTAGTGAGTGAGAGAGGGAAAATAAATAAACAATTTAGTTTCAGCAAATCAACAAAGATGATAAAAGTATTAAATGGACCAGAACTTCTAAGCAGGTTGGTAGAAATTTGAAAGCATGAAACAATAATAATAATAATAATAAAAATACTAGTGAGCTCTTCATTTATTGTTTTGATGCGGGTTGATTATTTATTCATATTCAGAGTGACGCTGCTGCTTCCTCTGGTTACCATGGCAACACGAATAAACTGAGGATGCGTTGTTTCATGACATCCTTCAGAATCCACAGAGATCAAAAGTAACGTTTTCAAATTACATTACGTTACATTAATTTAAGCGACACCCCTCCCCCCCTCCAGTGGGATTTTTAAGAAATGGCTGCAACTGATTTTTTCTTTTTTTACTAAAACATTTAGTTTGCTGTGCAACGTTTCCCGCTCTTAACACTCCAGCAATTAAATGAACATTTAAACCGCGCGGCTCATTGATTTTTCTCTCCATTTAAATGCCACTGGGACTTAATTACTTAAAGCAAGACATTTCAGTATTAATATTTGATCCGTTTTCAAAAGTTCTTATTGGCCAGTTGACCCAGTTTAAACTTTAATGGACCCAGAAACAGAGCTGGAGCTCATTTACTGGTTCTACTGGAACCAGTACATGAACATTAGGGCCAGAAGGGCCAAATTACGGAGATGGAACAATAGTGAACTAATGAATGCAGGAAAACCAGTTTCTGTTTTCAAAGCAGTTTTTACATCATTAAGGATTAAAGTTGATTCAGTGAAAAAAATAAAAAATATAGATAAAACGAAAGAAACGGTTTCAATTGTCAAAGAATTTAAATTTGTTAAAATTCAAATGACAGTAAAAGTAAGTAATACATGATGATGATGAAGTTTTTCTGCATGAAAAAAAAACCTCAGCACACAAACTAATATTTTTGCATTTCTAGTTTAAGCTAAATGAATGTTTTATTAACATAAAGGACTGTGAGCCAGAGGAAACAGCAGGCCGACAGACTGCCACTGGCATCTTTTCAAACTCAATTATCCAACAACCATTTTCATTTCAGGGGCTCAAATGTCCTTATGGGCTTTGGAAAAGAAAAAGAAACTCACTTCAAATGGGGACAGATATTGATTTCTTGGCCCATTTAAGCAGATAAACCAGGCAGACTAATTATGTAGCTGAAGATATAAACATAAGAAACTCTGAATAAAGTTTGAAACCACAAAATAATCATATCTGCTTTAGACATAGCTTATATTCTATATCTATATCTATATATCTATATTTATTTATTTATTTATTTATTTATTGCATTGTACTCTGACAGAGTACAAAGGCAAAATTATGAAACTTGTACTAGTTTCTCAATAATTCAGTAGATTCAAACTGTCTAAGTGTCTTTATTTGTTATGTATCTCAGCTATTAAGTCACTTTTTGGCCACCATTTAATGTGAAAAATATCAGTATTGTGGTTTTCTTTTATAGAGGCCCTGCTGTTTGTCCCCGCCCCCCCACTGTGTGATTGACAGGTCCCAATCAGTTGACTTATCATGTGAAAGTCAAGGATTTCCAGAATACCTGTTTTTCAGGTGACTGATAGAAGCCAGTCAGCAACGACGAGACAGAGAATAAAAGAGAAGAAGTGGGTCAAAGAAAAAAAAAAAGAGTAATCCTCATATCAGTTAAAGTCAACACTGGTTTGGTGAAACGGGTCAAAGCTGGACCAGCTGGTTAACAGGATGACCAGAGCGCTTACATGTTGAAAAATGATTAACTCAAATGTAACCAGTCTCATGTAAAATCATGATTGTAATATAATGATACATATATTAAGTCTTATTATTACATTCTCTTTAGACGTCAACATTTTAAGCCCGACTTTATCACGTAGTTTATAACATGAGCAGAGATCTGGGCTCAGTTTACAGAACCACGACTACCAAGAACAGGCCTGTAATTTTACAAAGCTGAGGCGAGTCCTTGCTGGGGTCCGATGCTGCAGCATGGCGCCAAAAAAACCACGTGGTATGGAGCGGTACCACCTCGGTACCACCCCGGCAATGCCCCGGTACCACCTCGGTACCACCCCGGTACCAGCTCGGTACCGCCCCGGTATCACCTCGGTGCTGAGGTAGAGGTGATCCGTTCATCCACGTTGAGCTCATCCTTTATTCTTCTCTCGTCATCGTCTTCTTCATTTATTCTGTTAGCGGTCGGTAAACATTGAAACTGGTTTACTTGGTGCCACCAACTGAAATAAAATGTTAGTTTTCAAGGTCAGTGGCTGCGGTTACATGATGTTTTTTAATTCTGAATTAATAATTAGGAATTAAATAATTCCGAATTAAACTATTTTCCTTCGAGTTTACATGGAAATAGTAATTCCGAATTAAGGTTTACATGGAAAACACGTTAGTTCGGCTTTATCCAACTCCGCTTTAGGTCTGGGGGTTGGGAAGAGTTCTGATTGGATGGGGGGGGGCGGACGTCTTTACATCTACCGGAAGAAAACAAACTTAGCTAACTGGTTAGCAACAACATTCCACTTATTTTTGACCTGGGTGGCGTCTCTATCTGTGAAACCTCCTTCATTTAACCTGGCCGCTTTGAAAAGCTCACAATTTTTATGTTTCCTGCCATCTGTTCTTTTAATTATTTCCAGTTCCTCCAAGCTATTTATTAAATAAATCGTCTCTGCTCTTGAACACCGTTTACTGCGTGCTGCCGGAATATAAGCGTCATCGCGACAGACGGGCAAGAGAACTAGCATGCGCAGAAAGACGGGGATTAATTTAAACAGGAATGAGTGTAAACATGACCGCGGAATTATTTTATTCGGAATTAAAATGGGAATAAACCAGCCACTTACTTCGGAATTAAGTTAAATTCGGAATTGACATTTTCATATGGAATTAGGTGTTTACATGGTAACTTTTATTCGGCTTTAACTTTAATTCTGAATTAAAGAGGAATTAAACTTCCCATGTAAACGCACTGAATGTGTCCTAAAGGGGGGGGGGGGGGGGGGGGGGGGGGGCTCAAGAAGTAGAAATGTATGTGGGTCAGTTCCTGACCTTGCAATTTATTTGTCTTTTTTGTATAAGTGTTCATGGGAAAACGCAGAACATTTCCTTTGATGCGTTTATCTGTTTAACTGATGTGATTAGAAAACTCTATAGAAAAGAAGTTATTGTAGATCTTTCTAGAACAGACCAGACGTCCTCCAGGGACGCCGTCCTGCAGGTCTTAGACGTGTCTTTGCTTCAGCTCACCTGACTGAGATGACGGGTCATTAACAGACCTGGATGACAAGCTGGTGGTGATCGATTCATTTGAATTACGTGCTGAAGCAGGTAAATATCCAGGTAAATATCCAGGTAAATATCCACACCTGTATACGGTGCATAGTGCTGCTGACAGTACAGATGTTTTATCTCATAAACCTGAAAAGGTTTAACCAACATTAACAGTGACAGAGCCGCTGAACCATCACTATTCCTAATGTTCCCATATAAGGCTTCCTCTTGTTCAGAGTGGTTGATGGGAGGAATGGTCGGTTCAGTGGGAGTAAACTGGGAATGCTTGATGCTTGGCTCTGGCTCACAGAACGGAAGATGGTACATTTAGAAACTGATTATTAAAGCTCTTCTTGCTCTGACGTTACGGATGTTTGCTGTGTGAACGTCCAGAGAGGAAACTCCACGTTGGCATCTGTCAATCAAAGTGACTGAAACCAGGATGTGTACGGTCCAAAAGATGAGAGGAGAAGGTTCTTCTCAGTCTTTCTCATGAGCAAGGATCCTTTAAAACTAAAATTACCTTGTTCAGCAACTCTAGATATGATTTTAGCTAGATATGATTTTACTCCTTTTCTGTTATGATGTTGGTAAAACAACTCTGTTCAAATCAACTCCTAAATGATCTAAAGTAAGACAGGAACTCAGTAACGACGAGGCTTTTTAATGATGAAGACCAGGTTCCTCCAACCAGGAGACCAGCGGGCAGGTGAGGGGCGGACTGAGGAGGCAGACAGACCTACAGGTAGGGGCTGATGGGTGAATAAATCCAGATCAGAGCTGGGGGGGGGGGAGGCTGGCGAACCCTGGACCTCCCTCTGGTGACAGAACAATCTGGCAACAAACGGCTGAGTGGACCAGGTGTTTACAGGTGAGCTGATTCTAGACCAGCAACAGGTGTGCAAGCTGCCACACCCCCCAAAGGACACGCCCACCATCCAGGAAGACCAGCAACCACAGACAGAGACAAGACACAGGTGGGCAGGGACGACACAGGAGGACACGAGACCACAGAACCCAAACATATACACCCCCCCCCCCCCCCCCCCCCCCCCCCCCCCCCCCCCCCCCCCCCCCCCCCCCCCCCCCCCCCCCCCCCCACCTTTCTATATTAAGTTACTGTGAAATTGACACCAATCCCACCTTTAATGCCTTTTAATATGTGGAAAAACCAAACAGGAAGTGTTAGCCACCAGCAGAACCGCTAGCCGGAAAGTTGCCGGTTCGATTCCCATGTTCCCCTGGATACACGTCAAAGTAGTGCTGGGCAATATGACGATACATATCGTGGGGACAATATAAAAGTGTGTATCGTGCCATTTCTCTTCTATCGTTTCTATCGTTTCTAACCTAATTTTATCAATTATTACAGCAAATATGTAATTAAATAACCTGCAACGATAAATTTGATAGAATCATATCTACTTCTACAAAGTAGCCTTTTATGTTTGCACTTTTATTCATGGTTAATGCCTTAAACAGAGTTCTCTTCAACCCTGATGTTTACTTTAGACACTTTATATTGGTTTGCAAACTTTGCACTACAAGGTTACAGATTTCAGAAAGTTGAAAAATAATTTGTGTTTATTTTTTATAGCTGAACTTCAGTGCAAAAATGTGTTTTTCCTCTCAGAAACTGTTGTGCACTTTAAAAAAATGTGAAAGCTACTGTAGCTCTGTACCTACCTGTTTTTGCTGCACTAAAATGTATGTTTGTGACAGTTCAAATAAATGTCCTTTCAAAATAAAGTTGAAAAGTAAGCAATGACATTTTTGTCAAACTTTTCAGAGAATAACTGAAAACATACTTTATTATGGTATATCGTGATATATATCGTTATCGTGATATAAAATAGTCCATATCGTGATATATGATTTTTTTCCATATCACCCAGCACTATATCAAAGTATCCCTGAGCTCCTGGGAAGCTCCGCCCATTAGTGGGTGAACGTGACACACGCTGTAAAGCGCTAAGTGACAGGTCATGTGACCTGATCACAGCTGAACGGGTTCCAGAGAATATTTAACGTATGAATAATGTAACAGCAAATATTAAGTAGGTTATTCAACAACTGACTGTTTCATTGACACACAAACATCATCCTGGTAACCTGGTGATCTGAGGTGATAAACGACGGCGACGTGGGTCGTTAGAAGCTCGAGGTCATAGACACAACAAGAAAAATATGATACTGCAGCTCATCTCTGACTTTAGTGTTTAACATCTGGTTTTAGACTAAACAGTCTGTCAGTAAATCTCATCATTTTAATGTTGTTTCAAACGCCATCGTGATATTTTCATCAGGTCATCACGTAGTTTTTAAATACGCGACAAACACGTCTGTAACTTTTAGTTTTGTGATCGGCAGAGAAATGGAGGTAAATAAAGACTGTTGTTAACGTGTTTACAGTCTAATCTAATACATACAGTATATATTAAACTTACCCCCCCCCCCCCCCCCGGCTCTCCTAAACCCAACTAGAATGGAATCTAAATTAATACAATATGTTGTTAGTCTCAATAAAAGACTTTAAATACTGACTTTTTCTTGTAAAATAATTTTGTTTTAAATGTTGTGTGGTTTTATTTTGTGTTCGTATTATCTCTAGTTTCACTGATATGGGTTTTTACTACGGCCAGTGACCCGTATTCTGAAGATCCAAAGGCAAGAGTGATCAAACAAAAGTCATTTAATTAACTAAAAGCACTGAAAGTAATCTAGAAAACAAAAGAAAACTAACCAGATGAGACTTTTGCACCGTAGCATAAAAGCATTTTAACAGTCTATTCTCATTTCCTTAGTGTGACCTTCACATATTTGAATTGTTATTCATTGTTTTTCCAATACTGAGTCAGAAATAAATGTTGTGTCTCCAAAAAGTTTAAACCATATTTTAGTAAAAGGTTGTCTGTTAAAGTTTTAGGATTCAAATGTGCGTAGCTTCTTATTTTTGTTCAGAAACATTACAGATGATTAGAGGCTCTCAGCATAAATCAATCTGGGGTTTATGTGCTGGTTCTGAACCAGTTGGAGTGTGTCCGGGGGACCAGTGGCCCCCGTCAGCACCCCCCCCCCCACTACCCCCCCACTAACCCCCCCCAGACCTCTGCGGGTGCATCGGTCCTGTTTGGAGGTCAAGTGTGAACTTCCTGCTGTCTGTGGAAGAGTGACTGGGAGGACTGGTGCCTATTCTGGTTTCCAGTTTTCATCTGTCCACGGAGTGTTGGACAGCTGGAGGACGTGTCCTCTCACAGGACAAATATGGTCCTTCTGCCTCCAGAACACCGTCCTGCATCTGAACAGACCTGCTGATGGTCTCACCTGTAAATTCATATGAAAAACAGGAACGTCAGAGCATTTATATATACAGTCATGGAAAAATTATTAGACCACCCTTGTTTTCTTCAGTTTCTTGTTCATTTTAATGCCTGGTACAACTAAAGGTACATTTGTTTGGACAAACATAACGATAACCACAAAGATTGCTCATAAGAGTTTTATTTAAGAGCTGATATCTTACCATTTTCCATGGTTTTCTTGATTATAACCTAAATCACTTAAGTTTTTACATCAATAGCTATGGCGTTGTACTGCCAAAAACACTGCTTTTATGCATTCAGTGTTTTCTTTTCTGTCTGTTTTAGTCACATGATGACGTTTAGTGGTACCAGGTATTAAAATGAACAAGAAAGTGAAGAAAAAATGGTGGTCTAATAATTTTTTCCATGACTGTATTTTGACTTGTCATCAGTTGTTTTCAGGATTTTCTTCTCGCGGTAAAAGAGCTGCTCAAATTACATCAGGTACAAATCCAGACAAAATTCTGTTCTTGTTCTTATTCTTAAGGAAGAACAGTTCTGGGGGGGGCTGCTCAGGCTTTCTCAGGATACTTATATACTTAATGATCCATATTGAGACGACAGTGACTGATGATCCTTAATTAACAGCTCATATTAGTGTTATTAGTCTGTGGTTCACTGATGGTGTGGGACGATATCCAGGAAAAAAATAACCCCTCATTAAAATTATTGTTTGACAATTCAAAGCATAAACGTTTTGAAATCTATCCAAAACTGAAATAATAAAAACAAAAAAAGAAGGTGAAGTTTTGGTTCAAACTATCCTTTAAAAATCTTCTGAACACATATTTCAAGTAATGTATGAAAACAACATGCACATAATTCTCTAAATGCCGTTTAACTGATGATCTAGACTCACTGTTCATTATTTTTGTCATGAATTTAATAAAAAGGTATAGCTATTATTGTGACTGAAATATTTAATTACTAAACTAATACATAATTATAGTTTTAATTTTAATTTCTTTAAAAAAAAAAAAAAAGGAAGAAAAGGCAACAGCACATCTGGGCACAGACACAAAAATACTTTAAACAAGCCAGTAGATGTGAGAAATTCATACGGAAACAATTATTAAAGCAAATATGCTGCGGTGACATAAAACACAAAACTATTCTCAATATCTGAATATCAGAAAACTCACACAAACACATTTACAGCGTGGATTTGATGAAGAAAACATATTCTGACTCATCTACAAATTGCAAGTATTACAATAACGTCTGAATCAGTTTTGGTTGGTGTTTTATGTTTATACAACTGACATATTATTCTTTCACCTTTTTCTGAGTCTTTCAGGCTCTTTAATAAAAGAGAAAACAAGAAAAATGTCTGAAGCGTCTCACAATAAAACACCCTCCGGTAGGTGATAATAACCCAAGACACTATATGTTGTGTGTTACAGGCGCCACAAATTCGCCTTTTGTTGTTCTTATCAAAGATTTTTGGAGTTACTTAATCACCTGGTTGGTGTTTTTCCAGTTAAGCAGCTATAAACATGTACGGTGACTGTATATGTACAAACATTCACCAGGAATGTAGTCGTTTCCATCAGAGCCCATTTCCATTGTTTTATTTCCTTATCTTTGTAGAGGTTTATATCTATATATATACAGTCATGGAAAAAATAATTATTTTTCTTCAGTTTCTTGTTCATTTTAATACCTGGTACCACTAAACGTCATCATGTGACTAAAACAGACAGAAAAGAAAACACTGAATGCATAAAAGCAGTGTTTTTGGCAGTACAACGCCATAGCTATTGATGTAAAAACTTAAGTGATTTAGGTTATAATCAAGAAAACCATGGAAAATGGTAAGATATCAGCTCTTAAATAAAACTCTTATGAGCAATCTTTGTGGTTATCGTTATGTTTGTCCAACAAGAAACTGAAGAAAACAAGGGTGGTCTAATAATTTTTTCCATGACTGTATATATATATATAGATATATATATATATATATATATATATATATATATACGCATATATATACGATATAGATCATATATATATATATATATATATATATATATATATATATATATATATATATATATATATATATATATATATATATATATATATATATATATATATATATATATATATATCTATATATATATATATATATATATATATATATATATATATATATATATATGCGATATATATATATATACGCACATCCATACACAGCTCACACATCCACAGAAGCACTTGACGAACAGACTGGTCGGTGCCTCGTGGCCCCGAGAGTATTTCTGCCTAATGACCTGCTCAGATCCAGATCAGACTGTTGAGTCTCCTCAGTGTCACTCAGGAAGAAGGAAAACTGATCCAGGGCCTCCTCCTCCTCCTCCTCTCCTCCTCTCTCTCCTCTCCTCCTCTCCTCCTCTGCTCCTCCTGCTCTCCAATCTTTCTGAAATTCATATTGCATTTTCTTTCAGCTTCCCTCCCTCTTCTCTTCTTATCGGCAGGAAGGTCCCTCCATATGATCCAGGTCCTGCTCAAGGTTTCTTCCTCTTAAAGTGGAGTTTTTCCTTGCCACTGTTTGGTATGAAGGTTTTTTTTTTCTCCCTACGTGGGAGTTTTTTACCTGCCATTATCATTGATTGGATTTAATGATATAATCTTAGTTAATGATATTTGCTCGGGGGTCATGCTCTGGGTCTCTGTAAAGCGCCTAGAGACAATTGTCATTGTAACAGACGCTATATAAATAAAATTGAATTGAATTATCAGCCATTGTTTCCCTCATTTTCATGTTTCTTTACCGTTTTAACAGATTTACCCGAGTCCAGCCCAGACGCTCAGTCATGTCGTTAAACTTCAATCACGCTGACAGACACGAGTGGAGCAGTCGGTTTGTTTTCCGCTGTGAAAGGTTGTAATCGGTGTAACATTCACTCCCCTTGATGATGCAACACCAAACTCACTTCAAGAATAGTTTTGCTTTATGAAACAAACAGGTTCCCTTGAAAACTAACAGTCAACACACTTACATACATAAACTTTATATGTATGTATGTAATTTAGGAAAAAAAAGAGGTATCTAAAAGGCAGAGAGCCTGAACAGAACCAGATCAGGAAGTGAGAGGTGTGTGTGCTGCAGCACATGTTGTTGTGTAACTCTCATCTCTGAGGGGTCAAAGGTCACGTTCTAATTGGGTTAATGGACTGTCCAGATCTAAAACAAGTAGATCTCAGGATCAGAGGCTAAAATGGACTAGAAAGGACAACCAACCTGTAAACAGACCAGTGTTAGACACAACAGACCCTCTGGTGATTTTACTGGTATTTAAGTATTTCTATTAACAATTCAAACCCAAACATCACAAATTGTTGACATTTTTGCAGTCTTTCACATAACAATGATACACTTAAATAGCAAATATAACACTAAATGTACTTTCCAAAATCCTGATGTATTCTGCCTTTTAAAAAAAAGGCTAAGAAAAAAAACACTAAACTTAGAATAAATTCAGGCACATTTTCACTTGACTTTCACCTGTAATTTCTTACAATAACATATATTTCAGAAAGAAAGCAAAGAATTTTCTTTCTTCTTCAATATTTAAATTTTTTTATTTTCTTATAGCACATGTTATCCATATTATTTTTTCACTGTAAGCTGAAATTTAAATCAGCTCTTCTGGGAATTGTTACAGGTTTATTTGATTTGAAATATTGAATATAAGTCTCTTAGTCATAGTTATTAAAGTAATCTAAACATTTTCTGTCATTTTTGAATGGGTGTAATTGTTTTAGAAATTATTTGAAGTTAAGTAAGAGGCCATGTATTTTAAAATTGTGATAATTCAATGTATCTTAGACCAGGGTTATCTTTGATCAGGTGTGTTGCGGCAGGGAAACACCTGAGACATGCAGGACAGCAGCCTTTGAGGACTGGGATTGGACACTCCTGTCTTGGACAATGTGGCCTTTGATTTGAGCAGAAATATTGTTATTGCTGTTTGTAGCAGAAACTTAAGATGGAGGCTGCTTTGGTTATTTAGATCAGTCTGAGGTGTGTCATCAGATTATCGTCTAATCTTTATTTATGAACCGGCGTCGGTTGACAGAGTGTTCAAACTCTGTTCTTCCCAACTCATAAATATCTTTGTGTGTGACAAGTTTAAGAGCGATGCAGTTAAGAGACTTCAACCAGCTCCAGGAAGCTGCAGAAACACACTCAACCAGGAGTTATGATGGTTTCTAACCCTTGACTTTGACTTGGAACGTACATTCATTAAAAAAAAACAACCCCAAAACAAAACAAAAGCCGTCTTTTCTGTGACAGAATAAATGTCATCCAAGCATACGTCCATTATCTATATCTGCTACTTCCTGTTCAGGGTCAACGGGGCCTGATGGAGCCTAAAACACAATAAAAGTTGCTCTGATTCAGACTGAGGGCTTCCAGGACTCATTTTCCACATCCATCTGCCAAATAATTAGGCTGCATCCATCAAAACAAAATCTTTTTCTTTTATTTTAATCTTCAAAAACTATCAAAGATATTTTCTGTACTTATTTGTTGGCTCCTGATAACTAGAAAGCCTCCACTGCCTTATCGTCTCCACCAAATGTCTAATGTCTCGTACCAGCTCCCGTCCAGCAGGAGACATATTCACCACCTGGACACTGGTTACTGGTTACTGGTTACTGGTTACTCATGAACTTAAACTCTATGAACTGGAGCACCTTCAATCCACTCACACAAGAACAATAACTGCTTTTCGTTTTCTCATTAATATTGTGGATGTGTCCAGTTTTATGTGGTACTGATATCAACACAAAAGCAATTTTCTATATCCCATAAACAAAGCTGTTATTTTCATACCAAACGTTTTGCGTGATATCTTACCAGTCAGACGGCTGGGATAGGCTCCAGGATAAAACCGGTATAGATGATGGATGGATGATCTCACCAGTCCTGTTCTCTAACCAGACATCTCTGAGGTTTCTCAGGTGGAGAAAACATCCCTCCTGTCTGACCAGTTTGGGCCAGTCTGGCCAGTTTGAGCCAGTTTGGCCAGTTTGAGCCAGTTTGGGCCAGTCTGGCCAGTTTGAGCCAGTTTGGCCAGTTTGAGCCAGTTTGGCCAGTTTGAGCCAGTTGGCCAGTTGGCCAGTTTGAGCCAGTCTGGCCAGTTTGAGCCAGTCTGGCCAGTTTGGCCAGTTTGAGCCAGTCTGGCCAGTTTGAGCCAGCCAGTTTGGGCCAGTCTGGCCAGTTTGAGTCTGGCCAGTTTGGCCAGTTTGCCAGTTGAGCCAGTTGGCCAGTTTGGCCAGTTTGGCCAGTTTTGCCAGTTTGGCCAGTTTGGGCCAGTTTGGCCAGTTTGAGCCAGTCTGGCCAGTTTTGAGCCAGTTGGGCCAGTTTGGGCCAGTTTGGGCCAGTTTGGCCAGTTTGCCAGTTTGGCCAGTCTGGCCAGTTTGAGCCAGTTTGGCCAGTTTGAGCCAGTTTGGCCAGTTTGCCAGTCTGGCCAGTTTGGCCAGTTTGGCCAGTTTGAGCCAGCCAGTTGGCCAGTTTGGCCAGTTGGCCAGTTTGGAGCCAGTCTGGCCAGTTTGGCAGTTTGGCCAGTTTGAGCCAGCTGGCAGTTTGGACAGTTTGGGCCAGCCAGTTTGAGCCAGTCTGGCCAGTTTGGCCAGTTTGAGCCAGTTTGGGCCAGTTTCAGTTTGGGCCAGTTGGCCAGTTGAGCCAGTTGGCCAGTTGGCCAGTCTGGCCAGTTTGGCCAGTTTGAGCCAGTTGGGCCAGTCTGGGCAGTTTGAGCCAGTTTGGCCAGTTGGCCAGTTTGGCCAGTTTGAGCCAGTCTGGCCAGTTTGGCCAGTTTGGAGCCCAGTCTGGCCAGTTGGAGCCAGTTGGGCCAGTTTGGGCCAGTCTGAGCCAGTTTGAGCCAGTCTGGCCAGTTTGAGCCAGTTGGGCCAGTTGGCCAGTTGGCCAGTTTGAGCCAGTTTGGGCCAGTTTGGCCAGTTTGAGCCAGTTTGGGCCAGTTGGGCCAGTTTGGCCAGTTTGAGCCAGTTTGCCAGTTTGGGCCAGTTTGGGCCAGTCTGGGCCAGGCCAGTTTGGCCAGTTTGGCCAGTGTTTGGGCCAGGGCCAGTCTGGGCCAGTCTGGGCCAGTCACTCTGGGGAACTATATCTATATCAGGGACAGGTAACTGTGTCTCAGAACAAATGGCTATGACCTGTGGGGTTCTCCAGGGGTCAATCCTGGGACCCCTGTTCAGTCTGTACATGTACAAATTGCACTGTTCAAACTGAAGGATCTTCTATATATTAAAGGAAAAAATTCAGCTTCCATTTTGGCCATTTAAAAAACAAAAAAAAACACAAAAAAAAAACCCATACAATTTAGAAAAACAAAATGTGTGAAATATTTGGCCAATCTTTATTAATGAACAGCTGTGGTATAAACGAGGTGCTCAAAAGCAAGGTTTTATACCACCTCATAAGAATGTATTTGATAACAATATAAAGTAGCACAAAGGAGTATTTTTTTATGTTAAAATATCCGCTTCAGTTTCATTGAAGGAACATTTGCTAACTTTAACAAAGCGTCGTCTCACGCAGCACAGAGGTAAGTAAGAGATTCAAGAACGTAATGATGGAAGAGAAATGTGGTAAATCTAAGCGTAAATGTTGGACAGTGTTGTAGAAGTAAATTAAACTCTGCACCTACAGATAGTATTCACATGATGTCAGAACAAAAAATAATAATAATAATAATAATAATAATAATAATAATATACATAATATAATATAATATATATAATAATAATAATTTATTATTATTATTATTATTATTATTATTATTATTATTATTATGTCAGAACAAACCCTCCGCCATTTTGTAGGTCCAGTGATGGATTTATAAGCGCTGTAACGTGCAGTGTGTAGTGAGAGTGTTGCTTAAATTTTGCACAAAACAGCTTTTTAAGGCTGAAATCTCAAACGCCGCACACATGAACAGATCGGATTCCTAAAACTGGAGAACAAGAAGGATCGAAGAACTCAGTGGACGCTGCTGAGAAGCTCAAGGAAACGATAGAAATTTCGCCTCTAATTCTTTGAGCTTTTCTGTACCGGCTGATTCCACCGTAAGAGATTTAGACACTGAACATTTCCACAGAGTTTCCCTCCTTTTCTTTTTCCTTCTGCTGTGGTTTGAGTGTTTGTTCTCTGGTGATCAGCCCAGTAACTAAACTCTGGGGTGATCGGGTCCTCCTGGTTCTGGACCCAGACTCTGGAATAAGCTGCCCCCAGAAATGTGCACCATCACTGACTTTGGGGTTTTTTAATCCAGACTTAAAACCTATTTATTTAGACTGGCTTTTAATACACAGTATTGATCTGAAATATTCTTAATTTAATTTTAATGGTATTGTTATGTCAATTTAAATTTTTTTTTTAATGTGGATTTTAATGGAAAGCACTTTGGTCACCTTGTGTGTTCTAAAGGGCTCTATAAATAAACATTGATTGATTGATTGATTTTTGTCTATTTCTCAGACTAATGTTAGCAACTTGCGAACATGCAGCTGTGCTAGCATGAATGAAGGACCAACGCTTAACGCCGGTTCAGTGTACCCAGATATGTGACGTCAGTGAATAATATCTATTAGACCCAAAAGTTCTTTTGTGTGGCTTTAAGCCATTTTTCATGTCATATTTTAGTGTTGAATAAATATAATAAATAAATAAGTAATAAGATTCCTCACAGCAGAGACTGTGATGATGCAAAGATACTGTCAATCATATCACAGGCTGTTGTTGAAAATAAAGAACGTGTAGCATAAGACAGCACAAATCTATAGCTAATGACAAAGGTTTGATCAACATAGTTTGTCTAAAAATCTGTCAGTGTTACATAAATATGCAAATGTTCAAAACCTGGGACAAAACTTTAGTTGACCAATAACAAACATCCCTCCATCCATTTTCAACGCCCTCTTCATCCTGATGAAGGTTGAGTTTATCTGAGTTTATCAGAAATCTATTAAACTGTTGAACTGTTTCAACAACTGACTGGGCCTCAAATCTTTAAAAGATTAGTTAGTTAGATGTTAATCACCTCGTTAGTAAAAATGTACTCTGGATTCACAAAAACAGCATAAAACTGATTTTTTTTTTTTATAAGAATGTGTGTAACTTAGTAAATTCCAATTGCCTGCAGGTTGAGGGAACGCTCATGAAGCTAATTAATTAGCATGGACCGCCATCACTGCTGCGCTCTATAATGATGCTTGGGGGTGTGTTAACATATTAAGTCTATTTAAACAACCAATTAACAATTTAATAGACACAAACTTAAGATTAAACATGTGAAATGCCCATTAGCACAGTGGTTGCAGCACAGGGGCAACAGTCCTCCAGTTAGTTGCAGGTTCAACTCCCAGTCTGCCCTGACTTCCTGTCTCTCTTCTGTCTCTCTCTCTCTCACTGTTAAATTTTTTAAATTATTGTGATAATTGTTTTTAATTCTGGAAAGCACTTTGTGTTGCATGTCCTTGCATGAAAAGTGCTCTACAAATAAAGATTGATTGATTGAATAAAGGCCACAAAAACTTGAAAAAGATTTTAAAAAAATTTCAAATTTGTTCTCATGTATATATATATATATATAAAACATAAATGAATGTGCATATTGTGAGAAGAGTGAGGACCGTCCACAGAAGGCATTAACACTGAAGAGTCCAAGAATGACAGTATCTATGAGCATTGATCATCTTCACGAGCTGTAAACTACTAACACTTTGATGAATGCCAATAAATGTAAATTTCATTCTACTTACAGTTTACGCACAAATCTATCAATATTTTTCAAGAAGCACTTGTGTGCTTTTTTTTTTTTTTTTTTTTCGCAATATTTAGTAAAAACAGTTTCATGAAATGCCTGAAAGTCTCAAACCTCCGCTGGGCCAACTGGGTAACTGCAGATGTTAACGCACAATTTCTGTTAAGCTTTATTAATTACCGTTAATGTGGTAGATCTTGAGATTTAGATTTGTGTGTGTGTGTGTGTGTGTGTGTGTGTGTGTGTGTGTGTGTGTGTGTGTGAGAGAGAGAGAGAGAGAGAGCGAGAGGAAGAATTAAAATATGTTTTAGTCAGTAATAAGTGGAGCATCACTCAACAACATAAACACTGTCAGAGTTTAAAATAAACCAGACCTCCTCCTGCCTCACTGTTTCATCTCTCTCAGCATCTTTCTCTTTCTCTCTACAGCCACTCGTTCTCTCGTTCTCTCGTTCTCTGTTTCCTCCAGCAGCCTGATCGTTTCCTTTCATTGTTCATCCTCCTTTTAACTGTCCGCTGAAACATTACCATCATAGTAGTAAATGTGGTGTGTACTTTACCATCATAGTAGTATATGTGCTGTGTACTTTACCATCATAGTAGTATATGTGCTGTGTACTTTACCATCATAGTAGTATATGTGCTGTGTACTTTACCATCATAGTAGTAAATGTGCTGTGTACTTTACCATCATAGTAGTAAATGTGCGTAGTAAATGGAGAGTAGTAAATCTCTGCGTTGTGATGCAGACGACCTGATGTTCGAGTATAAATCAGGTTTTAAACCGAACATTTCAGCAGTAAGTTCTTCTGCTTGGTTGTCATGGTTACATCTACATGAACATTCAAGTCCCCTGTTATGACCAAACAGTCAAAATCAGTGCACACAACTGAAATTAGTTCAATAAAATCATAAATAAAACAAATCTGTGGTGGTTTGTAAATGGTGATACTGAATAAAGAATGGAAGATTGTTTTATCTCCATTTTGAATGATTCATATTTAAACAATGAAATAAACCCAAATTATAACTTGTGTGTGAATATATTGTCCCTGAATATGGTACAAACACGACCACCGCTCTGGTTCTGTCAGGTTTCAGACACAAAAGTGAAGTGAGATGGACTAGATTCAATCAGGACCTTAGTCTAAAACATAAAATCAAGATTTTACGAAAAAAGAAAAAAGATTTTTATACCAATTCAATTCAATTTTTCAATTCAATTTTATTTATATAGCGTCTGTTACAATGTCAATTGTCTCCAGGCGCTTTACAGAGACCCAGATCATGACCCCCGAGCAAATATCATCAACTAAGATTATATAATTAAATCCAATCAATGATAATGGCAGGTAAAAAACTCCCACGTAGGGAGAAAAAAAACCTTTATACCAAACAGTGGCAAGAAAAACTCCACTTTAAGAGGAAGAAACCTTGAGCAGGACCTGGATCATAGGGGGGACCTTCCTGCTGAAGACCAGCCGGGTAGGGTAGAGAAAGAAAAGAGGGGGAGGGGAGGACAGGAAGAGAGAGGACGGAGGACAGAGGAGAAGATGGAGGACAGAAAGAGGATGGAGGACAGAGAGAGGAGAGCACAGAAAAGTAAAAAAATAATAATAAAGAAGTAGTGGAATTGTTGTAGGGTGAATGCAAGCGGGCTATGGAGGGCCCTTGGGCGTTGTGGTCAGCGTAATGAGCCATGATAGGCTCTTGAGTATCAGTAATGTGCGGGTGGGGTGTAGGTGAGGTGTGTGTGAGAGAAGGGGGGAGGAGGGGGGGAGGGGGGAGAGGAAGGGGTTTGGGTTTAAGAAAAGAGAAGGGTAGGATTTCAAACAAAAGGATGCAATATATAAACATAAAACAGATGGAGGCAGCAGCACTGGGATGAGATGGCCAGAGGACCAGGTCGCCGATCACCACGCCAGTCGGCACCCAAACACAAGTGGAGGAGAACCCCGGGATGGACAGAGGATGGAACTGCAAGTCAGCATGAAAACCCAGGACACTCTGGCCTGCAAATACACAAAGAGAAAAGGGGGCAGAAACAGCACAACAAACACAGGAAAGCAAAGAAAATGGAGCACAGTTTCAGTAGCAGGGTGCTCCCAAATAATTATAAATGAGCTGGAGGAGGAGGAAGGGAGGGGAAGAAAGGGAAGAAAAAGGAGAAGAGCAGTGGAGACACCACTCAGCAGATCATGCTGGTGTCCCCCTGTAGCGTAGGCCTATAGCAGCATAGCTATGACGAAGCTGTGATTAAGACGAGCTACTCTAGTCTTACTACTACAACTATAGTTATAACTATTAGCCCCTACACACTACAGTTTAGACTAACTGTAGCTATAACTATTAGCTCCTACACACTATAGTTTAGACTAACTGTAGCTATAACTATTAGCCCCTACACACTACAGTTTAGACTAACTGTAGCTATAACTATTAGCCCCTACACACTATAGTTTAGACTAACTGTAGCTATAACTATTAGCATCTACACACTATAGTTTAGACTAACTGTAGGCTTTACTGAACAGAAATGTTTTCAGTTTAGTTTTAAAGATGGAGATGGTATCAGCCTCCTGAACCCAAACTGGTAGCTGGTTCCATAATAAAGGTGTCTGGTAGCAGAAGGCCCGTCCTCCAAACCTACTTTTAGATATTCTAGGAACGACGAGTAATCCTGCACTCTGAGAGCAGAGAGCTCTATTAGGAGCATAACATGCTATCAAGTCTTGTAAATAGCGCGGAGCTAGGCCATTAAGGGCCTTATATGTGAGAAGCAGAATTTTAAACTCAATTCTAAATTTCACGGGAAGCCAATGGAGGGAGGCTAACACGGGAGAGATGTGATCTTGCTTACGGATTCCTGTCAGCACCCTCGCTGCTGCGTTCTGGATCAATTGAAGGCTATTTAGCGAGCTTTTCGGACATCCTGCTAACAGCGCATTACAGTAATCCAGTCTAGAACTGACAAATGCGTGGATTAATTTTTCGGCATCACCCTGGGAGAGGATGCTCCTAATTTTGGCAATATTACGAGGTGATAGCACCAAGAGGCAGCTGATGGTTGCCTCTTGGTGCTATCAAACTGGTTTTGAACACATCCACAGACGACGCCGGTGACCCCGTGAATTATGGTTGACGGTGAATTCTCAGTTGTATCTTTGCATTTATAATGAAGAAACTGCAATAGTAACTTTATACACTGTATTCATATTATTTAAAGTTTGTCACTATTTGAATCATATTCTCTCAGATAAAATTCTAATTAAAGGTTTTATATCTGGTTCTACTCTACTCTGAGAATTAATATATTCTTTTAATGTAATTTTAACTTATGCAAAACTTGCATAACTGCATAACTTTGAATATGCACCAATGCTAACCTGTACAGGTGTATTATTTTTGACAGCACACCCTTTCTATACTGAAGTGGAGCAATAATTACTTTTCTGAGTTTATTGCTTATGTCTTTCCCTCTCTGCGCTGTATTAACAAACACATGTATTTTCTAGCAGACTGGTGTAATGTTTATACCACACATACACACATGCTAACGATTAATTCATTAAGGCAGTGGTCTTCAACCGGGGGTCCGCGACCCCTAGGGGGGCCGTGGAGGTACTGTAGGGGGTCCTCCAACTTAAAAAGAAATAAAGGCAATTTTAACCAAAATAATTTGAGAGTAAAAAAAAAAATAATAATAATAATAATTTAGAAAAAAAAAATATACATATATATATATATTATATAGATATATAGATATATATATATATATATATATATATATATTATATATATATATATAATATATATATACAGGCAGTTCTAAAATATAAACTGCCTGAAGTTAAACGTTTCATTGTTGGAAAATAACAATAATAAAAAACATTGTCTCATACCAACTATAAAATAATAATAATAATAATAATAATAATAATAATAATAATAATAATAATAATATGATATGCATGAAAGTTTTATCAACCATAAACACATGTAGGCTAATAACCCAGTCAGGAATTGGTTAATAAGGTGAAATAAGCAGAATTAAAATACAGCTAAAAGTTATTATAAGCCAGGCTTAAAATGTGACACTTTAAAAAAAAAAAAAAGGGGGGGGGGGGATAAGAATTACAAGCAGGGGTCCCTGCTCTGTTTTTCCCTCATCCAAGGGGTCCCTGGGCTAAAAAAGGTTGAAGACCCCTGCATTAAGGGATGATTATCATCATCTATCCTCTTAAATCCTATGGAAGCAGTAAGCAGGTAATTAAAATAAGTACTTACATATTTTTTTCTCCCTGTTTTGGCTTCATTTTTGTGAAATAATGAAAAAAGTTGCTTGTTTTGTTTGTGTCAAGTTGCATTTCCAAATATTAAATCTGATTATGAATGGATGAGTTATATTTGACTATTTATTTGCACAAGAAACAAACCTGATTTAAAGCGGAGGCCGTAGGTTTTACTCTTACCTGTATAACACACCTGCAGGTTTGAGTTTCCATGTGTCTGAGTATATATTTTAATAAGCTTTAATTGATCAAACTTTTGTTAGACGTGCTCGCTGAACATGGTCACATCAATCTATCGCCAATTACAAGCGGTTTCCTGCTGCCCGGGCCCCAGTTGCTGTGACAACCTGGATGATTGATCACCAACAGCAAGGATTCTCTAACCTGATCAGGGAAATTACCATGGCGACCGCCGGGGCCATATGAGTCCCCCCCCCACGAAATTAAATCCACGACGCTCATCACCGCGTCTGACTGACGTTCTTACACAAACATTTCACACTGCTGTCAACACAAACGCAAACACACGAGGGACTCGTCCAGATTCAGCGTCTCAAACACACACACGTGCACACACACGTGCACACACACGCAGCTACAAGCTTCAGACAGAGAGAAGCAGGGAAGGAGGAGAGTCTCCCCGCGGCCCCTGGGGGCCCGAAGCACCAGATGATGGCAGCGACGAGGGGACATGAAGACGTATTAATGTACTGAAGACTTAATGAACCTGCAGCTCGACTAGAGGAGGAGGAGGGGGGGGAGGAGGAGGAGGAGGAGGGGGAGGGGGGGGGAATGGTGTTTACTTTATTAGTTTACAACAGATTAATGGGGATAATCATTTAAGTGATGGAGATGGATTACCCTCTCAAAGCTGGCTGCAGCTACACACACACACACACACACACACACACACACACAAAGCTGATAAAATGAGGTGTGTGTGTGTGTGTGTGTGTCTGTGTGTGTGTGTGTGTGTGCGTGTGTGTGGTCTGGTTTTCATATATTATATAATGCTATAAAGACAGATGCTTCTTCTGTCCCAGTCTGGTTCATTCTCTGCTCACTACTTCTGATTCGTTGTAATTTGTATTGATTATATATTCATGATAGAACTATGTGTGCCATTAATTTCATTATTATACCTGTACGTTTTTTTTTCAAATGTTGTCCAAGAACTTGATAAAATAAGTAAAGAAACTGTGTTAGAATGACACTTAGAATAACATTTATTTATACATATATACATTATTATTGTTATCACTATTACTATTACTATTACTGTTATTATTATTATTATTATTATTATTAATTTTATTATTATTAGGATTATTTATTATTTATTATTATTATATTGATTATTATTTATTATTACTGTTGTTATATTATAACAACACTTAGAATAACATTTATTTAACATATATTATTATTGTTATCATTATTATTATTATTATTATTAATATTACTGTTGATATTATTATAATTATCCATTTCCATTTGGGCTAATTAAAATATTCTTTAATTGAATTTGAATTTAATCTACAATATATGTTGGTGTACCTTGAATAACTTCATGAACACATATTTCACAAAAAACTCTTTGTTGTTTGTTGTTACTATGATGACCTGCATCCATCCATCCATCCATCCATCCATCCATCCATCCATCTACCCATCCATCCATCCATCTACCCATCCATCCATCAAGGTTATTATAGTTTTGAAATTTTCTTTAGTTTTTATTTTTATTTAGTTTTCCAGTTTGCTTTTTTATTTCAGTTTAGTTTTAGTTAGTTCAACAAGTTATTTAGTAGTTTTAGTTTAGTTTTTATTTGAGGAATTGACTAGTTTCAGTTTAGTTTTTATTTAGTTTTTTTAGTCTTAGTTTTAGTTTTTCTTCTTCTTGCAGTATGCAGCAGTTTATACACCTTTTCGACTTGAAAATTGTGGACATGCGCCCCCTAGTGGCTCCGCCATAACTGGAGTGTGCGGTGCTCCACCAACTAACCCAAACACAGCAGCGTGGAGCATCTGTTACTGATAACGCAGACATGTCTTGGATTGATGATGTTAGGCAGTGGCCTCCAGTTACAGATGAAGGTAGTTTATCGCTGTTTTTAATGATTGGTTATGGAAATAACATGATCTATTCCCATAACCAAACACTAAAAACTGTGGAACGCTGCAACGCTGGCTATAACTAACGTCAACAAGCCATAAAGATTATGCTACTGTAACGTTAACGCTAGCGGTAAATTAGGCTATGTGTTAATGTTATATTTAATTTATTTTATCATTCTCCTAATTCATTCATTCATTAATTGATTTATAGGCTTGTGCTAGTGCCGAGGGCTACAGTAGCCTCATACTGCTGTTCTTTCGGCCAGAATCGTCCGGGACTCTCAGCGAGACTATGAGTAGTACGAGATTGAATGTTAACGAAAACTCACCCGGCTGTATTCATTTGGAACAAAGTCCTTTCTGTTGATATTTTTTCACCCACGTCTTCCTAACTTCTTGTTCTGCAAACAAGGCAGTCTTCGTGCAGTAAAGGCTTGTGTATTTCACATACTTTCTTCTTCCATTGTTGAATTTTCACGCCATTGTTGGCACAGTTTATGACGGAACATGTATTCCCACTCAACCGACTCGACATTATAAAAATATATATTTGTAGAAAGAGAAAAACACTGGTTAATCTGCGAGCCGGTGAAAGTGTCGCTCTGTAGCCACTCCAGCAATGGCGGACGGGGTACTTCTGGGGGGGCTGGCCTGAAAAGGTCTATATCCGCTATGCTGCCCCTCTCTGGAGGGAGGGTAGCATAGCGGCTGCTGCAGGACAGGCAGTAATCTCTATGGCAGTAATCGAGGGAGAAAACGAAACGACAACGAAAACGAAGCTGAATTTATCTACAATTCAGTTTTAGTTTAGTTAGTTTTACATCCTTCATTGTAGTTTTTTATTTAGTTTTTCGTTTTTTTACATTGTATTTATCATGCATCATTGCAGCCAGCCAGCCAGATATGGATCCAGCCAAGAGCAAGAAGCCACCCTGCCAGTCCAGCCATTCCAGCCAGCCAGCAGCCAGCCACCCAGCCAGCCAGGCAAAGTCCAGGCCAGCCACACAGCCATCCAGCCAGCCACCACCCAGCAAGCCATCCCAGCAGTCCAGCCAGCCAGCCCAGCCAGCCAACAGCCAGCCAGCCATCCACCAGCCAGCCACCAGCCAGCCAGCCAGCCAGCCCAGCAGCCAGCCATCAGCAGCCAGCCAGAAAGCCAGCCACACCCCAGCCAGCCAGCCAGCCCCAGCCCAGCAGACAGCCAGACCCAGCCAGCCAGCCAGCCAGCCAGGCCAGCCAACCCAGCAGCCAGCCCAGCCAGCCAGCCAGCCAGCCAGCCAGGCCAGCCCAGCCAGCCAGCAGCAGCCAGCCAGCCAGCCAGCCAGCCAGCCAGCCAGCCAGCCAGCCAGCCAGCCAGCCACCCAGCCACAGCCAGCCACCAGCCACCCAGCCAGCCAGCCAGCCAGCCAGCCAGCCAGCCAGCCACCCAAAGCCAGCCAGTACAGCCAACAGCCAGCCAGCACCCAGCCACCCCAGCCATCCAGCCAGCCACCCAGCCAAGCCAGCCATCCACAACAAAGCCATCCATCCAGAACCCAATCCAGAAAGCCAGCCAGCCAGCCATCCACACCACCCAGCAGCCAGCCAGCCATCCAGCCAGCCATCCATCATCCAGCCAGCCACCATCCAGCCACCAGCCATCCAGCCATCCAGCCAGCACCAGCCAGCCAGCCAGCCATCCAGCCAGCCAGCCACCCAGCCAGCCAGCCAGCCAGCCAGCCAGCCAGCCACCAGCCAGCCAGCCACCAGAGCCATCCAGCCAGCCAGCCAGCCAGCAGCCAGCATCCACAGCCAGCCAGCAGCCAGCCAGCCAGCCAGCCATCCAGCCAGCCAGCCAGCCAGCCACCGACCCAGCCAGAAAGCCATCCAGCCAGCCAGCCAGCCAGCCAACCAGCCAGCCAGCCAGCCAGCCACCAGCCACCCAGCCACCAGCCACCACCAGCCAGCACACAGCCGCCAGCCAGCCAGCAGCAAGCCAGCCAGCCAAGCAGCCAGCATAGCAGCCACCCAGCCACAGCAGCAGCAGCAGCCACCAAGCCAGCACAGCCACAGCCAGCCATCATCCAGCAGCCACCCAGCCCAAGCCACCAGCATCCAGCCAAGCCACCAGCCATCCAGCCATCCAGTCCATCCAAGCCATGCCAGCACCAACAGCCACCCACACCACAAGCCATCCATCCATCCATCCATCCAGCATCCATCCACATCCATCCATCCACCCATCCATCCCATCCATCCACACCAGCATCCAGCCCATCCATCCATCCATCATCCACCCATCCACCCATCCATCCATCCATCCATCATCCACCCATCCACCCATCCATCCATCCATCCATCCATCATCCACCCATCCATACATCCATACATCCATCCATCCATGCATCCATACATCCATCCATCCATGCATCCATCCAGCTCTCTTCAGGTGAAAGCCTGGGGTCACCTGGACAGGTGGGATAGCCCCCCTCAAGAACATTTCCAGATGATCATCAGTACTGGTGGAAGGATATTTGGACTTAAGTTTTCATGTAACTTCATGTAAGTAACTGGATCCTAATAATAATAATAATAATAATAATCATAATAATCATAATAATAATCATTTCCTCTCGTTAGGGAACGTTTCCTCTGTAACTGTCAACGAACCGTCGACTGTTAAAATATCGTTCTCCCCTCCAGACGAGTTCATGTGAAGCAGCGTTGCGGTATTTGATGCGAGTAAATCATCTTCAGCATCTTCCTGGAAAGGCTAGCACATGAACGTAGCGACTGGAAGTGTTTGTCCACCTCTGAGAGACGGGTCCCGATCTGCTGTCCGTCCCTCACATCTCCAGCTGCTGAGGCAACGTTCAAATCATCTTTGACCACAGATGTTAACTGAGCGAATCATATATTGATCACAGCTCTACATCAAGGTCATTCAACATGTTGATTAAGAATCGGAGGTCCAGCAGCTACTTGACATTTACTTGGTTTTATTCTAAATGTTTAGCTACAAGGAAAAACTCCTTAATCTCTGGACGGAGCTCTCAAACTCTTTACAGGAACGTCCGTTGACTCAGCCATCATACGTCAGCGTACACCAGTACTTCTCAATTATTTTCTGCTGCCCCTTAACATTAAGGGAAACAAAAAAAAAGAAATATAGATCAACTTATAACAAAGATTAACTTTATGAAAATAGTTTTTTAGTCTGTAAAGATTTAAAGTGCATCAATCCCACCGTAGCGCTACATCAGCGTCGTCATATTTCCTCGTCTTAACTTTCTGGTGACTTTCGTTTGTCTCAGTGGCTGCGGTTACATGATGTTTTTTAATTAAAATTAGGAATTAAATAATTCCGAATTAAACTATTTTCCTTTGAGTTTACATGGAAATAGTAATTCAGAATTGAGGTTTACATGGAAAACGCGTTTGTTCGGCTTTATCCAACTCCGCTTTAGGTCTGGGGGTTGGGAAGGGTTCTGATTGGATGGGGGGGGGGGCGTCTTTACATCTACCGGAAGAAAACAAACTTAGCTAACTCGGTTAGCAACAACATTCCACTTATTTTTGACCTGGGTGGTGTCTCTATCTGTGAAACCTCCTTCATTTAACCTGGCCGCTTTGAAAAGCTCACAATTTTTATGTTTCCTGCCATCTGTTCTTTTAATTATTTCCAGTTCCTCCAAGCTATTTATTAAATAAATCGTCTCTGCTCTTGAACACTGTTTACTGCTTGCTGCCGGAATATAAGCGTCATGGCGACAGACGGGCAAGAGAACTAGCATGCGCAGAAAGACGGGAATTAATTTAAAGAGGAATGAGTGTTTACATGACCGCGGAATTATTTAATGCAGAATTAAAATGGGAATAAACCAGCCACTTACTTTGGAATTAAGTTAATTCGGAATTGACATTTTCATATGGAATTAAGTGTTTACATGGTAACTTTTATTCGGCTTTAACTTTAATTCTGAATTAAAGAGGAATTAAACTTCCCATGGAAACGCACTGATTATCTCCGTCTCTCTCCGTCTTTGTTTTCATCCCTGTTAAATATTTTTCCCTGGTGTCTCTTGAGTGGTGTCACTTCATATCTCACACATGTCCGTGCAAAAAACCCGACACAATATAGCTAAATACTGCCTGAACCCACTGGGACAATGAGAGCGTCACTGCCCCCTACTGGAGTATGTGTGCAATTACACTTTATTCTGGTACGGAAAAAAAAAAAAAATGCTCCCCGGGGTCGCACAGCGCCCCCCCCCCGGGGTCGCGCCCCACTATTTGAGAAGGACTGAGTTACACCAACAACTCAGAGCTTTCGCAGTCCGTCTTCTCCAGATGTGCGAAGAACTTCTTGTGATTAACCTTTCTCTTTCTCAGCTCACTTTTTGGCAGGAAGTCAACGTCATACTTTTTATGAACAGTCCAAAAATGCTGCTCCACATATCCCTTCTTCAGAATAGCAATGGTAGACCGACAGATTAGACAATCTCATTTTTATACCCTTTAAGTTCAGTAGAAAAAGATTGGAGGCTAACTAGGCAACTTGGTTGATTGCTAGAAACTTGTGCCTGTATGTCAATCAAGTGACAAACGTCATAGTGTGGATGGATGACAGCCTGTAATCCATCCTCTATATTTTTTATTAATTGATTCAACAATTTAATAATTATCTAAATTTTTATGCCATGCAATCTACCCACACTACCTTTTGTGATTGACCAGTAGATTGCAATCGACCAGTAGATCACAGCTGACGTACTGGGCACCACTGGTCAAGAGTTACTATAGGCTTTACTGAACAGAAACGTTTAAGTTTAACTCTAAAACATAGAGGTAGCGTCAGCCTCCTCCATTGTTCCTGACTAACTCTGATCCAGTCAGTGAAAAGAAGCAGTGATGCCTAATATTCACTAGTATTAAAAAGAAGTATTTATAGCCCCAAAATAAAGCACGTTAGATCTAAATTAATATCCAAAAATAAATTCAAGCGCTCAGTCCCTGGAGGTTGGCGTACCGCGACTACTTCACTTCTCAGTTTAACCCCGTAATATAACTGCTGCATATTAGCATTAGCCTGATGTAAATGAGCAGTATGAACCTCAGTCTACTGGAGGTGATGGACAGAAGGACTCATCCCTTCAGGAAGTTAAGGTGCCGTTTTTTCACCCTCACATGGCCGTTGTTAGATGAGATTTCCCGCCCACACACACCTGTTCTCAGTCCAAACAACGAGTGCTACTATTTTGTCTAAGCCAGTCATTTCTCTGAAATTAAATTCAAAAATACTTTATTGATTGCGGAAGGGAAATTAAACTGTAGCAGTAACTGTCATGATTTAAGTCTCTTTAATGATTCGTTGGTTACTGGTGTGGACAGGAAGGATTTATCTGTGTTACAGCCGATCCACAGCAGACTATCACAAACACGCTAACGCTAACACGTTTAGAGACTGCTCTGAATACACACAAAAACCTTGAAAATACACACACACACACTAAAATAAACTGTAACAAAAAAAGCAAATTCATGGAGGACCTGGTGAACTCATTAATGTAGGCAAAAAAACAGATACACACATTATTCCACCAAGAGGTTTAATTACGCGGCTTTTCTGCTTCTGCTGCTGCGCGATGGATCTGAGTGTCAGAGCAGCTGACAGATGAAGACAGAGCACAGGTACCACTGCACATGCACACGCACACACATATACACACATATACACAGGCACACATATACACACACACACACATATACACATATACACACACACACATATACACACACATATACACACACACACACACACACACAACACACATACACACACATATACACACACACACATATACACACACATATACACACATATACACGCACACACATATACACACACACATATCTACACACACACATATACACACACACATACACACATATACACACACATACACACACACACACATATACACACATATACACAGGCACACACATATATACACACACATATACACACACACACACATACACACATATACACACACACACATACACACACATATACATATACACATATACACACACACACACATACACACACACATATACACACACACACACATATAAACACAACACACCACAACACATACACACACACATAACATATACACACAACACATACATATACACACATACACACACATATACACATACACAACACCACACACACCCACACATACAACACACACACACACACACACACATATACACACACACACATACACACACACACACACACACACACACACAACACACACACACACAATATACACACACATATATACACACACGCACACACACACATACACACACACACACACACCCACACATATACACACACATATACACACGTGGACATAAAACCTTTCTATTTGTGTTGCTTTATTTTATTTTCATCAACCCCCACCGTCTCAAGTACACACTTTGTCTCCGCCACACTCTTGTCTTTCGTCTCCATAGGTCCTGCGTCTCCATGGTAACCGGGTACACACTTTTAGTAAATACACTTCCAGAGTCAGACTGGATGGTTTGGATTAAAGCGAAGCAAATCGTTCTACTGGACACGTTCACTTTAAATCAGACCGTCACACACAAGTGTTTTACATAAACAGCACTTCAACTGTAAAAAAAATAAAAATAAAAAAAAGTAGTACCTACATTTAACTAGTTATTGTTTATAAAAAAGCATCGGCAGGGTCCTCGGCCAAATATAGAAGAATAAAGAAGAGATCACAAATTTCTTAAACTCATTTTGTGATTATCTAAAATGTACACATTTGATTTGGCTATATTTTGATATAAATTTATGTTTAATCAACTTTCATTTAATGGACTAGAATTAATTAATTAATTTGAAATCCAGTAGAATAAGTTCTGGTTAAACTGGTGATCCAGTGGTTCTGTTAGACTCTGTTATACTAGAGCCAGAGTTTGATAAAACAATTTAAATAAACACTCACTGAACTGGAATGATTGTATAAAAGATAATAGAAATATTAATTAATCAACACATAAACACAGTAAAACAAAACTATGGTGCTCGTATCAGAGGGGATTTGTGTTTAATTTTCATTTTTTGTCCACGTTGTCATCCTCTGAAATATTAAGTTGCTCAGCAGCACTTTAGCAGTGGCATCATCCCATTTAATATTTAAATATAATTTTATTTAATATCACCCAAACATCCCAACTGTACTAAACCATCCTTTTTTCTTATTTATGTCCAGCTATGATGGAATAAACTCCTCACATGTAACGATTCCAGTTTAACTGCTTTAACAGAATATGAGTCTGAAATACAAACAATATGAATAAAAGATATGTGGAATAAATAAAAGACGTATCAATAGAAGAATAAACAAACGGGACATTTTATAACCTGTTATACTGAAGCAGGACTGTAAGGATGGTAATTAACAAGAAATTAAAACTTTGGTAGTTAAAGGCAGATTCATTGTTGAAAGGAACAAAAATAGGAACCAGCAAAAACAAATTGGAAGATTAAGAAACTCTAGATAAAAAAAAAAGAAAAAAGAAAACCAAACAAACTCAGGAACAAAGCATGGTTTAAAACATGAAAATACAGAAAATGTATTTACAAGTAAATTAAAATATCTTTTTATTTAGAAAAATGTAAAATGCAAATCTATATATTTCTAATTTCTTTAATTTTATTTTCCTTTTTCATGTTAGTATTTGAAAATGCAAATAGTAAAAATTAACTTTAGCAACAACAATAATAGTTGTTTATCAATAAAGGAAAATTCCAGAAATGTTTGTTATTTAAGTTTCTTCCAAGAATCATTACAGATGGTTTTACTTTGAGCAGGATGTCCAGTAAAAGTCTGAAAAAGCCTCCGACTGAAGACACTTCTGTTCAGGATTGTCCAACATGTTGTTGGTTTTATTAATATCCTTCTTTGCACAATCGGTTCAAGAGACTTCAGAACAGTCCTAAGAACTGAGACGGCCGTCTTTCTCTGATTCTGCTTCTCCAGAAGATGATTTCAGATGAGATTGAACTCTCTACAACAGACCTATAGACCTGGTCTTCTGTCCATCACTGATACACCTGGTCTTCTGCTAGCGGCTAATATGTTAACATGTTAGAATGTCTTTTTATGTAAACAAAAAAAAAAAAAAAAAAAAAGAAGAAGTTTTGTTACTGGGCATCTTTTATGTTCAGAATATTTTAATTACAATTGAAATATTGTCAGTAAACAACTCATTATATGTCATTAGGAATAATCTCCGACAAGAAGGTTGTGTTTTTGCTAGTGTTTATCTGTTTGTTTGTTATCGTTTGTTTGTTGTTTGTTGTTTGTTTTTGTTTTTGTTTATCTGTTTGTTTGTTTTTGTCTGTTTGTTTGTTTATCTGTTTGTTTTTTTGTCTGTTTGTTTATCTGTTTGTTTGGTTATCTGTTTGTTTCTCTGTTTGTTTGTTTATCTGTTTGTTTGGTTATCTGTTTGTTTCTCTGTTTGTTTGTTTATCTGTTTGTTTGTTTGTTTGTCTGTTTGTTTGTTTGTTTGTTTGTCTGTCTGTCTGTTTGTTTGTTTGTTTGTCTGATAAGATAAGTCAAAGTTATGGATGGATTCTGATTAAATTTTCAGGAGTTGTCAGAAATGTGAAAGGGAAGAACTGATTCCATTTTGGTTCTGATCCAAAAGAAATCCTGGATTCTGGATCACTTTTAAATTTTTGATAACATTGTGGTAAATGGGACCAAAAAGTTTGTTTCTCAATATCTCCGTTAATTTTTGCCCAAAACTCATGAAATTTGACTCAGGGATTGACAATTGGAACTCCTATCTAATTTCAGAGGCTGATCCGGATCTGATCCGGATCTGATCCAGATCTGATCCAGAAGGCGGATTTTATCGCAATCTCTATGAAAACATTGAGGATGTTTAATTTCAATATATTGACTTTGGAAATAAATATTTAATGGAATCTTTATAGCATTATTATTTATTTTTGTGTGCATAAAGGAAGATATGGTACTTTTTTAGTGGTCCAATATTGTCAGCGCTGTACGTACGACTAATATTTATGGTGTAAATCTCTATACGGGTGAATTGTTGTGCTCTCCGAGTGCTTTTCTAGTTAGAAAATAAAAATACTTTTTACCTAAAAATGAATAAGAACATAAAACAATCTGCTGTATATTGTTGAGCTTTAAATGTGAAGGAAGTTTAACTGGAACATTCCCACCAGAGATCACAGGCAGCAGCTGAACCAACCAGTCAGGCTCCCAGTTCAACCAGTAAGCTGCTCTCTGACTGATCCAGGTCCTGGTCCAGGTTTATTCCTCTTAAACTGGAGTTTTTCCTGCCACTGTTTGGCTTAAATGTTTCTGTGTGGGAGTTTTTTTTTACCTGCTATTATTCTTGTTTAGGACTCAATGTTATTTTTTAGTTAATGATATTTGCTCTGATCTGAGTCTCTGTAAAGACCTGGAGACAGTTGACATGGTAACAGACGCTTTATAAATAAAAATGAATTGAATTGGGGATTTCACAGCGTAAACGACAGTGTAATGCAGAATTTTGAATTTCAACTCATTTAATGTATTATGAATAATTAAGAGTTTTTGTTTTTCTTTCTTTTATGTGAGCTATTTCAGTTATAGTGAACAGAAATTATATGTCGCTGTAAATCAAATTCAGATTACTCATATCAGACAAATTCAGTAACAAAGCTTTATTTCACATTACCATAATCATGGAAATAAGGTTTTATTGTCAAAAGGTACAACGACAACATGAATAATTTACCAAAATGAGTAATAAAAGACATGAAACATTTATTTTCATGGATTATCTTTTTCACTTTTGTATGTAGAATATTTGAACAGTTTTCAGAGTATCTGCTGCATTTTAGATGACAGGAAGACAAAATGTAACATTCTGGTTGCCGAGGGGTCGTTAAAATGTACCAGGATTAGCACTAATTATCTGTGTGTGTGTGTGTGTGTGTGTGTCTGTGTGTGTGTGTGTGTGGGGGGGGGGGGGGGGGTAAAATTGAGGAATTCATCAGGTTTCACTTTCAGCCCCGTTGGCTTCGTGTTGATATCTGTGAGTGGATGATGAAACTCACATTCCTCTTCAACCTTTTAGAAAGCAGTCCTGCAGAACGTCAGTTCACACGTGCACATGCACATGCACATACATGCTCACAACATACGTGCACACATACTCGCATTCATTGTAGGGAGAAAAAGTTGCAGCCAGGACCAATACTGATAAAGCCAAATGGTAAAAAAATATTTCTCTTTCATAGCACAGAATTTCTTTTATTTTTTAAACGTACCAGTGCTTTTATATTTGAATCCTGCTGCATATCTGATCTCTACTGGAAAGATAACAACAACAGTAGCTGCTGAAATATTGAGAGCATGGATCAGTATTAAACATTAAGCTCCAAATAAAAGGACTTTTCATTCATTAATGTCTTTTCCCACTTCAGTTCTGTTCAGGCTCACTGGAACCAGCTCGTCCCATTACTGGTTTAATTTCTTATTCATTACATAAAACTGTCAGATTGCCTCAGATTAATTCTGCAGCAGAACACAATGATTTCTGGTAGAGGTTTGATCTCTCATCTTATCATCCTGTAACATCCTGTGATGAACGTGGAAGCAAATGAAGAGAAAGAAAAGAATGAAATGCAATTTTCTCAGACTCATGACAAAATTGTAACTTGTACATCAAGATCCATAAACTACACAATCTACTCCATAAAGTAGATTTATGAAGCTGAAATCAGAGTGGTTGCCAAATGCTAATGAAAATAAATGAATACATACAGTAAATAAATAGATCCCAAAAGTATCCTTTAAAAGGCTGCAGAGCTGGTAGTTTATCCAATATATCAAAATATCAAAAATCAATATGAAAGTATTATCAGTATACGATTAAAAATAAATAAAATTAAATGACATATTGTTTCTTTTTACAAAAAATGAAAAAAAAAAAAGTTTTCTGAAGTTTCAGCTGCCACAATTGAATCTCTGTCATTTCTGGGTGTTTATAGTTTACTATTTATCAAGTTTTCATTGGAAATGAAGCAAAGATGAGTGAACAAATCTTTTCTGGCCCGGTATGTTTATGAAACATTAAAAAGGTTACTACTCAGAATTACCTCACGTCCCAACACTGGTTATGGTGCATGTTCCCAGTGTTTTCCTCATAAAGGCAGTGATGATATATAAACTTACAGACGGGTTCAACCAGCCTGAGGTTCGTTCCAGTTTCATTTTATGAACTGTGAACAGAAAGAAACATTCTCAGACATCCAGACTTTTCACTTACATTACATTAGATTAAATATTACATCAACCACTGAGGACAGTAAAGTCATGTATTTCGGGGGAAATGTGTGGGAGAGCTTTGCATCTCTTATTGGCTGAGATTTTAAATATACATTAATATTTTTTTTTTTACAGTCCCATTTATTCAATGATTAAAGAAATTACCCAGATGGAATTCATTTTCAAACTGTATGTTTATTTTTATTTTTTTATTTTTATTTTTTGCTTCAGTTGAGCCAATCAACATAAGTGTGTCCATAAGTGAGGGAGATCTTGTCATGCAATGTCTATAAAAACAAAAAAAATTGAACTGTTCTACCAGAAAATCCGATTTTCAGGCTTTGCCAGACACAAAATATGACGTCTTTAGTACGTATGTATGTTAAACATTATTCTGACTGCTTATATGTGTGAGAATATAATAAATGAAGAAATAACAGTAACGTTGAAAATACCGAAAAGCAAATGTGATCAAATGTCATATGTTGTGTTTTGTCTCCCCTAACGGCTGTAAACAGACATTACAGTGTTGACGCTCATCTCTGTCGCGGGCTGATGACGATTATTACGTAACCGAGACTGACAACAAACACATCCTTGTGTAAGTGTCCGTGAGCAGGACGGTGAACAGTCCCAGTTACCTGTCCTCTTTATCTGTGGTCATGTCTTTATCCTGGTTATGGGAACCAGTCAGCAGACATGTCGCTTCCAGGAGCTCAGTTCTGGAGTCTGTCTTTGCAGGTTGGTGTTGGTTTAAGTTTTAGTTTTAGTTTTAGCTTTAGTTAGCTCAGCTACAGTAGCCGGTAGCTCGTCATGTGAGTCGACGCGTTTACCGGCTGTTTCAGTGCTTTAATGTGCAAATATTGTATTATTTACATTTTAGCACATGATTTAAGCATCGTTTCTTTCTGAGTTTGACGTAAACATGTTTCGGTATTTGATACTCTGGTAATTCCTAACGTGAAGGGCCATAAACTGTGTAATGAGTGCGGACTGGTTTTGACACAGATTTTATCCTGACAGAATAAAACAGAATAACAGAATCCTAATCTTTGTAATGTATCTTATTCAGCAGGTTCAAGAGCAGCCAGTGGAGCAGTGAAGGACAAGGAGCCGCTGAGGAAGGCTAAAACCCCCCAGGGGAGGTTTGATCTGCCTGAAGAAAAAAACAAAGATGTTCTAGAAAGTGAGGGAAGAAGAGGAAGAACACACACACACACACACATTTAACCTAAGCACAAAAACTACTTGGCAATAAATCTTAGAACGTTGGAAAGCGAGATTATTTCCCTTTTAAATAGTGGCCCATTTGTAAGTAACATTTGTGGGATGAGCAGAATAACCAGTTCCAAATCTTCTCTGTCAATGTCAGCTTTTTTTTTTTTTTTTTTTTTTTCTGTTGTCTCTTGTCTGGTGTTGTTTAGTGGATTGGATGATTGAAACCAGACATACTGGCAATCTAACGATTTAGAAAAAGATGCTACTCTTATCAGTGTTGCAGTTTAGTAGTTCGTATGAACACAATCTACTCCTGCCTTTGTTTAAATGAGTAGAGCTCATAAATATCGCTTGTTATTCTCAGAATATACATTCATTTCTGATATAGATTATTATTCTCAAAATGCAAATTCTTTCAGATCGCATGTTTTAAACATGAGAATAAAATTGAGGTATCACACACTTAAGCTTAAATGTGCAAAAATGCCCTTTGAATTAGATGAGATGTGATTTTTAAAAATGTCATTGTGAGCATTTCCTTTACAAATAAATGTTGATTTATACTTTTGTTTGAAACAATGCAACAAAATATTGTTCAACTGAACTTGAAAACACTAAAGAAATAGCAGCAATTGGAAATACAAAGAAGAACAAATCCACCAAGCAGACCAGTCACACCAGTTACATTTGTAAACTGGTGCATGTCAGGGTCCAGTTTATATATAATATGTGTGTCAATTTCATTAAGCCAGCATCACTGACATTTATGTAAAATAGTCAGTACAATCTACCTACTTTACATAAAATTTTAAATTTTTTTTTTTTTTTTTTGGTCTTCAAATGCTTGACACACTGTAGTTTACAGATTTGATTTGTAATGCATAAACTGATTTATTTTATCCACTCCATTTCTTGAATTAGTGAGGCTGAAAAATTACCACTTCATTTACTGGTATTTAAAAATTAAGCATTTAAAATGTAAAGCCAATTTTAATAACTTACAATCTAGTACAAATAAGAATGCAATCATAACAATATCACATGAGAATCTACAGAAACATTTACCGCTTCACAAACTGCAGCCTCCAAAATAAACATTTTATCTGTTAGGAATGACTCCAAAAAAAATAAGTTTTAAAGGTGAAGAAAAAAACAAAGAGCAGCCTGCAGTTAAGTTTGTTTGTCAAAGTTAAACATTCAGCATCTGCTCCTTTTATTTTAGCACTCATAACCAAAGAAAGGAGAAAAGTAATAAAAGCAAGTGATGTTATTTGTTTCTGTTCTAGAGTTTCCTGATGACGTAAACCCGGTAACCAGAGAGAAAGGCGGTCCTCGGGGTCCAGAACCGACCCGCTACGGAGACTGGGAGCGGAAGGGCCGCTGCGTCGACTTTTAGCTTCTTACTTTCAAATGTCATATTTTCCTTCTTAAATTATTGGGATTTGCTGCGTAGTTCAGAAACTGCTGCTTGTTTTTGCTTTGCATTTGTACATCTGCCTTCCGGATCAGAACATGTGACGAAGACGAAGATGAAGACTGTAAAAGAAACTTAGTTTAAGCATGAAATTTGAAAACTTGCCAAAAGAAACTTGTTTTTCATGTGTTGTACAGTTAAGGATCAATTCTTTATTTCTGTCCAGTAAATTACCTGTAAGTGTCTTTCTGCAGTCTGAGGTGTAAATATTAAGACAAGAACATGCATTATAGAACTTACAAAGAAGTAATAAAAAATGGTTTATTGCTTCCACGTCTTTCAAGAATTCAGTGACGACACATTTTTGCCTTTTTTTGAGGATTAACGACGCAGCAGCTGAGTCCAGCTGTAGATAATTAATCTCAACGCTGGTTGAAATCTGTACGACGTCACACGTCCTGTTTGGTTTTTGTGTGATTCTGGTTAACTGGTCGGTCCAGTTTGTTTTAGATCATTTTAATCCACTGAGTTGTTTTAACAGATGGAGAACGTTAGTTATTATTCATTTATGTACGAGTATGTATGTATGAGTGGCAGGTGGGAAACAAGATGTGATGCAAAAAAGACTTTGTAGAAATTGCTGTTTTGTTTACAGCATGTCAAGAATGATAGAAAAGGCTGTTTTATGACTTTTTACTTGTTAACGACAATTCTACGTTTGGGCATATTCATACACGCGAGTAGAAGACAACATACGGTTCAGTAGAGCAACTGAGAAACATTCATTTCATTACTTTTCCATCCATGTGAAAAGATTGTTTAATCTAGTTAATCTTGTCTTTTTGTGTTTTTTGTTTTTGTTCTTCTATTCACTTTAACTGATCCAGTCATTAGCTTGACTGTCAGCGCCTTTAAAGCTACGCTGCTACCTGTTTGGGCTCCTCGGTACCTGCAGCAGAACCCACTCATTAGTTGGGTTCTGTCATTGAATGAAACCCAGATGAATGATGTGCACGTCTGCAGGCTCTTATTTAAACACGTGCACACTTCATCCACACAGATGTGGGTTGAAATGTTCCAGCTACACCAGTAAACCAGTCTGGTCGACTGGTGAGTTAAATGTTAACACAAAGCAGCAGGTCCATAAATGGCCTGAAGGGAAGAAGGAAATGAGATAAACTCAAAGTTTGAGTTTATCTAGTCATATATTTGGAAACCTAACGAACACATGTTCATGTTAAACTTGACATCTGCTCGTTTATCCTGTTTAAAACTAAAGGAAGTACAAAGCTGCCATGTTCCTGCTTGTATTCAGGCTGATTATATTTCTGTATTTATGCTCAAAAAACAGATTTCCATGAAGAATGACTTTAAGAATGTGAAGTTCAAAAGAAAGTTTTGCTGACTGATTTATTTTGATTTTTTTTACAGATGAACATTGTTATATTATTAACATATGGCCGCGGTCGTCCCAGCATTCATAGCTTTTCACATCTCAGCGGGTAATTTTAACGTATCAATAAATTACGTTTTCAAAGAAAAAAAAGATCACTTATAGCTACTGGGGAAAAACTGAAGACCTCAGTTATGTTTTTTTGGCTTTTTTTTTTATTTTTTTACAACTGTTACTAGGACAAAATTACGTTTCATGGCATCCTGGGATGAATTATGCTGCCCAGTGTCAGGACATTCAGTCTGAGGTTTTGGATCTTCAGACAGGATAGTGACCCAAAAGCCCCTGAGAATGACTGATGGAAAAACATTTAAACTGCTCCTAAATCTGGACATCTTTAGAAAGATCATGAAAAATGTGGAGGGAAAAAAAAAACATTAATCCCTGTTCGGAAAGAAGCACTTTAGATGTGATGCAGGAAAAGTAACTTCATTAGACATAGTGGTTGAAGGTGCCTGACAGATGTAGAGGAGTCAATGAAGGCAGCTACACTGAAGCTAGTTTCAGGTTGGTTATTACAGTATTTTTTTCCCCACTAGCTTCCAAACTGCTGACTGCTGTAACTTAACATCAGAGTCAACAAGTTTTTTTTTTTAATAGCAATTTAATATGATAGGAATCATATTTAAAATTACATAAATGGTAAATTTACAAAATACGTATGTTTATGAAGTTTAAAGGGGGATTTTGTCCGTTTTTAGGAAGTCGTTTTTTGTTTTTCTTACTTTGCATGTATGACTCGGTACAGAACGCGAAGGAATGATGGATGATGGGAAAGGAGGAGGCTGTAATACTGTAAGAAATGGTGAATCAGTAAATGGTGTTAAATAATTTTCTAGAATACTTCAGAAACATGGCTCATGAATAGCTCATTTAGGTCCATCTTCCATCCTCAAATCAACTTCACAGCTCATTTAGATCCATTATCCATCCTAAAACCAACTTCACAGCTCAGGTAGATCCATCATCCATCCTAAAACCAACTTCACAGCTCAGTTGGATCTATCATCCATCCTAAAACCAACTTCACAGCTCAGTTAGATCCATTAACTATGCTAAAACCAACTTCACAGCTCAGTTAGATCCATTAACCATCCTAAAACCAACTTCACAGCTCAGTTGGACCCATCATCCATCCTAAAACCAACTTCACAGCTCAGTTAGATCCATTATCCATCCTAAAATCAACTTCACAGCTCAGTTAGATCCATTATCCATCCTAAAATCAACTTCACAGCTCAGATTCATCAACCATCCTAAAACCAACTTCACAGCTCAGTTAGATCCTTTATCCATCCTAAAACCAACTTCACAGCTCAGGTAGGTCCATTAATCATCCTCAAACCAACTTCACAGCTCATTTAGATCCATTATCCATCCTAAAACCAACTTCACAGCTCAGTTAGGTCCATTATCCATCCCAAAACCAACTTCACAGCTCAGGTAGGTCCATTAATCATCCTCAAACCAACTTCACAGCTCAGTTAGATCCATTATCCATCCTAAAACTAACTTCACAGCTCAGTTAGATCCATTATCCATCCTAAAACTAACTTCACAACTCAGTTAGATCCATTATCCATTCTAAAACCAACTTCACAGCTCAGTTAGGTCCATTATCCATCTTAAACCCAACTTCACAGCTCAGTTAGATCCATTATCCATCCTAAAAAACTTCAGTTAGATCCATTATCCATCCTAAAACCAACTTCACAGCTCAGTTAGATCCATTATCCATCCTAAAACCAACTTCACAGCTCAGTTAGATCCATTATCCATCCTAAAACCAACTTCACAGCTCAGTTAGATCCATTTTCCACCCTAAAACCAACTTCACAGCTCACGTAGATCCATTATCCATCCTCAAACTAACTTCACAGCTCGAGGAGGAGGCAGAATAAAACAACTACTGGGAGAAAAGCTTCCGCAGCTGGACGCTCTGATCCGGAATATAGTCCCTCCTAAATGAGGTAAATGTCTGTCGTGTTTATTGTTTTTACAGGGCATCTGAACCAAAATGAATGCGAGAAGAACTGCTGGGGGAAAACGTTTGTTGGGCTTCTTTTAAATACATTTTCGATGAGTATTAAAAGATGGTCTGACTTCCGCTGAACACGTAGCCTACATGTAGCCTTTAAGTGTCCAAAGCTCTATATTATTATTACCTTTAATCAAACCTTAGAGGCTCGTGGTGAAGTGAAGCTACAATGCGATCATAAATAACTAAAGCAGGACAAAGGATGGCTTTTATTTTCTCTGTCGCTGCTGTTAAATTCTGCACTCTCGCTTTCTAAAACACGTAGTTGTCTCGCTCCCGCCATCTTTATTCACAGTTCCGCTTCTAATAAAGTATATTATTCAGTGTTCAGTAGTCAGGAGGACAGAGGAAAAGGCAGGACTGTGTTACTTTAATGTCTCCTCTCCTTGTGTGCAGGTCAGCTGTCTCTGGTGTCACTTGTTGCTATGGTTTCCTATATTTCCCACAGTCCTCTTTGTCTCCATCTCAAGTGTTTTGTATGATTTCAATAACTGGACCGAGGCACAAATATGTAGTTAAACTGTGCTGCTGTGTTTGGTATTTTACCTTTTCTGCCTGTTTTCAGGGCTGAAGGTTTAGAGAGATGATGGATCATTTATGCTCCAGAATTAGAAGTTTCCATCCTGTTCAGTCCCACCAACAGAAGAAATACTCTGCATTGGTATTTAATTAAGAGAGAATAAGCTTAATAGAATCTGCTTATCCTGGTCACCTTTTAAAAATGTATAAAAGAAGTCTAAATAGTCAATATTTTCCAAATAGGTTCAAGTGCAGTGCATGTGCCACGTCGAGTATAAAAAGAAACTGTACCTTCTACACCAATTTCATTTTTCCCTAAAACTCGTCAACAGTTGTCTGGATATACACAAGCTCCCAGTCTGAGCTCAGAGCTCCCAGTCTGAGCTCCCAGTCTGAGCTGGTTGTGGGCCAGTAGTTCTGGGAATCTAAAATTACTGCCGTACACAACCTCTGGTAAAAATGATGGAGTAAGCAGTCTTGGTTTATGTTCATTTGATTGTTTGTTTATTTTTATAGAAGGGTATTTAAACATTGTGTTTTTTTAAAAAGAAGGAAAATTGTTGTAGTCAATAGCAACTGCTTTTTTAGATCAAACAGAGGAAAAAAAAGAGGAAAAGACTAGAGGTGCACGATACCTATCGGACCGATAACAGGAAATTATGACATCATCCCGATAAGTTAACGATACCGATAACCGATAACACACACATATACCTAAGATCATTACATCAATACTATGAACAAAATCAAAAATAGTTTTGATTCTTCCAGTTAAAAACTATTGTCAAGCCTCTCAAACATTTTCTTAAAGCTATCAAACAAACCTATTTGATATCTCACATTAACTTAAATAAGGTTCATTACTGACTGATATAAAAAATAAAGGCTCCTTGAACTGATGGAAATACATGCATCAGAATTACTAACTGAAAAAGATTAACATTTAAAGGATTTTGGCTTGTGGTTCCATTTAAATTAATACCTTTAATTAAAGTAAATGAAGTTCAGTAGTTTTTATTTTTTAATCTCATGGAAGCTTTAGATGAGAGGAATGAGGGAGAGGAGAGACTGCTGCTAGCTTGCGCACATTAGCATTAGCTTCCGTTAGCTCACTTTAGCGCGATTTCCAAACTCCATGGAAGCGATTGTTATGTTGCTAATATTCAATCAGCTCAGAACTGATTGTTATAAGACGTTTTTGTTTGTTAAGTGGACATTGTAGCGCAAAAGTCTAATGTCTCTGAGAGATAAACAAAATGAAAGCATTTTATTGTTTGTCTTTTTTTTTTATTATTGTTGTTCCAGGGATTGATCTGAGAAACATGTTTGCTGAAGTGAACACAGGATAGAAAAGCTGATGGGTAAATTCTGTTTTATTGTGTAAAACTACACACCTTGTAGCTGTGGTTTCTCCTGCGTGTCCGTTATCGGATGGAAGGTAACGAACGCCACCAGCAAACGAGGATGCATCTTCCAGATTTAAAATATGGCAAGACATTAAGTCCAACTACAAACTACGGTGAAAGAGACAAAAGTGAGAGTAAAGGCAAAGAAGAGACAAAGAAAAGTGTGACGATGGCGGTGACCTCCCAGTATCTGACGGACAGACGCTATGTGACGAGGAAACCTCTGTTCACTGCAGAACAACATGTGTCCGTCTTAAAGGTGAGACGTCCACAGAAGCTCCCAGACCAGGTAAGAAATTAATCAATATAACCATATTATGAATGAATGTATGTAGTGGAGAGTTTTTGATCTCATTTCTATGCACATTTTTAGCAGCAGGTGTTGCATCTGAGCTCCTGTTATATGCTACATACTTTTATAACACGGTTCAACATGAAAATAACATCCTTTGGTAGTTTTTTTGTATATTAATATGTGGATATAAATTGAGAAAAGTTTTGGTCATGATTTGATCATGTCATGTTAGAGTGGTTGTTCCTCAGAGGTTCTTTTGGATTATTTCCAAATATTTCCTGTTCAAGTATCAAAGTAGATAAAGGGATCTGCTTAATAAATGATTGTAATATAGTTCTAAATTAATTAAAACTAGGGATGCACGATAACTGTGTTTTAAAACTGATACCGATAACCGATAACTTTCAGCTCCTAAAGGCCGATACTGATAACACACATATACCTAAGATCATGAAAAAGATTAACATTTAAAGGATTTTGACTTGTGGTTCCATTTAAATAATACATTTAATTAAAGTAAATGAGGTTCAGTAGTTTTTATTTTTTTAATCTCATGGAAGCTTTAGATGAGAGGAATGAGGGAGAGAAGAGACTGCTGCTGGCTTACGCCTGTTAGCATTAGCTTCTGTTAGCTCACGTTAGCATGATTTCAAAACTCCATGGAAGCGATTGTTATGTTGTAGGTGGCTGATCAGGTTTTACGTATTAAAGCTTGTGCTTCCCTCCTCGTAGAATTCACTCGGAGGATTCGTCACAAATAACCACCAAACTATCTTCTTCTGAAACTTTAACGAAGGTCCACGCCGCCATGTTTGTTGTGATCAGCGCTGTGCTGCAGGCTGCATTCAGGGTGTAGCGTAAATTCCCACGTTCCCTCGTTTGCTAGTCGTTTTTTCAGCCTTTTCTATTTTTTTCTTTTTTTATGTGTAACATGAGGGAAAATAAGTCAGCAACTACTAAAATTATGACCGAGTTAACGAGTTGTTTTCTGGCATGAGGGGGTATTCTTGATTTTCCTTATTGAGTAATCGTTTTTCTGATTATGCCGACGTCACTTGAACATAACATTCACTGCTGGTCATTCAAGGCTCAGAGGGAGCGAGACACTGCTGTGTTGACAGAAATATAAATGTTATCGGGGCTATTCATCGTGATATCGGACTTATCGGGATGACGTCATCATTTCCTGTTATCGGCCTGATAGTTATCGTGCACCCCTAATTAAAACAAATGACCTATTAAATAGTTCTACATTGATGAAAACATGTAAATAAATCACAGGTAATCCCACCGTTGGCCCGTCTGTGCTCCCAGTTCTACTGGAGGAGAAACTGGTCCAGGTTCTTGTAACTGCTCCCGTATGCAAATTTGGCTTCTTTGAATTTTATTTCTTTCTTCTTGATATTATTACATATGCGTTCATATTCCTTCAGATATTATACGTTTTTATGGTAAATAAGTTTCAAATCCACCCATCTGAGCCACTTTTTACTCTCAGTGGTTTCACATCGTTTATCGTTATAGCACGTTTTAATCGTTGTAATTGTTTTTATCCAGCTATTATTAAGCTTTGTTTTCTAATTGGTCATTGTTAGGGATGTCCGATAATATCGGCCCACCGATATTATCGGCCCGATATTGGCATAAAAATGTAATATCGGTAAATATCGGTATCGGTTTTTTTTTTTTTTGTATTTTGTTTTTTGCACAGACAATGTGTTAATTCCACGACAGGAGATATGTGATGTTACCTAAAATTAGTTTTGAGGAAAAATAGCCCGCATATATCGGTATTGGTATATATCGGTATCGGAAATTGAGAGTTGGACAATATCGGCATATCGGATATCGGCAAAAAAGCCACTATCGGACATCCCTAGTCCTTGTTGCTTGTGTTAAGAGCGAGTACATAATGTAATTTGAGAAATGTGGTAGTAAATATTATTTATTGTTGTTATTGCTCTCCATAAATGCCACAAATGGTCCTTTTTTTTTCTTTTTTTTTTTTTTTACATTTCTGTTTTTCTGCCTTTTAGGAAAAACGTCTCGGTGTTAACAGAAGAGAAGTCCCAGACATGAACTACCTGACGGGACCAGGAGAGGCGCTTATCCCAGAGACGTACAGCCTCTCTCATCGTAACATCTCACCTGGCCCAGGTGTGAAGGGGGATCCTTGCCCAGCTTTGAGTGTCCCATGGCACCAGACTCAGCTGGACTCTGAAGAACCTGTTTCAGGATCACCGGTCCATGACAGGTTCCTGTCAGGTTCTGTTCTTGAGGTCCAGAAACTACACCCCCCTTTAAGACCACCATTAACTTCAAAAGTCCTGCATCCTACTTATACGCCTCGATTAAAACAAAGCCAGACTCAAACCAGGCGGTGGGATAAGGAGGACAGAGGAAGGGAGGAAGCCAGGCTAAGCTCCACCCAAGTCTCAAGAGGACACTCTCTGTCCTCCCATCAGTCCAACTACTGGGCCTGTGCCGTCCCTCAGGGGTTCCCTCCATCTTCTGACAGGAACCACACAGGCTGGAATCCAAACAAAGAGTACCAGGCCCTGTTGGACTACACGTACCCTCTGAGACCGGGACACGTGGACGGGGACTGGGACAGCTCAGAGCTGAAGGGAGACCCTCTTCTTCAGACGGACCCGGACCTCCAGGACTCAGGAATCGAGCTGGACCACCTTTTCAGTTCCACCTGTTTGTCAGGACTTGATGTTTCTGTCAGCGGAGTCGAGCCGACCAGAGACAGAAGCTTCAGGTCCGCTGACCTCCAGAGTTTCACCGAGTCAGACTGTCCACTCTTTACTGGTCACATGACCTGCAGCGGGGACGGAGGAGGGACAAATAATCAAAGGATCAATCAGCACCATACAACGGGCTCCTCTACTTTCAAATCTATCAATATTCTTCCACAGTTTAGATGTGATCCTGGAGAGATTGATGAAGATTTCTGGCCTCTTCCAGAGCAGCTGGAGGAGCTCCAGCAGTTGTCCAGACAGGTGAGAGCTGTAGATACCGATAACCGATAACTTTCAGCTCCTAAAGGCCGATACGATAACCGATAACGTTCAGCTCCTAAAGGCCGATACCGATAACCGATAACTTTCAGCTCCTAAAGGCCGATACTGATAACCGATAACGTTCAGCTCCTAAAGGCCGATACCGATAACGTTCACCTCCTAAAGGCCGATACCGATAACCGATAACGTTCACCTCCTAAAGGCCGATACCGATAACCGATAACGTTCACCTCCTAAAGGCCGATACCGATAACCGATAACTTTCAGCTCCTAAAGGCCAATACCGATAACCGATAACGTTCACCTCCTAAAGGCCGATACCGATAACGTTCACCTCCTAAAGGCCGATACCGATAACCGATAACTTTCAGCTCCTAAAGGCCGATACTGATAACCGATAACGTTCAGCTCCTAAAGGCCGATACCGATAACGTTCACCTCCTAAAGGCCGATACCGATAACCGATAACGTTCACCTCCTAAAGGCCGATACCGATAACCGATAACTTTCAGCTCCTAAAGGCCGATACCGATAACGTTCAGCTCCTTAAGGCTGATACCGATAATCGATAACGTTCAGCTCCTAAAGGCCGATACCGATAACAGGGCATAAAATTAGAATTTTTACCAAGTCGCCCCTGGCTACCAGGTTTTTGAAGTTGGTAGCCAGCTAGCAATTTTGGTCGCCAGTGTTTTTCGTTGCCCCATACGTCAGGGGTTAATATGACACCAGCAGCATTGTCATTTATGAAAAACTCCTATTATCGTCTACTATCACTACATTTCAGATGCATTTACAAGCATGAAAGCGCATTTTATTCTGTTTCCATGATGCTTACTATGAAAACTAATATTATTTCTTTTTTGTTAACACCAGAACCGCCAAGTAGGTCATTTTTACATCCTAGCATTTTCAAATGTTTGTATTTATTGTTAAAATAAAACCCCTACATCTGTAAGTTCATGACTTTTTCTAAAATGGATTTATTAATCATTCAATGAATTCTGGAGAGTGTGTGATCAAAAGAGAAAAATGAATATGACCATTTATACCTGGAACCACAGAGGGGGTCCATTTTCACCCCCTCATATAAACGCTGTATACAGCTGTCATTTTTTGCGCCACGCCCCTCCGCGCCCCACTGCCCGTTGCTTGGCAACGCTCAAACTTTGTGGCATTATCGGACTTTGACAGTTATTGTCATCACTAAATCTTTCAAACAAACAGCAAAATTTAAGACATGAATCCAACAAAAACAACGGCATGGCTGTTGTACCAGGATCTGAGTGAAGGAGAGTCAGAAAGATAATAATAACGGTAGATGTGGGTGAGGAGGAATCGGTGGGGGGGGGGGGGGGGGGGGGACCGATGACCCGTCATTTTTACCAGGTGATACGACATCAACTGAGGATGAGGAGGCGAATTTATGAAAAAGGCCCCTGCTTCTATAAGTGAGGGGTCACCGCCACATACATTCAGTCCTCAGACACAGTGGAGGCCCGCGGAAATACTCTGACAGGTAAATTCAGAAGTCAAGCGTTTTAGTTTCCTCTGGTTCTAATCATTTGGCATTTTAGCGAGGCTACGACTCTGACTGATCTAATCATAAATATTTACATTGTTAAGAGCTCAACCTGTATGTCAGCTACATGAGGCGGCCAAACACGGAACCGTTTGGACCCATAAAGCTGGGACCGCGGGCCGGGAGAGCCCAGTCCACAAATGTCCCGGTGGAGAGAGGTGGTCCAACTGCATACGCGCGCTGCAACACTGACGACCCTATGAATGCGTTCATGTACCTGATGGACCAGGTGATACAGCATACCTGTGACTGTACGGTGGCGGAGCCGCGCCGGTGGAGAGGAGGGCTGGGAATGGAGTCATGTGTGCGTGAGGGGGAGCACGCAGCGTTAATCCGTTTTTCCAAAATTATTAAAATATCTGTGACATCTGAAGTCTGTTGTTTTGTATTGTAAATAGTCTGTTATTCGATTGATGTTGTTGTCATGTTTGTGTTAACATACAGCTGCTACAATTGATGAACGTACCGATGTATTTATTTGTGTGGCTGAGAGAGAGCGCGCGCGCGCAGCGTTCTACCACGTAGAAAAAAGCTCGCAAAAACATACATTTTAAACACTTATTTTGACAAGTGTCCATCATTATTATTTCAGAAATATTCAGGAATGAGCCACGTTACAACTATTATAAATGACATGTTCGCATCACTGACGCTGTCACAGCGATGGGGTGAAAATGAAGTTTGGAATCTTGGCGGTTCTAGTGTTTACGATTCTGTTGTGTATTTTTATGAGGTTATTTACCAAAATGATCCATTTTGCTGTGGAGTAGATTCAGTGATGGACAAAACTGAAGACCGACGAATGCAAAAGTCCACCTGTCCATCGATGGGTTAGGCGCATGTGTAGTTATGACTTCCGGCAAACGACGTGCACCCAAAACAGGGCCACTTTCCGATATATAATATATATCTAATAATAAACTTTGTTTCTAAAGTTCTAAATAAACTTTGTTTCTAAGTTATTTAGATATGTTTACATTGGTGACACATGACAAATGTGCAGAAATCATAAAAAAATAATTTTTTTTTCCTAAGTTGATGGTGGATTTTGTGGCCCTCGCCACTGGCGACAGGGCAGAAAAAAACGGTCGAAATCGTTAAATTTGGGTCGCATATGGCGACCAGTTGGTCGCGATTTTATGCCCTGGATAACCGATAACTTTCAGCTCCTAAAGGCCGATACCGATAACGTTCACCTCCTAAAGGCCGATACCGATAACCGATAACTTTCAGCTCCTAAAGGCCAATACCGATAACCGATAACGTTCACCTCCTAAAGGCCGATACCGATAACCGATAATGTTCACCTCCTAAAGGCCAATACCGATAACCGATAACGTTCAGCTCCTAAAGGCCGATACCGATAACGTTCACCTCCTAAAGGCCGATACCGATAACTGATAACTTTCAGCTCCTAAAGGCCGATACCGATAACGTTCACCTCCTAAAGGCCGATACCGATAACTGATAACTTTCAGCTCCTAAAGGCCGATACTGATAACACACACACATACCTAAGATCATTACATCAATACTATGAACAAAACCAAAAATAGTTTTGACTTTTATATGAACAGATATTTATTTTTTCCAATATAAAACTATTGTCAAGCCTCTCAAACATTTTCTTAAAGTTATCAAACAAACCTATTTGATATCTCACATTAACTTAAATAAGGTTCATTACTGACTGATATAAAAAATAAAGGCTCCTTGAACTGATGGAAATACATGCATCAGAATTACTAACTGGAAAAGATTAACATTTAAAGGATTTAGGCTTGTGGTTCCATTTAAATTAATACCTTTAATTAAAGTAAATGAGGTTCAGTAGTTTTTATTTTTTAATCTCTTGGAAGCTTTAGATGAGAGGAATGAAGGAGAGGAGAGACTGCTGCTGGATTGCGCACGTTAGCATTAGCTTCCGTTAGCTCGCGTTAGCGCGATTTCAAAACTCCATGGAAGTGATTGTTATGTTGTAGGAGGCTGATCAGGTTTTACGTATTAAAGCTTGTGCTTCCCTCCTCGTAGAATTCACTCGGAGGATTCGTCACAAATAACCACCAAACTATCTTCTTCTGAAACTTTAACCAAGTTCCACGCCGCCATGTTTGTTGTGATCAGCGCTGTGCTGCAGGCTGCATTCAAGGTGTAACGTAAATTCCAATGTTCCCTCGTTTGCTAGTCGTTCTTTCAGCCTTTTCTATTTTTTTTCTTTTTTTTGTGTAACATGAGGGAAAATACTGCGAATATCAATTAAAGTCAGCAACTACTATAATTATGACCGAGTTAACGAGTTGTTTTCTGGCATGAGGGGGTATTCTTGATTTTCCTGATTGAGTAATCGTTTTTCTGATTATGCCGACGTTACTTGAACATAACATTCACTGCCGGTCATTCAAGGCTCAGAGGGAGCGAGACACTGCTGTGTTGACAGAAATATATAACAAAGACCTTCTGGCTAAACTGTTAGCACACAAAGCTGTTGATGCTTCAAGTCAGCTTTTATTTTGAAAAGCCATTTCAAAACCAAACCAATCCAAGTCCAGACCAGTGTTTCAGCTCTGTGTTAGAAACGTTACATCCGTTAAATGCAGATCACATGCATGCTTACTGGGGGGGGCAGCACAAGTGAAAATAAGATGAAAACTGCTGGAAATGAAATGAAAATTTGCAGTTTTATTAAAAGAACATTCCAGAGTTAAAACAACCCTAAGTCTATTATGAGATGGTAAGGAATAAAATCCTTCAGTACGGACCAAAACAAAATAAACTGGAAAAGCGCATTCTGAACCGGTCTGAATGTTATCAGCCGTTAAAGAACCGTACAGAAGTAAAGTCTGAAGCTACTTATGGCTTAAGATTGTTTTCTTTTTATGAACTAGTGGCCTTTATTCACAGTGAGAGACAGCAGATCAGGGCGTCGTACCTGTGTACCTGGGCGTCGTACCTGTGTACCTGTGTACCTGTGTACCTGGGCGTCGTACCTGTGTACCTGGGCGTCGTACCTGTGTACCTGTGTACCTGTGTACCTGTGTACCTGGGCGTCGTACCTGTGTACCTGTGTACCTGGGCGTCGTACCTGTGTATCTGGGCGTCATACCTGTGTACCTGGGCGTCGTACCTGTGTACCTGGGCGTCGTACCTGTGTACCTGGGGCGTGTAACCTGTGTACCTGGGCGTCGTACCTGTGTACCTGGACCTGTGTACCTGTGTACCTGTGTACCTGGGCGTGTACCTGTGTACCTGGGTACCGTGTACCTGTGTACCTGGGCGTCGTACCTGTGTACCTGTGTACCTCGTACCTGTGTACTGGGCGTCGTACCTGTGTACCTGTGTACCTGGGCGTTGTACCTGTGTACCTGTGTACCTGGCCGTACCTGTGTACCTGTGTACCTGGGGTCGTACCTGTGTACCTGGGGTACCTGTACCTGTGTACCTGGGCGTCGTACCTGTGTACCTGGGCTGTTGTACCTGTGTACCTGGGCGTCGTACCTGTGTACCTGGGCGTCTGTGTACCTGTGTACCTGTGTGTACCTGTACCTGTACCTGGTACCTGGGGTGTACCTGTGTACCTGTGTACCTGGCCGTCGTACCTGTGTACCTGGGCGTCGTACCTGTGTACCTGGGCGTCTGTGTACCTGTGTACCTGGGCGTGTACCTGTGACCTGGGCGTCATACCTGTGTACCTGGGCATCGTACCTGTGTACCTGGGCGTTGTACCTGTGTACCTGGGCGTCGTACCTGTGTACCTGGGCATCGTACTTGTGTACCTGGGCGTTGTACCTGTGTACCTGTGTACCTGGGCGTCGTACCCGTGTACCTGGGCGTCGTACCCGTGTACCTGGGCGTCGTACCCGTGTACCTGGGCGTCGTACCCGTGTACCTGGGCGTCGTACCTGTGTACCTGTGTACCTGGGCGTCGTACCCGTGTACCTGGGCGTCGTACCCGTGTACCTGGGCGTCGTACCCGTGTACCTGGGCGTCGTACCTGTGTACCTGGGCGTCGTACCTGTGACTACAGCACCTGTCCTGACCACTGCACTACTGGGGCAGCCCCAGCTTGAGATTCAGAGTCTTTTTTTGTTGTTGTTGTCACAATGAAAGATCAAAAGAGTGTTTTTGTCTGTGTGTGGGTGTACGGTTCGTCTGTGCAGGTAAGGGAGGTGACGGCAAAGCTCACCTGGCCTGTTACAGGCAGCTGGGAGTCTCTGGATCAGGACACCACGTCCATCCTGTCCTCCATTAATGTCTCTGAGAAACAGAGGGATGAAGATAAGAAGGAGGCAGGTGAAGTTAAAAAGCTGGAGGACAAGGGAGACGTATATGATGGAGATCGGGCCGGCAGGAGGCGGAGCACTGTTTTTCAGACAGGTAATTACTTTATAATGCTTAAAATTTTAATCAAATTCGAGTATCTAATCCCCCATACGGACTCCTTTTATGCAGATTGTTTTGGTTTCGTTTGTGCATCAGCAGGTGACCAGAGGGAATCTGAGAGCTTAAAGAGTAGCTTTGGCGCCATGGTGAAACCTGATGGAGGACTGATACGGTCCAGTCTCAGGGAGGTGGAGGCTCTGGGGGGGCAGGTGTGGGGGGGCAGTCTACCTGAAACCCAGAAGAGCAGCCAAGCTGATCAGGAGCAGAGTTACTCTTTGATGCAACACATTCAGGTAGTAACCTGTTATACAGTAGTGTTACTGTAAATTAGAGTTTATATTAGAAATGTTCAGGGACTCACTGCCTTCATACTGTGGTGCTTCAAACTCTGTATTTCTCCAAAAAAAAATATATATATAGTTTAGTTTTAGTTTTTTTAAGTTTATTTCAGTCAACCTTTCAAGGCAAACAAGGAAGAGACAAAAAAAAAAAAAATTACAATTTGACTGAAAAAGGCTCAGGCAGAAGCAAAGCTTATTAATGCCCGCCTACTATACAACTTAAGCTACACAATATATAGTGTCAAGTGGGAAGAAAAAAGAAAAAGAAAAAAACAAACAAACAAACAAACAAAAAAACAAACATATAATATATACATATACTGTACATACACTTGCATACATACATGTACACACATAGATGCATATACATACACATACATATCTCTTTTCCCCTTTTTTCAATAACAGCCATAACTCCCAAATATAAATGCACATAATGATTTTTTTGAACGTAACAAAGGAAGTACATTGCTTAAGTTTAAGATCAACACTATTCCACAGCTGGACCCCTATAAAAGAAATACATCTTCTTTTAACTTCTTTTATCGCTTTTGGTAACAAAAATCTGCATCCATCTCTTAACTCATATTTACTCTCAGACGCTATGAAAAACTTCTGCACACTGTCTGGTAGTGTTTTATTTTTTGCTTTAAACATGATTTGCATTGTTCTATAATAAACCAAGTCTCTAAACTTCAGAATATGAGAATTTAAAAATAATGGATTAGTATGATCATAATATCCCGCTTTATTTATGATGCGTATAGCTCGTTTTTGTAGTAAAACAATTTTTTCAGTTATGGTTTTAAACGTAGATCCCCATAGTTCCACACAGTAAATTAAATAAGGAAGTATCAGTGAACAGTAAATTAAATATAAACTTTTATGGTTCAGCATGTCTTTGGTTTTGTACATGATTGCTATTGATTTCGAGATTTTCCCTTTTACATATTCAACATGTTTTTTCCAGTTAAGTTTATGATCGATCACAACCCCGAGGAATTTGGTCTCCCATATATATATAAAAAAAACTTCACATTTTCACACGTGTCCTAAATTGTCTGAAAGATCGTGCTCATCAGCTTCAGCGTCTTATTGCTCGTTCCTTTGTACAGAGAAGCTTCAGGTAGATGATGTTCATTGATTTCCAAACAGGAACCTAAAATTTCTGCAACAACAGACCAAAATCAGAGTTGATTAAAAGTTGACTTTATCGATCCAAAATCATTCTTAGGCTGGTTTCACACCTGCTGTGTTTGACGTCATGATTTTGACTTGACTCTGGTATCAGTTATGAGCACGTGCACCAGTTGCTCGTTACACACACACCTTACACACAGAAACGTTGCTGTTTAAAACTTAAATGAAAAGATAATGCTAATTTTGTTAAACACCGGCCACTTAATTAGCTACACCTGTCCAACTGCTCGTTACCACAAGTTTCTAATCAACCAATCACATGGCAGCAATTCAATGCACGTGACCATTTAGAAACAGATATGACATAACATGAAGCTATTTAATTAGTTTAATAAAAGAAAAAGCTATAGACCTGTTCTAAAGGAAGTGTAACCTTAAATGGCTTCTGTTGTGATCCAGCGTTATATAGAAAATTTAATTAATTTAACAGGTGTCCCCCCCCCCGTTATAATGGCGGGAGAAACACTGTTTTTTTCCTGATGTAAGTGCAGCATCTGTGTCCCCCCCACCACCACCACCACCATGGTTTTTATAGCACAATAGTATCTCACTAACTAGTTAGTGGGTAGTTTACCTTTTTGGTGAAAACTAAATGATAGTTTTCACCTTTACCCCGTAACATTATGATAACTAGCCTTAGAGTACAAAATTATCTTCCTTGTATTTTCAAGTATCAAAAAATTAGTAAGTCATGCTGTGTTGCTTACAGTTATATTTGCATATAATCAGTGTTGATTAATCAAGTTCACTTTCTACACAAACTAGTTCAGTTCATAGTTCACAGAAATTAAAATGAACTAGTTCAGTTAGGGTTAGGGTTATATTCAACATCTGGAACAAGAGTTCACCATTTCAAAATGTTGCTGCGAGCAATTATTTGTCAAAATATTACCGCTGCCCATATATTACACCACAAACAGCAATTATTTTATCCTTCTTATCTGTCGAAAACTATTCGTCCAATTCTGAATCCTGAACCAACCAGGGTTCACGTTAGCATTAAACTGTAAAACTGTCATTTCCCTTTCAGCTTCTCTCTACAGTAGATTAAAAATATGAGGAAAAACTTGCTGCCAAATGGTTTCTATAATAAGCCAAAACAGTTCACGTTTGCACAAAATACAAATACACACTAGTTTGTGAACTTTCGTTCAGTAAACGCGTTCAGGTAGAACACTACATATAATTAACACAATATTAGTGTTTCATTTTTCATGTCATGACTATCATCTATATTGGTATATTTATGACTGTACGGTACCCATGAATGTTGTGTATGTTCCAGGTGTTCTGTTCACATCTGGAGCTGCTCATCCAACAGCTGCATGCTGTATCACAGAGGATGAAGCAGCTGGACCCCCCCGCTGGTGACATCGACAGCGTGAGGTCGTCTCTGACGGAGTATCGGGTGAGCACTGAGCTTCCAGGCCGCTGTGGTACCAAGACTATCTATATTTGTTAAAACTAAATATTTTTCACTTAATTTTGTTTATCAGTAAAGAGAGAGTGAAATGAACCAGACTTTTAGGTGCACGTGTCTGCATTTCTGGGCATGTTTACAGACTGTAAAGGGTTGTCCTTGGGTTCCTTAAAGATTTTTTTTTTCTGTTTCATAATAATGAATTAACAGTTTTATCAATACTGTTGTTAATACAGTAAAAAAATTCACTGTTTTTTCAATAGAATTCAATTAGTAAGATGTTAACTAATACTTTTTCTAGTTATACTGTCATGAAAAGTAACATTTAACGTGCTATGATACAGGGTCATTCCACCTCAAATCAGCAGATTAGAAAAAAAAAATTCCCGCATGACCATCTCTGATTTGCTTGATATTTTTTTCTTCTGAACTTTGACTATAATGTAGTAACTTTGTGCAATATTAGCCTGGTACTAGCAATAAAATGCTCGATTTAAGAATTTTTTCTAGGTAACTTAGAGACTTAGTACCAACTTGAAACTTTGTATATAAACAGATATTGTCATTACCTTTGTGGTAGTATATTTAGTTTTTTGGTACATCTTGTCATATTTTGTCAATTGTCAATTGAATATCGACAATAAAATGCCAAATTCGTTTTTTGCTGGGTCATATGAGAACTAAAATACAATTGTTTCTGCAAATTCTTTATGTATTTTCATTCTATAAGAGAAGGAGATTGTTTGACAAAAAAAGTAAGTCTCAGCTACTATTACAAGGGGTCCAAATGGGGACTTGAAATGTGAACCGCACAAAGCGAGTGAAATTTATTTTGGATGTTTGAAATTTATTTTAAAACAAACAGCAATGAATAGACACCTGAAACTGACCCCATACAGAGTGCACATACAGGACTAACAGCATTAAAAAAATCAGCTCTCTAGCTTGTACGGTTTCAAAGATACAGCCCCTCAAAAATGGTAATAATTTTAAAAGCGTTAGGAATGTCACGAAAATGGCCGTACGGGCACTTTTTCAAAAATTTATAAATCCGAAAATATTGCTAGTACCAGGCTAATATTGCACAAAGTTACTACATTAAAGTCAAAGTTCATAAGAAAAAAATATCAAGCAAATCAGAGATGGTCATGCGGGAAGGTCCTGTTGAATTGAGGTGGAATGACCCTTTAATGATATGTAGTTGGTGGGGATTTTTCCAGTCCTGGGAAGATAAGCAGCTGCTTCCATCATTTTTCACTTGTGAATAATCTTTATCATAGAGCGACCGACTCCATATTTTTTTGGAAATAGTCTTATTACCATTTTCAGAATGATATGCAGCAACAGTTATTTTTCTGAGATAATTGCTGATGTCTTTCCTCCTAATGTCCCTGATTAGCAAACTTCCAAATCTGTTTTTATAGAGGGGCTCACACTTTAAATTTAATTTGATATGCTTAATAAAATGGATTATTCTTCTCTTAATTCCTGCGTATGAAAGGGGTTACTTTATAGAATAGAATAGAATAGAATAGAATAGAATAAATCTTTATTGTCCACCAGGGTGGAAAATTGTCTTTGGCTCACCAACGTGCAGGACATAACATAACATAACATAACATAACATAACATAACATAACATAACATAACAGAGCTAAAATATGTACAAAGCCAAAACACAAGGTAAAGATTCATATAACTACATTTTTAAAAAACTGAATAAATAAGATAAAATAAATTACAGTTCTATAAAAGCGCAGTAGAGCAGTTCATGTCGTTAGCTGTGGTTTAGTCACTTGTTAGAGTTAAGAATGCTAATGGCACTGGGGACAAAGGACTTTTTAAAAGCTCCTTTAGCCAGAGGAACTCTGTAGCGCCTCCCAGACTTCAAGGGCTCAAACTGGCTGAAGAGAGGATGGGAGCTATCTGCCAGGATTCTCCTCACTTTCCTTCTTGTCCTCTCTGTGTATAGATGGGTCAGAGGCTTTGGGGGTTTTCCCACTATAGTCTGTTTACTGTGTGTTAACTGTGCTGTCAGCGGTTTCAGACAGAGGTGAGCAGCCATCAGCCGCTAACCTCCAGCGTCCTGCAGGCTGGACAGCATCTCCTCCGCTGCATCAACACGTCGTCTCCATGTCCGTCTCACAACCTTTTCATCAAATATTCAGAGAAGTAGCCGACTGGAGGTTGTTTTCCTGTAGAGTCTAAGTCCGTGTGTGTGTTGTCATCTTATTTGCAGTTTTAAGAGACACCCTTCTGCTCATCGAGAGAGAATCTGGAGCTCTGCAAACCTACACGGACCACGTTTTCTCCTCCATACTGTCAGCGATGCACAGACTGACAGAACCCACTGGTCCCGGTCCAGTTGGGCCCAAAAGAGAGGAAGACCCTACAGGGACCCCAGGGTCCAGTCTGAGAAGAAACTGTAAATGACCTTATTGTCAGTCATTATTTATTTTACTTATTTATTTTTTTTCTCACATGCTTCTAACAGCTACAATTTTAATACCAGGCTTTATTATTTTATTTTTTTAAATACAAGCAACATTTTTTACACAAATATTTGGGACTGATACCAGGTGCCTATGTAGCTAGCTTAAAAAAAAAGAAACATAATGATGGCCAGAAAAGTACTCTGCAGCAATAACTATACTTCCTGGACAAAAAAGTCACTGCCTTAATATTATTATTATATATATATTATATATTCCAAAATTATAATGCCAGGATTCATTGGGCTCAAACTGTGAAAGAGTAGTTCAGGGAACGTGTTTCATAGATTTGCTTGAGTCCAGACATTAACTCAGTTGAGAATCTTTGGGATATGTTGGAAAGATTTTACACATTAGATTTACTCTCCTATCATCAATAAAAGGCAAAAGAAAAAACATCTTGGAAAGACTTACTGCAGAAAAAAAAAAGACCAAAAAAAGTCACTGTCACATCGTATAAGGTTATATATTATATAATGATGCCAACAGGAATGTTGTGATGTTGGATAGCAGTTTTTGTATTGAACCCTGAAGGGTATCAGGCATTTAAAAGTAAAATCTAAGAACCATTATTGGATAAAAATTAAATCTAATTTAATAACTGATCAAAAGCAGTGCACTCTCAGTCAGTCTATGATGTCATTTAATCTCAAACCTGAATTATTAAGGAAGGAAAATCTGAGCTTTGTCTTTCTTTGTAAAAAAAAATATTACACCTGGATTCGGTTAGTTTTCTAAATCATTTCACTTGTACAATAAGTTTAATGAACGAATAACTCAATGACGATAAGATATCATTTTCAGCCTGTCAAAAATATTAAATGACTACAACCAAACTTTGACTAGCTGTCATGATCCTTCCAGTCTGTTTCTTGATTCATTTAATCTGTTCAGTCATTTTTGTCGAAACAATAACCCTGAAAATCTGTCAGCAAGGTTCAGGTTGGTCCCTCCAGTTTTAATGCAACTTATCTATCTTTAAGCACATAAAGGGACAATGACACTGATATTTTATAGCCCTCACCATTTTCTGATCAGGGACTTGGAAAATGACCTAATGCGACACTTTCACAAACTGGAGTGTATCTGTACCCCAGTTATTAAACTGCTAACAGTGAGTTTCTATTCATGTTGTCTACCTGTGCTACCTCCTGATGCCCCCCTTTTGGCAATGACATGGTTGCAAGTCCGCGTCACTCGTTAACTATGCATGACTTACAAAAATAAAAAACAAATAAAAACAATTCACCCCCAATGTTGCAGTTTGGAAATGGCAATCTCTGGAGAATTATTTCTACACTTTGGCTTTGCACTAACCATAAACCACTATCATTTACACTATCTTGTGTACTTTGCACCACCCTTGTACATACTATTTTACTTACTTTCTTATTTATTTTATTTTATTCTATTATTTAACTTACTTTTTTACTTTTGTATATAGATGTACATATCCTGTTTTTCTTCTTATTCTGAGAGTGTTACCACCTGCCGGAACAAAATTCCTTGTATGTGCGAACGTACTTGGCGCTTAAAAACGATTCTGATTCTGATCCGATTCTGATTCGGACAGATTTTTGACCAATCCTAATTTCTTATTTTTTTATTTTCAATTTACAAGACAACTATATATTTTCTTGCTGAGGACTAATAAAACTGTATTCAGTTCATCTCAGCTACCATTCTCCTTAGTCACATGCAGTTTCTACGACCAGAACAATGACACATCTATTACTCAATGCAAATCCAGACAGATGTTTCTAGAAGTTTCTAGTTCTCTGTTGTAATTTAAGATAATTTGTAGAATTTCGTAGTTTAACACAAGTATTGTCGTTGAGGATTTATCACTTCAGTCAAAAACGTAAACTTAAACCTAAGAAATGAAACAGTACTCCATGGTGTTTTGTGAAACCAGAAGTAAACTGAGGGTTCAAGTTGATTAGACGTCATTCGTATTTTACATCAAAGTATGATGTTCTTATATATAAAAGTCTTACTTTTCATTATAAGCAATTAATAGGATGGCCAGGCTGTTTATGTTAAAAGTCTTTAACGGAAGTGGTGTAATAAGTACGGTTTTGACACGGGGCACTACTAACCGACTCCGCTGTGCCACGTTTCACTAGATGACGTAATCCCTCTGTGGGGCTTGACAGGTTGTTGCTGCAGTAGCGACACACTTACCGAAAGAAAAGACGGGAGTCGATTAGACACTCGATTAATCCTTTTGTTAGGATATTTCTGTTTTATAGCTATACGTCGACTCACACGTTAATTTGAAATAATTATATTTAAATCACGTATTTTTCGTTGTTTTTTTGTTTTTTTGTTTTTTTTTTTTACTTGGCCACTCAGCTGGCTAATGTTAGCCGTTTCCTGGTAGAAGTTGCAGCCATTTTGGATTTTTACTGAGAAACCAGCTAGCCGGCCGAGGTTGTGGGAGCTGGTCATCGCCCCTTTTTCGTTACTAAACAGCGCATTTCAAAAGAGGGAATACACTATTCAACGAGTGAACGATGAATCCTGAATAGTAAGTATCATATTTAAAAATGCTGCGGTCCGGGGGTTAAGATTAGCTGTGTGCTAACTAGTCAGCGGTTGGCAAATTTAACAATAGCAGTAAAGGCAGGTAGACGCGCACATCAGCTGACTGTTGACATTATGTACACCTGTGTTACCGAGAACATTTTAAAAGGACACCATTAAGATACTGAATGCCGACAGTCGAGTAGAGTCAATATTTCAAATAAAAATGAGTTCATTTTTCTCGTTAACCTTGTGAAACAGCTGTTGGCTAAAGGTGGTAGTTTACCTTTTTGTCATCGGTTCTGGTTCCGAGACGTGAATACAGGACAAGGGGCCCTTGTTGACTGAGCTGACTGCTTTAACTTTATGTCTTTAGCCTGGACGTGTGGTTTCATTTTTTGCTTAAAATGTGGGACGATATTCGTTATAATTAGCTGGATGAATTGGTGAAATTATAAATAAAATTAGATTTTGTAGATACGTGACCCTGTCTCTGATGGATACCGTACACTTAATGTTTGTCTTAGTTACATTCTTTCGTCTTATTAACAGACAGTTGTCCATTGTTTACGTCGGGATAACTGGCTTTACGCTGTTCTTGGTGCTGGATGACTCAGTTTTCAGTCATATGGTCCGGTAGCAGCCATCACAGCCTCCCAGTCATGTGTAGGTCACATGCCACAGGACAGGCCTGGATTTCACCACAGGAATATTGAGTAATCAGCTTCTTCAGCTGCCTTTTGCTTCTTCCATTCATATATGTTGAAATGTACCGGAAGTTGGGTTTGTGGGATAGAGTTCTGCGTTGTTCAGTAACCTGTCACTTATAGCTGCTCTTGTATAAACGTCTATTAATGATTCACTTTCCTGTTATATGCTAGATATCTCTTGACAAGGTCCACAATTGTTGTAGTTTACTCTTGAATTGAATGATAATTTTCACACCACTGTACTAAAGTTTAATTCCAGTGACTAAATTGATAATGTTGGGACTGCATGTATTACTAAACTGCACCTCTAGGTTCCCATTTGGAATTTTCAGATATCATTTTTTTTGGATATCATTATCTAATTTGTTTATGTTCTTTGACCAGTGGTTTGGGGTTTTGAAATGTTATACATCATTCATCACTACTCTGTATTGTGTTTTTTTTTTTTTTTTTGCGACACATCTGTAACCAAAGCAACATCCTTCTTAAACCAAGCAAATATGTAGCATCATCATTTACTGTTACTTAAAGGGGAAATATGAGGAAATACATTCATCTCTCCACAAGAGCATGTATATATCAGATAATTACCAAATCAAAAACACTGACATAACCTCATCATGCAGTTGCTGTACCTCAGTAATGGACTGTGCAAAGCTGTATGACACATTTTGAAAGAGCCACACTTCTAGGAACAATGAGGTGGAGTAAAGTTAAGTGTCTGACTCAACTTCCTACAACCGGATGTAGTGCTGGGCGATATGGAAAAAATCATATATCACGATATGGACTATTTTATATCACGATAACGATATATATCACGATATACCATAATAAAGTATGTTTTCAGTTATTCTCTGAAAAGTTTGACAAAAATGTCCTTGCTTACTTTTCAACTTTATTTTGAAAGGACATTTAGCTGAACTGTCGCAAACATACATTTTAGTGCAGCAAAAACAGGTAGGTACAGAGGTACAGTAGCTTTCACATTTTTTTTAAAGTGCACAACAGTTTCTGAGAGGAAAAACACATTTTTGCACTGAAGTTCAGCTATAAAAAATAAACACAAATTATTTTTCAACTTTCTGAAATCTGTAACCTTGTAGTGCAAAGTTTGCAAACCAATATAAAGTGTCTAAAGTAAACATCAGGGTTGAAGAGAACTCTGTTTAAGGCATTAACCATAAATAAAAGTGCAAACATAAAAGGCTACTTTGTAGAAGTAGATATGATTCTATCAAATTTATCATTGCAGGTTATTTAATTACATATTTGCTGTAATAATTGATTAAATTAGGTTAGAAATGATAGAAACGATAGAAGAGAAATTACACGATACACACTTTTATATTGTCCCCACGATATGTATCGTCATATTGCCCAGCACTACTATAACCAAAGCAACATCCTTCTTAAACCAAGCAAATGTGTAGCATCATCATTTACTGTTACTTAAAGGGGAAATATGGGGAAATACATTCATCTCTCCACGAGAGCATGTATATATCAGATAATTACCAAATCAAAAACACTGACATAACCTCATCATGCAGTTGCTGTACCTCAGTAATGGACTGTGCAAAGCTGTATGACACATTTTGAAAGAGCCACACTTCTAGTAGCAATGAGGTGGAGTAAAGTTAAGTGTCTGACTCAACTTCCTACAACCGGATGCTGTTAACAAAGCTGTGAAGACATGGTTGGAAACGTAGCTGTTGTGCTGTATCTCTCTTTGACCAAAATATTTCAGACATAATCATTACAACCTCAGGAAATTGTATCAACATGTTTAAAAAAGGGCTTAATATGTCTCTCATAAGAAGTTCAGAACTTTCCAATGAGTTTTGTTGTAAAAGTGTTGTTCTCAAAAGTGAAAAGTGCATTGTTTGTTATTTTCTAGGGTACTTGATCTGATATGATCACTTAGAATCGGACCCTTGAATAAAATGAACATTTGCAGTTTTTTTTAATTTTTTTTGGTATAGTTAATCTTGAGAAGGGAAATCTCTTTAGAATTCTGCATTGATGTACAGAAATATTGTCCTGATGTAAATGTCGGTGAAGCAGGGTAAAGTTTAGACATGCATGTTGGCTACAGGCTGCCATGTTGCATGATAGTGTGAAGGTGTGTCACTGAACAGGATCATCTTAATGTAATTACTGAATGCCCTGCCCCGTGTCTCAGCTTTAGGAATAAAAAGTGAGCATATTAAGTGGAACGCTAGAACGTTGACCCAGTAACAGAGAAGTTCAGGAGAAGGATATAGTGCTATATGATCCCAGTAAACATGACTCAGCTGGGTTTTACAGGTACAACATAGGACCAAAACATACTGCTTTTCTCTTCTTTAAGTTTACTTAATGCATCTAATCATTTGATCAGCTAACTGAACTGAGTTCAATGTCATTAAATATTTCTCTCTGTGTAAAATGTAGGTAATTGAACTACTGTGCCAAACCATCCAATAGGACTATGAATGCTTGCATATTTGAAATTAAGAGTATTAATAGGAAATGTGAAATCTTGAGTCATTATTGTGTTTCCTTTAAGTGACACCTAGTGTAAATGAATTTGCTTGGTTAACACTTCCTGTTAATTAATTGTTTTTGCCTCTTCTTTACAGTGATTATTTATTCAAACTGCTCCTGATTGGTGACTCTGGTGTCGGAAAGTCTTGCCTTCTACTTCGATTTGCAGTAAGTCTTTCTAGGATAATGCCAAAAAATATATTCTTGTTAACCAAATCTACTCATAACTTGACTTGGTCTTTAAGGATTTTTTTTTTATTTTTATGTATTTTCCAGTGATTTCTAGCATAATGTTGATCCAGTTGTCATGTAGAAAAAGTCTTAGTTATGGCAACTGTGTTTCTTATTAGCACAATGAAAAAGTATCCTGATTAACTCAAAGCTATTCATAATCATAATTCATAATGTGTCACTAACATTCAGCTGCTCAAAAAAATGATATTGACTGTAACTAATTCATTTACAGCGTAACATACCCTAATGTTGTCTACTGTTGTACTGGACCAATATATTTTGTACTTTCCACTAGTCAGTATTCCATCCCTCCTTTTTTTTTTTTTTTTTTTTTTAATTTTATTTATTTATTTTTTTTGTTAAATGTCTTCTTCTTCTGGTGGGTACGTGTTACGTTAAACCAGAAGTGAACAGGAAGTGTGAGCCTCCTAACTGACTCAGTCTCCTTCTGCAGGATGATACGTACACAGAAAGTTACATTAGCACTATTGGTGTGGACTTCAAAATACGAACCATAGAACTAGATGGAAAGACCATTAAACTTCAGATTGTAAGTAATCTACAACTTTTATGCCTTTACTGTGGGTTGTTTTTATGTCAGTATCCTTGGGTGATAATTGATGTAACACAGATACTATGATGAGAACATGTTGTAAGTGTTTGGGTTTGTAACTGAGTCAGTTAAAAACAGGCCTATAGTATTGGTGACTACTCTCACTGGCATATTAATATTTTCATTGCTCATGAGTATTTGCAGATTTGCAGGTGGGATTTAGTCAAAACTACAGTAGTTGTTTCCTCTAGCAGGGGTTCTGGGATAAAACTCCTCGGTCCTTTAACCTGTTGTGTTGCCGTGACGGTCTGTTGTACATAAACTGCCGTTCTGAACCACCTGGTGACTGTAGTGCACCGCTTTCACTGTCTGCCAGCTGCCAAAAAAGAAAAGAAGACGACATGGGCAAAAATAAAGAAATAAAAGAAGAAAAACAAACTAACTGACTTGTCGCGATGCAGCCATTAGGTGGCATCCGTACCACAAAAACATTTTTTTGGCCCGCTGAGGATCCTAAAAGCCATGGCACGATATAGTAGCAGCGCCCGGGTTGTTTGTCATTTGCCCGCAACCGAAAGGAGCAAAACGGACGATATATAATGGGAGGAAAGTAGCGAAGAGACGGGCAAACATCACCGGACGATATCGCACAGCGAAAGGTGGGGAATAGGACAAGAAAAATCGACAGCTTCGGAGCGGTGAGGAATTCGGGAAGGAGAGAGTAATCAGGGGAAGATCACGGCATGGCAAGAACCGCGCGAGAACGGAAAGAGAAGAAAAGATGGCAGATCGGGACATAATGCAAGATGTATGGAGGGCACCATGCGGAGGGGAAAACATAACGGAAATAAGAAAAGCGGAAAAGCGGGTACGCAGGATGGGAGGAAAAAAAGGAGAGAGGAGAGAATGAAATCGAAGGGAGAAGGAGAAAAGCACTGGTATAACAAGCTCAAGATAGAGGGGGAACCCAGAAAACACACGGACGGCAGAAGAAAGAGTGAGGGTTGGGCAGAGAGGTAGGGCGAGGTAAAGCGGAGAGCAGGGGGGGAAACGAAAGGTAAAAAGAGGGAAAAGAAAAGAAGAGACACTAGAGAGTTAGCAAGCGAGAAATAAAAGGTAGAATGATCTGAGGGAGAGCTAGGAGCGGTAGGGAGATGGGGTGGAGTGAGGAGAAACATGGAGAGATTTCGGAGATATGGAATACGATTGTAGTGAAATGGAAACGAACGGCAGGACCAAGGCGGCAGATGTACATTACGAACAAACAGAGGAGCCCAGGGGGAGAAGAAGAGAGCAGAGAAGTACGAGAAGAAACAAAGTGGAAGTAAGGAAATACTGTACATGGGCAAAGATACCAATGAGGAAACAAAGAGTTCATACATTTTATGAGATCGGCAAATGGTCGTGGATACGAAGATGGAGATAAAAGCAGGGTGAGGGGAAGGGTGTAAAGACAATACGAGTCAAGGTAACAGCGGGGCGTAGTAATTGGGAAAAAGAGGAAAACAATGCAAAGGGGGGGGAGGGATTACTGGGTAAGCGGAAGACTGACGGGGAAGAGCGGAATAGAGAATGGTAGGCGGAAAAAAGAACGTGGGAGAACTGTTTAACAAGTATGAGACGCTCATAAAGGACTTAATGAGAGAAGTGAAAGTTCAGATAGTAAGAGTTTTTTGACAAGAATTATTTGGAGGTGGAAGGATGGGGAGAAGAATAACAGATGGGTTCTGGAAACAAGGGCAAACGTAATTAGAATGACGGGGATGACAGAAGGGGAGAAAGGGGAAAGGTGAGGACGAGAAATGAAGGTGTAAGTCGAGCGAGATCAGAGACGGCAGACATACGGCTATGAGTAACTGGGGAAAGTCAAGATAAACGAAGCTCACAAGGATTGAGAAGCAGGATAGGGAGGTGCGTGGTAGGGGAACTGGGATGCAGGACTCAAGGTGGCGCAGAGGACACAGCCACTGAACTGAGATACAAGAATACACAATCACAGGCACGTAAATCGAGGCAGAGGGAAGGAGGGGCTAAAAGTAGAGGAGAACGGCAAGAGAAAGATGCAAGGAAAGAGATGATGGTATCAATTGGACTTGGTGAATAGGGTAAGAATATATGCGAGAGGAGTCAAACAAGAACACAAGGTCAGTAGGTGCATTATACAGACCATCGATTAAACAAACCGTGTGAATTAGAAGACGAACTGTGTGGGTAGAATGGGTGAAACAAGTAAATCCGGAGGTACGTCTCACAGCGTACCGGCAGTATTAGAACTAAAGGATCTACAAGATGGAGAGGAGAAACCTAAATCTGAAACTTGCATATAGGACACGTGTAGATAAATGGTAGCTTATGGTACTTAAAAGGACAAACAGAAGAGAGAATAGAAGTCTGTGAAATTGCCGTTTGACCGCGGTGAGCTTGCCAGACTAGGACAACTTATCTGCAAAAATCACAAACAAAGGAAACGCCTAAATTATGGGACTAGTACCTTGTGATTAATAAATAGTGAAAGGAGTAAACATGTTAGGTTCTTGCCTTTGTTAAGAATTGCTGCGATTACAGAGGTTCGTTATGAGGAATGTAGATAAAGAAGTAGGTCGAGACCGATGGATGCCATAGATTGGCCACTGGAGTTCCATGATTCTTATTTGCAGAAAAAGACGTATAAAATCCATGAAGGAAAGACAATTGTGCTCGTTCAGGTCGTTTGATATATTTGGAACTGTTTCCTGTAAGGGACCATGCAGTCTGTATACCGAAGCAAGTTGGAATATTTTATGTGTTGGGGTAACTTACAGAGGACCTTAGCACAAGGGGCAAGAACGGCACGAGATAACTTTGGGGAAGATACAAGTGAGAAAAAAAGTTGGGTAAAGGATAGACAGAATGGAATTCGTAGAAGCAAGGGGATAAAAGGAAAAAAGGGCGAAGAGCTACAAGTGGTTCTAAGAGGGTCGAAGGGGGAAGGAGCATGACTAAAGGATAGGGGGGAATCATGTTGTGTCAAGGTCTCAATTGCAGTTAAGTAGCTGGGAGATAAAGGGAAGCCTATGAATTGGGTAGGTGAGAATACGTCCTCTAGTAATGAATTGTCGTTGATTTTGACAGGTTAAAGCTCCGCATTGTTGTGTGAAAGACGTCCATCGGTATTTTCCACCCTTAAAAGTTCTGTCCAACGTCGGTGAAGGCACAAAACCTCTCAAGTGATCGTGTCTTATGAAGGATGCTGATTCCTGTGTGTGAAGTTGAGGGAGCTAGGCATTAGGCCGACACCCCCACGACCTAACCAGAGAGACATCCGTGACTTCCTTGTGTGTAGGTGACATGGCATAGTAGCTGTTGCATCAACCAAAGAAAGCTTGTAGAACGAAAAGAGTGGAAAAAACCCCCCTGTGGTGAGTACAGCGCGAGATCGCACCGCAGTTAAAAGATCCGGAGGTTGAAAAGGAAATAACGTGTCGCGGGTAGTCGGCGGTTTCATGACAAGCTTTGGACGGATGGTTGCTAGAATGTTTGGTTGGCAAACAGGTGAGCAAGTGGGACGTTGTACGAGCAAAGAAAAGGTCGAATGGTGGGGGGGAGAGTCGACCGTTATCTACACGTAGACAGCAAAGGGACGAGTGAGTATGATGTACCACACAAATGAAGTCCTACAGGAGTAAAATTTGTGACCTTTCAATTAGACGTGGCCATCAAACTAAAACAGTGGAGAGAGTTGCGGGTAGTACAAGTCACTAAATTTAATGAAAAATGTTAGTATTAACACAAAAACCGGAGAAGTGAGTGCATAAAGAAGTCAGGGGTATATGTGAGAATTAAAGCAAATAAACACCGGTTGTAAAAAACAGGCAAGTAAGTTGGAAATAAGGGTTGTTAAAGAGAGGGTAAAATGTATTTAAAGAACGACGAAACGCGCGAAGGAAAAGTTTTACTTGTCGGGCGTACGGTATAGAAATGAGCGAGAGAGATCGCAGAGGAATAATAGAAGTAAGCATGGAATGATTAGGTTGAACTTCATCTCACTTATGCGACAAGTACGAATTACCAGCCGAAGGGGCGCGCGCAACTAATTGAAGCACTGCAGCCTAATTAAAGTGGGACCCGGATGGACTACACGACTGGTTCAAGGAATATACACCATATTGTAGCTTGTAACATCGGCATCGTAACGTTAGCATGGGGAAAGTGGTGATAGCACGCAGGACTTTACCACCCAAAGGGCGAAACTGAGGTCTGGGCATAATTGAACACAGAGGGACAACTGGTGGAGGACAGTTATCTTGTCGCAGAGATCTGTTACATTTTATTGTAATTTGTAGAAGCAACTTGAAGGAGCTAAGGCTAATGCTTCAGCTACTGAGATTTTGACCAAGAGTAACCTGGTCGATGCGCTTGCTAACTCACATTTCGTAAACGTTACCGTTGATGTTGATCGAAAATGACCAGAACGATTTCTTTCATGTTAATATATTTATTCCTTAACTGATCCAACAACCATAACGCCGGCAGTTGCGCCCACAGGCAAAAAACCTACCTTTATACCTGACCCTCAGGTAAACACAGCGACCACCCACAGACGCACAGAGTGAACTACAATTCAGAACAACATATTTGGCTCCTAAACAACTGTTTCTTTATTGCAAATTTATACGTATTTCAGGTCTTTTAAAGTCCAAAGTTTATTTCATTTGAACTTGCACTATAATTTTTGTTCCTGATAATTTGCATATTTTGACCTACTATGGTGTTAAAGTGTTTATTTAAAATTTGCACAGACAAATTAGCTTTGTTCCTGTTATTTATTTTGTTCATTTAAAATAAAACATCTTTCTGTGCCGTGTTTGCCCTTTTTAATGTGGTAAAATTTCTGATGTTTTAGTTGACAAGAAAATCACAAGATTTTTTTAATTATTTAAATGTATGTTTTTTAGAGATTTAAACAGCAATAAGAATACCGCGATAATATTCGTAAACCGTGATAATGTGGTCACTATAATCAAGTTAAATTTTCTATATGGCTACATCCCTAGTACTGCCTAACCTAGAAAAATGAACATAAAATTATACTGAGAAAGTGGACCAGGGGACTTTCCCTATGACACTATAAAACCTGTGTAGATGTGCTTTTAGCAATACCAAAAAATAAATAAAAAATCCAGTTTTTTGGGGGTAATATGGGAGTTAGGTTTTTTCATAAAATGATGTGGAAATTACCCATTTTATTACACTGAAATTGTGCTTGGGAGGAGTATTTTCACCGGACATTTTGACCGATTATAAAATACCGGACTTCGGCATATTTTCCGGACAAAGTCCGGCAATTACCGGACAACGGAAACCTGCTGTAGATGCAATTTGCTTAGTTACGTTTTTGTGATAAGATAAATGATAAAAATGATTATTTTTAATACCATAAAAAGTCAATGATTTTGCCTGTCTTTAAAATCATCTTTACATGTGTGCTTTATCTTAGTTGTACTTGATTGTAAAAAGACTGACAATGTTGGTTTGCGTATAAAGTTCCCAGATAAGACGATTTCTCTACCAAAGATATAGATGAAGGGAAAAACTATCACCATTCTGGTGATAATCTTCAACAAAAAAGCTCACAGTTAGTAAGAACGTGATATAACTCACTAGTGTGGTTTTACACAGGAAACGGCATTTAATCAGCATATTATACTGGAATAAACCAGTGATTCCCAAAGTGTGGGCCGGAACCTGGTGGGCCGTCGCGGTACTGCAGGTGGTCCGTGAGGTCTTAAAATTAACAAATTGTTTTAAATCCTCATCTTTTTTAAATGTGTTTATTAGGTAAAATATACAACATGATTTAAACACTAGAAGTAAAAACAAACAGTTAAGTGTTATTCTACTATCATTTAATAATATTACAAGTGTACCTATTTTTGACCCTCACATTATATCAGTACGAGTTCTAGTCCTGAATGTTGATCACAAGTTGTTTGTGATATAAAGGTTCGTTATGGTGGGCGCGGAGGTTTTCCAAGTTTCAAAGGGCCTTGGTGTTCTGATGTTGGGGGGGTGGGGAAAGTGACGGGGAAGGCTGTAAGTAGGGGGGGATGATACAAAGGGAATGGAGAAGCGGAGGAAATAGATCAAAAGCCAGCAAGGCGAAGGGGAGATCGGTAATACCCGGTTTGGTAATATTCAACCGGCCAGGCAGTTGGGTCGCGATGCCACGACAATTGTGGTCGACGGTATATAAACAACTTAACAAGTATCCTATTTAAGAATAATGTTGATTATAGATTGTCTGTTGCTATAATCTTGATATCAAGAAGAGTGACAAATCCATTCAAACAGCGCTCATTTTACGGAGTCATGGTCCCTTCGGTGCTAGATTCTCAGATATTAGGGGATTGTTGTATACCACAATCTCATTAAACGCACAGGTCAGCACACATGAGGGACGTCAATCGCAAATTACAACTTTGATGTGTATATAGCATTCTCAACTTACAATACACAATTTGTTGCTGGTGATTTTCAGAGACCCGAGAACATGACCCCAAATGAAGATATCATGAACTACAGCTAATATTTTTAAATCTTAATGAAAGAAATAATAGAAAAAAAAAAACAAACTTTTGTGGTATTTGTGACACTGCAGGAGAGGGATGATACTTGGTGTTAGCAATATGCGAGGCCCAGCAGCTACTGTCTGGGTCACATTTGAGACAGGACGCCATCTTGTTTCTTTTAAGAAGGCTATTCTTGTGAAAATGTTCTTCGGCTACTTTTACACTAATCTAACAAAACTCTCTTCTCTCCAGGAGTTTGCTGAGCTTCTCTTGGAATCTCACCTTTTTTGGAAAACCAGCGGCAAAATCTCTGCACACCAACGGTTTAATGAACAAGCTTCTATTCGAACCAGGCGCTGAGTGAAAATCAAGAAAGTTGGAGGATGCGGCGCAAAAGCGGGCTCAGCTTCTACCTCCAGCCCCAAGCAGGAGCGCCAGCGGGGAGAAAAGACCAATGAAGCAACAGCCCAACGTCAAGTGGACTCAAGGACCTCTGTGATCCAGACAGCTTTTCTCAGGGGCGGTGCTCATGCCTGAAAGCAGGAAGAAAAGTAAAGGGGAAAACAGATAAACAAAATTTAAACAGAACCCAAAACAATAAATCAAAGGCAACCTACCAATAAATCTACGCAGCAGAGCACAAAAACTAAGCAGACAATTCCAGAGAAGCCACTACTTCAGGCGACAGACACCCGTGACTCGGGTTGGATAGGCGAGAACAACAAAAAAAAAAAAAAAACCAACAAAGCAGAAAAGGCAAGAAAAATGAACGTCAGGTCAAAGAACCCTATGAAGGTCTGTCGCTAAAAAATAAAAAACGAACAGAGACAAAAAGAAAAAAAAGAGAGAAAAAAAACAGGGATAAAAAAAGGAGTAGAGTGAAGAAGAGGCGAAGCGAAACAAATGAGCGAAGCGATGATTAGGGGAAATAAGTGGTTCAGAAGAACGGAACGACGGCAACAAATACGGGACTCCATCACGCGAATCGAGAAGCTTCATAAGGAAGAGGAGTAGGTATAACTAAGAGTAATACACGCAGCGTCCCACCCGCAGTGGCATATTAAGTGCTCGATCCGAGGACGACTTATTCCCGATGAAATCAGAGCGCCACGCCTAACCGCATATACAGGGTAGCAGCAGTAACCACCAGAACCAGACGCAAGATCCACAATAGTAGATCGCGTCTAGAAGTTGCACAGAGGAAGGTACCGGCAAGATAACCGCGGAAAAAAGGAGCGCAGTATCAGAGCGCAGAGGCGAGAGGGGAAAACAAGGAGAGACGAAGAGATGAGAAAGTATTAGAAAAACCTGTAAGGCACATAGGACGTAACCGCGCTACAATTAGGTGGGCACGACAAACGAGAGAGTTGATCTGGCGACACGCTGGAGGGCAAACATCAGGAAAGAAATAACCGTTATGTCAAGGAAGAGAGAAGAGATGGCCATTCAGAGGACAGAGCCGCAGCACAGAGGAAGGGAGAACATGAGAGGGGAAGGGACGTTAACATAAACAAAACGAGAGGAACAGAAGAAGAAGGGACAGCAGAGGAGGCGGTAATGCAGCAAATCGAAGCAAGTACGGAGAGCGGGAGAAACGGGAGTATGGAAAAGGTGCAAACGAGTGTGAAGGGAGGGTGTAGGGAAGAAGAACGGGGAGAGAAGTGAGAAGTGGAAATGGAGGGACGCCGCTGAGTAGGGGGAGAATCGGATAGTGAAGTAAGCCATCTCAAGCAAGGCGAACAAGGGGTCGACAAGGTACTGGAAATACGAGCGGGTGGACCTCGAGAAACAGATATGCAAGACCACGCACCACAGTATAGGGGAGTGCAGAGGCGCGAGAAGCGGCGCGGTGAGCGTCGGCAGGAGTTAGACTACGCGAGTAGACAGGCAAAATACAAACCACATCCTTGAAATCGATACACCCATGTTACCCCGTCACTCATCTGTCTCCTCTGGACAATTACTAGGGCGCCATAAAAAGTGAGCCCGGCTTTACCGTCGATTCCCAATACCTAATCCAAGGTTCTACAAAATGATACGTTCATTTGTAATGGTGATACACGAGTCCGCGAGGCCCGAGAACCATCGTGTATATCACTTATAAGCTCCATAAAAGAAAATACGGAAGACAGCCGCGACGAAGATTGTAGTTAAAACCCACCTGACCCTCCAAACGAGTATCGAAGTACTGCGCACCCAGGATACAAAAACGAGTCCAGATCGAGACACCCCTAACTCCCCAATCAAGAGTAAACCATAGCTTCAAAGCCCTATAAACAACGCGCAATGCCAGCCCGCACACCTCAAGAAGCCGCCTCCTCTAGGAAAAGACATGCGCAATGTAAGTGCCACGCGACTCATACACCGTAGGCCACACCCTCGCTAATTTACCAAGGCATGACAACCTACGTGCGCCTCACCGAGCAACCCTCGGGGACATTTGCAGTATGATTTCGTTTACGCCCAAGAATTCCTAGCCTCATATCCTGTCTTCATGCCCGACCACACCTGAAAGCCCAAGTTACACACAGTAGATCAATCAAGTACAAACTACCCCGGTGCCATTCCAAACTCGAGGAAGACACACAACCTGTGTACCTTAAAACCCGGAAATATGGAAACATAAGTTAAATCAAATTGTATACTGTCATATACAACCAAAGAAAGCATTTGCTATCTTCCTATAGCACGCTAAAGAAAAGGCCAAATCGATCCTATCTGTGGACAAAAGTCATTATCTCTAAACCATACCCCTCACGACGGGGTACGCCAGCCCTGCCCAAGTGTGCAAAAGCATACACATGAACGCATTCCCCAATCAATCGACTTTCCCGAACGAACAACCTTAACGGACGCAAAGGCTGTGCCAATCAACTTTCTGACGCTTTGTACGCCCCAGAAACGTCCAGTCCGCTTTATAGTTATGCATAGGCTGCGCTCACAGGTAACTGTACTTTTCCCGACCGCCCGAATGGCTGCTCTACAGTGGGCAACAGAGCTGGTTAGGAACGCGCTCCCGGACAAACTTAGAACCGGCGAAACAGTATCGAACGAAGCGCATACATTCAAGCGGCGAGCAAACCTTTGAAAAGACGCCACACGCCGTACCATATGGAAGAATAACGAAAAAGGTCTATCCGCCTGCAAATCGAAATGGAACCGACACAGAGGACAAAACCTGGAAGGATATTGTGTAGGAACCCCAACCCGACCGAAGGCCTCGCTAGTGCGCTAGAGCCATGATTAGTAAACAATCTATTGCGGCCCCCGCGATGCACCATCAGCCGTCCTAATCAGAGGGACCTCAACCGAGTCAAGCCCTATTCCCGCCCCCACGATCTATACTATTAAATCAACCCCCAACCCCCCCCGCTCCTCACTTCCCAACCCACCATCCCCAACTAGTCCTCAGTATCACCTACGGTCCTTCTCTTTCTACAACCGACTTCACCCTCCGTATAAATTATTTAGCCAATATCCTCCGGCGAAGCAGTTAAACATGGACAATCTCGCGTCATGTACCTTAGATCACTACTCCCTTATCCGCCTCCGTCCGAGGATTACGCCTTTAGACCCACAACCAGCACGGATACCTGACCCATGATTCATGGTTTGTGACAAGATCCAGTTGCCTGTGTTTGTACTGTACATAAAGTAGTCGCACTACCGAAAACAAAGCATTCTGGTCTTACTGTCCTGTTACTGATGACAAATTCAACTGATAAATGATCATTCAGCATTCAACACCCCCCACTACCCCACCCCCCCACCCCCAAAAAAAAAAAGATCTGGGAACTGGGACTCCTCCATTCAGGCCTCAGGCTCTTGAGGCTTTTGAGAACATTGTGTGTCGTGTATGTGTGTGCGTGTGCGTGAACATGTCTGTTTCTCTGCATTCCTACGGCAGGGTTGGTAAACGAATCGGTTTCATTACGTTTCTGTTGGTATGGCCTTCTTTCTGTTTCTCTTTTCTTTCTGTGATTATTTTGGCTGTGTTTTTCAGCACGTGTCTGTCTGTTCCCAGTTGAAGATGTTTTTAATTTTTCTTACCAACCTCTGCACAACATTGTCTCAGCTGTTCTAAAAGTCTAGTGCAACAGTATATGTACATAATCATTATGTATATATATATAGTAAAATTGGGTTCTCCAGCTCTGTTGTGTTTAATACATTATTGAATTGGACTCGACTCTTCATCTCTGCATTACGTTTGCAGCTGAAGACGACCTTAAGTTTGTTGCTCAACATGTAATACTTAAACTGAAAATAAATATTGTACTACCATACTGTATGATATTGGAGGATTCCTGGCAAGATGTAGAAAACTGATTCATTCATGATATAGAAATATGGCGTATCTGCTACCAGAGTAAACGAGCTCTGCAAATTGCTGTATGTAACCTCAGTACAGAGTTGCAAATACAGTGTTCTCTTGTTTTCATAATAAAGATAAGTAAATTGAGTTTGAAAGAGCTCCGGAGCCAGTGTTTGCTGAATGGATAAGAACAATAGAAGCATGTAAAGCTGAGTCTCAACACTGAACTGGGGCTCTGCAATTAATCACAACTGACCCTAAAACCACGTCAGTTATTTCAATTCTTTTCTTTTCCCACAGTTGAAAACATGAACGCATGTGCAGTCACATGGGACAAGCTCAGTTATGAAGAGTTGACCTTATTTACAGCAAAGACCTTATCAGGGATGTATATGCAAAAAATAAAATGAAAATCATTATTTGTAACTGGAGTAAAATGTTCGGTTATATGTGGTTAATTTGAGACCGTAGACGTGTCTGAATATTAACGCTTCAATCTGAAAACGCCGTCGTGGGCTTGGTTTCATTTCACATCACCAAATCCCAGAAAATTCCAGTTTGCTGATCAAATCAGTTGACAGGTGGGTGATGATGTCAGACACTAAAAAGAGTCTTAATTTATGTGTTAGAAGAATTTGACCCCTGTGCCGTCAGACTTTCTACAATAGTGGAACTTTTGACCATCCCGTAAAAAAACAAACTATGAAGCTGAAGAAATTAACCACCGCTATATGAACGTATTCGGGTCATAAGATAAGATTTATATGAAACTTGTCTTTTTATGTGTCGTACAGGTTCTTAAAGCTCCAGACAAGTTGGTAGCCCTCAACAGTTTAATTTACAGGAAAATCCTTTCAGCTAACGTGCAAAAGAAAGAAAAAGTAAAATTAACAATGGACAAACAAGAAGGTATCAAAAATCACACAGGAAAAAGAAAAGAAAGACACATTAGGAAGAATAGTGGAGAAATAAGAGTGAGAAATGATTTTGTATGGTGTTGTCTCTGTGTATCACTGATGATTTGTTATTGTTGTTGGCGGCCTCTGCTGGCCGTCCACTGGAACTGCAACCATCCAGTTTACCAGCCAACTCAGAAACTCAGCACCAATAAATGATCTGAAAAACTCTTAAACAGGTGAAGAAGGTAGAACATGTTAGAGAAACTGATAAATGACTTATAAATGAGACAAAGATTTAAGACATGAAACAAGATTATGAGATGTAAAAGACCGATTTGATGGGATCTAAAAAAGTTGTGACAAAAACATGCAGCCGGAAGCAAAGAATGTAAAACAAAATAAAAATACGGCGAGAAGCACAGATGAACTTTGAAAACAGAAGAAAAAAAACGCTGACACGAAGTTCTATGGGGAGGAGAAAGAAATGGACAAACTTAAGATAATGTAGAAGACCAAAGTTGTTTTTATTAAAAAAAAAAAAAAAAAAACTTTATAGAGTAGGACAGGAACCAACTGGAAAATGACTGGAAAACACTCCAGTTGAAGAAAGTGGCAATTAAAGTTCACTGAAATGGATTAAACTGATTTAAAAAAAAAAAAAAAAAAACAAACAAACTGTGAATTAGAAAAAAAGTTCCTGGCTCAGAAATGTCCGGAAGATGGTTGGAAACGATTGTTCAACAACGCAGAATTTGAGCTGTATTAATAATAACTGATGGAACTGGGGAAAAAACTCTAGCATTAACAGCAATTAAAGCGCTGTTCGTTTAAATGAAGGAAAGTACAAAGCACTGTAAATTGAAAAGAAAAAGCTGCAGGAGGGGTTAAAAGAAAATTAGGAGTCAAAGATCAGAAAGAGTTGGAAATGTTTAGAGATGAACAAAACAGTTTGAACTGTTCATGGAAATGGAGGAAACATTAAAAAACAACTTCAGACTGAAAAGACTTGCAGGAGGATAAAGAAAATCAGAGAAGTTAAAAATGGAGGGTAGGAATATACAACTTAAAGAGACTGACGAACTGTTTAAGAAGAATAGTGAATAAGGATTTTTCCCATGAATGAAGCTGAGTGATAGTTAAACTGTGATTAAATGATCCAACACTAAAGTACTCTCATATCCACACACACAGGATGCCTCTAAAATCACATTCTTATCCTGTACGTTTTTATAGTTAAAAGAATTTGTCTGGCAAATATGATCAAATTATTTCAGGCAGAGTGATCGGTGCTGTGTGAACTTATAAAAATTAAAAGGGCTGTTTTTCTTTTCAGAGATTTAATCCAAATTACATTCATTTTAATGAGGCTCTATTCGCATGTCGCTAACAAAAGTCTGGAACAGCAGAGAAGACTGTTTCAGCAGTCCTTTCATTTCACTTGTATTTCGTTCCTATTTCAAAATAAATATATATATCCTGACATTGTTTTGGTTTTTTTTATTTTATCTAATTAAACATTTTGTGATGTATTTTAAATGCTAGACTGGACGCTGCTCTGAGTCTGAACTGCAGAGAGAATCACATGATTCATATCAACTGATCAACAAACGTTCAGTTTCAACTGAAATGACGATATTCACCAATAAACATTTGAATTTAATAACTGAGGTTTTATGTGTCTCTGCTGTGTCTCACTAGTTTGGAATTTAGATAATTGAACTCTTGCATTGGTTTATA